>JAUMJK010001507.1:0-109908 GCA_033558105.1 Coccyzus lansbergi | reverse complement strand
CGCGGCCGGTCCGCGCGCGGTGCACGCCGGGAGCTGTAGTCCGCGGCGGGGCGGGGCGGGCTCTCGCCCCCACGTGACGGTGGCGCGGCGGCGGCGGCGGGCGGCGGCGGGGCCGGGATGGAGGTCGGGCCCCGCGAGGGGGCGAGCAGGTGGGGCACGGCGGGGGCGCCTGGAGCTGCGTGTCTGTGTGTCTGTCAGTCTGTGCCGGGCGGGGTCCGGTGCGCCTACGGGGGGTCCCCGCCGGGTTGCGGGTTTGCCGGGCCGGGAGTGCGGGGACACGGGTGGCAGCGGCGCTGCGGGGCGCCCGGTGCCTGGGGAGCACCGGGGATGCGGGGGGGGCCGGGATGCCCCGGAGGAGGTCGCCTGCGGCATCGGGGCGCAGGTGCGGGGGTGGCTGGGGCGATCCCAGGGCGTGCGGGTCGCCCCCGTGCCCGGCGGTGACCGGCTCTTGTTAGCCGGCTCCGGCGACAGCGGGCGGGGGCGTGGGCTCTGAGCTCCCCTCCCGGCCCCGGGAGAGAGTCTGGGCCGCACCAAGGGCAGTGACGGGCACAGACCTCGATATCTAGCGCCAGGGTGGAGCCAGCAGCTCCCCATCAACCGTGCCAAGGCAGCAGCTCCATCACCCATGCTAAGGCAGCAGCTCCTTCACACCCATGCTAAGGCAGCAGGTCCCCATCACCTGTGCCAAGGCAGCAGCTCCATTATCTGTGCCAAGGCAGCAGCTCCATCACACCCATGCTAAGGCAGCAGGTCCCCATCACCTGTGCCAAGGCAGCAGCTCCATTATCTGTGCCAAGGCAGCAGCTCCATCACACCCATGCTAAGGCAGCAGGTCCCCATCACCTGTGCCAAGGCAGCAGCTCCATTATCTGTAACAAGGCAGCAGCTTCATCACCTGTGCTAAGGCAGCAGCTCCATCATCTGTGCCAAGACAGCAGCTCCCCATCACCTGTGCTAAGGCAGCAGCTCCATCATCTGTGCCAAGACAGCAGCTCCCCATCACCTGTGCTAAGGCAGCAGCTCCATCATCCATGCTAAGGCAACAGCACCATCACACCCATGCCGAGGCAGCAGCTCCATCACCTGTGCCGAGGCAGCAGGTCCCCATCATCTGTGCTAAGGCAGCAGCTCCGTCATCCACGCTAAGGCAGCAGCTCCGTCATCCACGCTAAGGCAGCAGCTCCATCATCCATGCTAAGGCAGCAGCTCCATCACCCGTGCCAAGGCAGCAGCTCCATCACCCGTGCCAAGGCAGCATCTGCCGAGCCATTCCACCTGGGTGCTCTACTGGTGGCTCTGAGCTTGCTGCTCTTGGATCACGTCTCCCTGCCCTCATGGCATTTTGCTGCATCACTCTTCCAGGTGTTGGAAAGAAACCTTCAGCTTCTCTTTATTTCTGAAGGCATCTTTATTTCTGAAGGCGAGGCCCTGCGCCTGGAGGGTGGCTGGTGGCAAGAGCGGTCATGCTGCGGTGCCTTCCACTATGTGATCTTATTTTATGCTCTAGGGATGGTTTTTCTTGTTAGTGTTTATAAAAGTAGCAGAGTTTGTTCCCCTGACGTGTTTTGATAACAAGTTCTGTGTACTTCAGGTTTTTGCCTGTCTTCAGCCTTCCCTGTGTGCTTTGGTTTTGCCTGGGCAGATGCTGGATGGGAGAGTTTCAGGAGGGAGCGGCTGAAACTTGATATGGGAGAGAAGCATTCCTTATCTGAGGGGCTCAGCTAGCCAGCTCTATTCCTGCTGGCAATATCAGCCGGAAAATGCCACCGGGTGCTTTTAAAGCCATAGTGCAGGACTGGGGTCTTTTTTGCTTTGCATGGTTCGAGCTGTTCTCCCTCTTTGCTGATGTTTCAGACTCAGCAGGTTCAGACGGGTAAAGGGAATTGACTGTATTCACTTCTTTTTCTTTCCAGAATCATCTTAGTGTGTTTTCTTGCCTTTGCAAGTGTGGGTCCTGCACTACCAGACTCTGCCATTGTGTGACTGGTAGGGCTGATGCGGTGCCATCCCAGCACTCCCCTGCCGATGGGGAGGGCATTGTCCCCTCTGATCCTGGCAAATGAGGGGCCTGCTTGTTCTCCCGACTGTCACTGGCGCATCGGGGAGGATCCTGGCATGGGCCTTGCACAGGCTTGTTGTCCTCTGTGCATTTTAGTTTAATTAGCATTTTAATTCCCAGTGAGTTACCGTTTTGCTATAGATTGTGGCCACGACTGACAGCAATAGGATCAAGTTCACTGGCTCCATCTTCCCATGGACCAAGGGAAACAGAAGCAGAAGGTATTTTGCTGAAGTCCATTCCTCTGCCAGAGCAGGAGAGATCTTGCTGGGTTTTGCCATCTCTGCTCCTGAGCAGCAGGTGCTCCTGGGAGCAGAGGCTGTAACGCCAATGTCCAGCATAGTAGGAAGGGTAGTGCCCTCCTGTGGGGCAAACGGCAGAGCTCTCAGTGCCTCAGAGTGGTGGGTGGGTTGCACGGGGGATACAGCAGCCCCTGGGGGGGAAGAGGAACCAGGCACGTTAGCCGAGACCTTCCACCTTTGGCTCTGGTGCCAGTGAGACCCAGGGATGGCAGGTTCAGAGTTGAGAGTCCCTAAGGAGAACCAGTGCTGGGAGTGATGAGAGAAGGCAAGAGGCTGGTCCTGGGGAGGTGGGCTGGTGCGGTGTTTGCTCGGCTGGTTGTTGTTTCTGGCTGCCTGTGTGCTTGTCACAGGCAAGTCCTGTGCAGATCGAAATCCAATGAACAGTATCCTGGGTCCACAGGTTATGGTTGTCTGCCTGTGGGAGGCTTTCCCAGGATGAGCAGGCAAAACAATTTGCTGTGCTGGAGAAAAGGCTAAAACCACCTTTAATCCCCATTTCCTTCCTTCATCCATTGCTAGCTCTGGCCTGCGTTTGCTGTGGGAACCTTTTGTGGTTGTTCCCCCAGTTTTATACTGGTGCAAACAGCCCTGTGTCTTGTTTTCCCAGCCAGCCTACTCGGCTCTATTGCCCGGACGCTGTGGGGCTGACCCTGCCAGGCTGGCAGAGCTCTCCTGGCTTCCTCTGCTTTCTCAGCTGCTCCCCGTGGCTGCAGATGAATTGCATGAAGCCTGTCTTTCTTTAAATCCCATTTCCCAGCAGTACTGAGCTTGCGGAAGGAGCAAGCGCAGGAGCTGGGGCTGCTGGTTGTCTGGGAGATCCAGGGATAGCGAGGTGGGAGCAGGCTGTGCACAGCATTGGGTTATACAATTCTTTTGGAATCTGCAGGAGGAACTGGCTGTCACAACAGAAATGTCCTTGTTGGTCTGGTGAAAGTCCCTCCACGACCTTGGTGTCCTCAGCTCAACCTCTTTAATGTGCTAAGAAGGATTGAGAATCTCCTCCAGGTAAAGGACAGTCCAGGCAACAATTGCTAGATGCACAGGCAGACACAAAGCAGATGGTGTTTGCGAGGAAGGCAGCTCTATTTTTCGATGCATACTTGCTACCTGTGTGATACTGTTTTGGAAAGTAACTAGGGATTGGTTTTATTTCAAATGAAGAAGTTCCCTTGAGTCAGCAGCGTGGCTCTGCTGTGAGTCACCTTTGCTGGTTTGGTCCAAGAGAAGTCCCAGCCCTTGCTGATACGGAGGGACAGAGAAAGCCTTGGGGAGCAAACAGCATTTCCCTGTTGTCATCAGCAAGAGCATTAAGCAATTTCTTACTCCAAGGCTGGATTCTGTCTTTTATCAGTGAAGTGCAAAAGGTTCGGTTGTGTTTGGAACTGTTCCTGATGGCAGGTTGGTGTTGCTGTACTTGAAGATAGAGTTTTTGGTGGTAAAGCCAGGAAACCCAGCGCCAAATGTTTGGAGTGGGTGGCTAAAATTGGAGGCTGGATCGGAGGTCGCGTTTAAGGAAGGAAAGGGATGCTGCTGAGATGTCACTGGTGTTTTGCCAGCAATGGCCCCTGGAAACACTCTTGCTCTTCTGGCAGGGGGACCAAGCTCTGCTGGAGTAGGAGAGCAGAAGCGTGTGTAGTTCTTGCAGGGAATGCTCTACTGTGGCCTCTCTGGGGTGTGTTGTTCACTTTGCCCTTCCTGTAAGCTGGGGTGTTTCCATGGTGTGATATGAGGTGGCCTTACCCTGTGTCAGGATTTCTTTAGCTCTAGCAAAGTAAATTTCTGTTTATTCAGGAAAACATAAGTAGATTTCTCTGTACTGCTCTGGACATCTGCTGAAATGGGGAGCAGGAGGGCAGCTGGGATGTGGGCTTTTGACATCCATCCTGGCTGCCCAGACTCAGGCTCTGTCAAGGGAAGGGGGAGAAATCCTGTTGGTAATTCAGGGTTAACCATGAATTTCAGTTCAAGCTGGAATGTGACTAGCTGCACTGTCTCAGCCACCTGCAGTCAAGTTTTGAGACCCTCAGTACAAGAAAGATGTTGAGCTGCTGGAAGGTGTCCAGGGAAGGGCAGTGAAGCTGGAGAAGGGTCTGGAGCACCAGTCTTATGAGGAGCAGCTGAGGGAACTGGGGCTGTTGGAGAAGAGGAAGCTGAAGGGAGACCTGATCACTGTCAATGACTGCCTGAAGGGAGGTTGTGGTGAGGTGGGTGTTAGTCTTTTCTCACAAAAAACAAGTGATAGGATAAGAGGAAACGGCCTCAAGTTGCACTGGGGGAGGTTTAGATTGGATATTGGAAAAAATTTCTTTACTGAAAGAGTGATGAAGCATTGGAACAGGGTGCGCAGGGAAGTGGTGAGTCTCCTTCCTTGGAGGTGTTCACAAAATGTGTAGACGTGGCACTTTGGGGCATGGTTTGTCGACACAGTGGTGTTGGGCTGACAGCTGGAGTGGGTGATCTTAGAGGTCTTTTCCAACTTTAATGAACTGCTTTGGGCCAGCAAGTCCCATGAGATCCTTGCTGTCCTATATGTATTTAATTCACTTTTGGTAGTTTCTGAACCACCTCTACAAAGGTGCTTTCATCGCTCTACTTGTTCCCTGTGTGCTTCCGAGTTCGATGTTTTAACATTTTGAGGTCATTTCGTTTGAGGATTGCTTAACCTTTGTCCACTATGCTAGGAGAGAGCTGTGGCTCCAGACTGTTGTTTCTTGGTTTCCTACTGCTTGGAAGATGCACAACTCCCCGTTAACGAAGTGGCTCATTTGGTGAGGCTTGACTCTGAGTGTCCTACTCCTGCATCATTGTGTGCATCGTCCGCTTTTTATAGCTTGAAATAACAGGGAGGTTCCCTGACTCACTGACCTGACAGATCAGCAGTGTGGCTGAGCTTTCACTTGTATTTCCTAACGCTGAGTGTTAGAAATATCTTGGGGAGGAGCTGGTGATCTTTTGAGTTCAGTGGCTGCAGGTGCTCTTTGACCCAGGACCAGCAATGGTGCTCAGGGCAGCTGCGGGTGTCCCAAGCGTCATCCCTGGTCAAAGAGCATTTGCATCCTTCAGGGCAGGGATGGGAAAAGCCCGTAAATCCAGGAGAACAGATGGATCAGTTTTCTGTGCTCTCTGAGTTGGGTCCTCTTTAGGAAACTGCTTTTGATTTATAGCCGTACTTTCTTCTTCAGCCTCTCCTGAGATGAAACCTGGCCCTGCTTGTTAGTCTAAGTACATCATAAACATGTACCTGCTTCTTTAGAGTGCTGCAGCTCTGGCTTAGGGCTCCTGTGTGGTCAGGGTGACACATTTCGCTGGTGGGATGGGTTGAATTCTGTGTGGTTTAAACTTAGGGGAGCACTGAAAGTGGGTGTGGTTTCCATGGGGAGACCTCCTGAAGGTGGTGGATGGGGAACTTGAAGTAAAGCCAATATTTGATCATATTCTTGGTCACTTAATCAGTTGTGCAGCAACGAAAGAGACACAAAAAAATATTGGTGAGAAACGCTTGAGTTTAAATATCAGGATTATGTTAGTTTTTAGTGTCCTCTATGCAGGAAGAGCTGTGCAGCCCAACTTTCATTCACAAGGATGGAAATGAGAGCAATTTTAAATAATGTTGTTTATTTAAAATGTATTTTTCTTTTTTTGTGTTTTCTTTTGCTTCGGAAATCCCTTTTTTTTTGGCAAGTGAGAGGGATTAGTGGCTGAAACACTGTCTTGCTTCTTGCCAGTTGAAAGGTTGGGTTTCTGTTCTGTCACCCCTGGTGCTTCCATTAGAAACCCTACATTGATGCTTATTTTTTTTAGTATTTACACCCCCAAGTCTACAGATTCCTGTTGCTTCTGAGAGAGTGACTCCATTTGAATATGATTCTGACAGCTGCTGTTCCTCTGGCTGCACTGTCAAAGCAGCTTCAGCTCAGTCATCCAAAGCTTCCTTCCCCAAAGTTGCTTTTGCATAGGCAAATGATGTTCTCTCTCTGCGGTGTCGCTCTTGGTTCAAATGATGCTGATTGCTCGCTGTACACAGGGCAGCTGACGGGGCTGATATCAAGGAGGAATGCTGTGCACGCTCTAGAGCACACACTAAATTCTGTCCAGAGCATGATGATTTGAGCAACGAAGCTGGTGAAGGGGCTGGAGAACAGGCCCTATGAGGAGCATCTGAGAGAGCTGGGGTTGTGTAGCCTAGAGAAGAGGAGGCTGAGAGGAGACCTCATTATTCTCTACAACTACCTAAAAGGAGGTTGTAGAGAGGAGGGAGCTGGGCTCTTCTCTCAAGTGACAGGGGACAGGACAAGAGGAATGGCCTCAAGCTCTGCCAGGGGACATTTAGGCTAGAGATTAGGAGGAGGTTTTTCACGGAAAGGGTCATTGGGCATTGGACTAGGCTGCCCAGGGAGGTGGTTGATTCACCTTCCCTGGAGGGGTTTAAGGGACGGGTGGATGAGGTCCTGAGGGACATGGTTTAGTGTTTGATAGGAATGGTTGGACTCGATGATCCAGTGGGTCTCTTCCAACCTGATTATTCTATGATTCTATGATTCTATGATTGCTTTTGCAACAAAGTCAACATGCAGCTCTGGGGCCAGAGAGCAGCTGTGCAGGTGGAGATGCAGTTGAAGAGTTACTAAACTGGGAGTGGAACACCTCTGCATCCTGATGCTGCTGGAGTGCCTGATGCAGGGCCCGTTGCTTGGGGAGTGCATCATTCTGTAAATGCAGGTGCAGTACATCCAGAGTCTCTTAGATGTGGCGGACACGGTGCTATTGCCTTAAAGCTGCTGTACTCCTGACAGTCTGCTGCTCTGAACATCTCTGATAGAGCATGCGAGTGAAGCAAGCAAGAGGCTTGCTGGAAAGATGTCCTCTAGCATTGTTGGCTTGTACTAAGCAAGTGCTGTATTGTGAGAGCCATTGGTCTTTGTGCTGACTGCCTCCTCAGACCGCGTTGGTGGCGGCTGCCAGTCACCATGAGAATCATTACTATACGGCTTCTGGTCCACAAACCATGCATGGGAGACCATAGGGAGATGTAAAGTCCTTTAGCTCACCCTTGCTAGCTTCTGGACCACCAAAGGTTTCAGCCTGACCAGAGTCTCCTTGGAGAGACTGCAATACTGTGGTCCTGTTGTGAAGTTCCTCTTGCTGTATATCTGACAGAACTTGCTCTGTCCCTTTGCAGGAAGGAACATTGGAAGCTGCTGGGTGACCTGAAGACCACAGTAGAAGGCTTGGTGTCCACCAGTAACCCGAATGTCTGGTCCAAGTATGGGGGTTTGGAGCGGCTCTGCAGAGACATGCACAGCATCCTCTACCATGGGCTCATCCATGACAAGGTAGGGCTCTGTCCTGCTGGCACCGCTGTCTGTGGCAGCTTCAGCGCTGTCCTGAGCAGGTGGGACAGCCCTGCCTGCAGCTTGCTTCAGTGCTTGTAGCATGGAGTGGGTACAACACTTACAGCATTGTGGGAAATGATCAAAGCAGGGACTGAGCTTGCCTGGCAAGTGCTGTGGTTGTCAGAGGGACCTGTGTGTGTGTGTGTTCTTTCTGTCTTATCCACCTTTGACATGTTTTTGATGAGTACCAGTGCCCCCCATGCAGAGTCCAACCCCTCTGTCCTTTTTTTCTGCTGCAGCCAAGAGATAAAGCTGTGTTGGCCTGCACTTGGACAAGTCCCCAGCGAGGTCTAGCGAGAGAAACCTGGCATCTTTACTGTTTCTGGTTAGCTGTGTTAATAACAGGAACTGGCAGCCAACTCTGCGTGAATGGCATCTCTCTTTCCAGGCTCTTGTCATGCCTTGCAGTTTCTCACCCAGATGTCCTTCCTTCCATGGCTGCCTGGAAAAATTTCTCCTTCCTGCTTGTGTGCGGAGGCCTGAAGATCTCAACTTCAGCTTGAAATTACAACCGCAAATAATTTGCAATGGAAAGTTGAAGCAAGGCTGCTGGGCACACCTGGGGGCAGGTGCCGCCCAGAGGGCGATGCAGAGAAGTGAGCAATGCAGAGGAGCCCCAGGCAGCTTGCACGGCCCAGCTGGGTCCAGAAGTAGGAAAACTTTATCTTTGCAATGCTGCATCTGAGCTAATAAACCACCAGGAAGAGCCAGGCTGGCAGCTCATCCCAGCAGGGTGCTTTGATCCGTGGCTGTATTGGCTGTGGTCAGCACCTCGTACAGTGCTGCTATGTTCCCATTAGTCCCCAGTGGTGTGGGACAGGGACCTCTGGGAGATACGCAGAAGGAGAAGCTACCTTTTACATGTGAGGAGTGCAGTGCTGTCTTCTTATAGATATGCTATTAATAAGCTTCAGGAAATGAGGTGTAAATTATTTATATTCATCTCTCTGTTGGTGACAGTTCATGCCAGACCTATAAAGCGTGATGATGTGTTGCCTTCCTTGATGCTTTTACTATGGGCAAAGACAGCTCTTTTACCTAGAAATGTCTCTCTTGCTTGGGCACATGTGACACCAGTCAACTAAGAGCTGCAAAGGGAGGCCCTTAGAAGTATGGCTTCCTAACAGCAGTTTTCTCAGTTTCTCCAACAAAACACTTCCTTTTACTTACTACTTGCTCAACTATTTCTATCAACTTTTTCCAGCAACTGGTAATAAAATAATAACAAAAAAAAAAATCAAGAAATCCATCTGTAATATTAAGAGAACTGGGGTAAAAGGTTTTTAAACTTTTGAGTGAATATTATTTATTTGTCCAGAAAATTCCAGATCAGTCTTGAGGACTAAAATTGCTGTGGGACTTTTTTAGTCTTAAAAAAGCAAACCAACCTCCCCCCCCAGCAAATAAATCACAAAATAGAACCTATTCCTCTGATACTTGTGAAAGAGGAAATAGAGATGGAAGGGAAAATAAATCAGCCTTTTGCTGAAGAGAGGCATTTTGGGCTGTGTTTACACAAATAGCATCATGAGGAAAACACCAACTCTGCTGCAGTTCCTCTTTAACAGGAGGAGTAACTAAGAACAAAATAGTTATTTGTCTGAATAAAGCTGAGTCAAACAGCAGCAAAGAACTGATAGAAAAGCAATGCCAGATGTCTTACCCAGGGTGCTCAGCGTGCCAAGGTCCTTGGTGGTGGCATCGGAAGATAGCAGTGGCTCCTGGTTTTGCTGGGATTTGCCTCTGTGTTGCCCTTTTTGCCCCCTCGCTGAGATCTTACTCTGTCAAGGCATCAGGGCTTCCCGCCAGGTCTTACTCCACCAGGAAGGTGAACAGCGAGCTCAGTCACCTTTGAAACTGGCTGACCTTGAAGAATCAGAGTTGACAAAACCAAGGCACTGACCACAACGCAGGTGTGACACTGCTGTGCACGGAGAAATTGGGAGGACTCATGCCATGCTGAGCCCCCAGACATGCTTTGCTGTAGGTGCAGCTGACACCTGAGGTCCATTCCATCTCCTGTCTGCGTGCTTTTGCCTGCCTGGCAGTAGCGGTGCTGGCTCTGCTCTGTGACCCACTGGTGAGCTGAATTGGCCTTTGGGATCCTTATTGCCACACAGCAGGGGTGTGAGCACTTCAGTGCCACATCCTGTCCCTGTCCCAAAGCCTCTCCTGTCTCCACGTTTTGAGGGACTACGGTCCTACCTCATGGAAGAAGAGAACTGTGGAGTATCTTTTGTCTGATCTCTTGTGGGCTGACTGTGACTGTGAGACTCCAACCCAACATGGGAGAGGCTAGAGGCAACTTAGCTACATCACATCCATTTTTTTTTGCCTTGATCCCTTGATCTTCAATGCTGTGTTACGCACTTGCTTTGTTTCTCCTCTGTATAGCATTGCTGCTCTTCCTTTGCCTCTTTGCTGGCCGATCTCATCAGGTTTAGGGCTGTCCTCTCAGGGTAGCAAGGGGCTAACGGGGAATATTGTTGCTTACCTGGGTTTGAGTGATGGTGTCTAACAGCACCTCTCCTGGGCAGGTGTGCTGCAGGCAGAAGGATTACTGGCAGTTTGTGAAGGACATTCGCTGGCTGAGTCCCGGCTCTGCTCATCACCTGGAGAAGGTGGGTTCTGGTGGGGTGGCCTTGGGTGCCCAGAGGGGAGAGGAGAGGGCAGGTAGGCCCTGAGCCTTCCTGGTGGAATAGTGGTGCCTTGGCTGTGGGTCTGCTGTGGGTAAAGCAGCTCCATATCTTGTGGCGGCTGCAGCAGCCGTTTGTTTGTGTACAAGCCACATCCCGGGAACTTAGCATGGCTTGGACTGAGACAATCGGCTGCTTATTTTTCTCAGGCCAGTCTCCAACTCTGCTTGGCCATGGGCAGCGGGCGTCACCAAGGGAGCCGGTACAAGGAATGCTTGTGTGTGCACAGGGATGATTCATGTATCTGCAAATCTCTGTAAAGTTCTGGGCTGTCCCATTTCTGGGTTGTGATTTCACCAGGCATTTGGTTCACCTGTTCCTGGCCTGATGCTCTCGGCCTGTGGCTGCTCTGTGCCAACATCCATGGTCCGTGCCATGGCTGGGTGCAAGGGGCTGACCACTGGCGGTCCCTGCGTGTGGCCGACTGCAGGGGATGTGCTGTGTGACTCCAGGCCTGCTCTTCTAGCAGCAGCAGCTCAGGTGTTTTGCTGTCACCTTCCCCAGTTAATGTGTCAGTGAGAACATGACTGTCACCACTAAGGACAGGTTGGATTTGGGAGCGTGGGGTCCCTTCGGGTCAGAGGCGAGACACATGAGAGGGAGAATGTGCAGGAGAAATTCATACTGCTGGTGGCTGTTCAAGGACTTTGGTCACTGGAAGACCTTTGAAGTGTTGTTCCTACCCAGTGCTTTTGACTCCTAGGTGGCTGGAGAGCTGCTGGGATGTGTCCTCCTTCCCTCAGCAGGGTTGGAAAGCTGCCATTATCAGGGGGACCAAAGCTGTGTGTTGGAGCAAACCTGGCTCCCATGCTTGCCTCTTTGTGCCTTAACCTGTTCCTGGTGTTCCTTTCCAGTTCATCAGCCTGCAGAAGAGCGGCCAACCTGACCCAGAGGGCTCGGGGGACCAGGCCATCGCGCAGCTGTGGCTGCAGCACAGCCTGCAGTGCCACTGCCTGTCGGCGCAGCTGAGACCGCTCCTCGGGAACCGGCAGTACATCAGGAAATTCTACACAGGTAAAGAGAAACGGGCTTTTTCCTTCTTATTAGGTAAATATCTAGCTGGTGGCATTTGCAGGTCCTGTAGGAATGAGGGTAGATGGCAGAAAATGGTGGTTTGCCTGTGAGCAACCAGTGCTGTCAAACCATGTGGGTGAGAGGGACACGCCTGAGCAGCTGTTTTCTGTCCCCAGACACTGCCTTCCTGCTCAGTGACGCCCACGTCACAGCCATGCTGCAGTGCCTGGAGGCTGTGGAGCAGAATAACCCCAGGCTTCTGGCCCAGATCGACACCTCCATGGTGAGTTGAGGTCCTGGCTTTTACATCTTTCTCTTCCAAGATGCCATCTGTCTGTGGCTGCTTGCGCAAGGTCTCATTCAGGGCACACGGAGCCTTTGGACAAGAGGATGGACTTGGAAGTAGCAAAAGGAGCTCCAAGAGGGAAGAGTTGTGAACTGGTTCCTGCACTGCCTGCATGAGCTTGGCAGGGGCTGGGGTCGGGGACATGGCTGTGTGGAGCCTATAGTGAGGTATCTCACTTCTGTCTGGCATCAAGGATTTGTGTGTGAGGACTTGAGGACCAGTTCCTTGTAAGAGGCACTTCTAAAGCCTTCTCCAGTAGTCCCAGGCTTCGGGGCCAGCAGGCAGAACTGTCTGGTCATGATGGGCAGCCACCCTCACAGGGGACGAGCAGCATCCTGGAACACTTGGGTACCCACTCCTGCCTGTGATGCCAGTGACTCCCGGTGCAGCCCTGCTCCAGCTGCCCTCTCCCCAGAGGAGGGTAACAGTGCCTGCTTTCTTTGCACAGAGCATCCCAGAAGAAGGCAATTAATGAGGCTTTGTTAAATGAGAGCTGTATTCTTTCAGCTGGCTGGCACATCCCTACCATCCCTGTGTACATCAGATACTTCTGCTGGGACAAGAGAGATGTGTGACCGCCACACTGAAGGACAGGAGAGCCGTCTGCCTAGGGCGCTGGGCTGCATGGATCATTTTACTGAGAGCCTGGTAATTTCCCAATGGGAGCTTGCTGTGTGTCGCTGTAAACAAAGAGCCGCTTCCCTTCTGCACCGCTGTGTTTTTCCCTCCCCATCCTCCTGCCTCCAGGGCTGTTGCATTCTTTGCTGGCTGGTAACCAGGCGTTTGCAGGTTGATTCCTTTCCATTGCTGCTTCTTTGCTGTCTAGCCCCGTAACTGCTGATTTATGATGATTCCACCTCCTTTCAGCTTACCAGGAAGAGTGATGGTCCTCCACCAGTGACTAAGAGTCAGAGCCTGACTGCCCTCCCTGCGTCCCCGTACATCCCTGCTGCAGGCTGCATGCAGCAGCACTGCTTTGGGTCCTTCTCCAGCCTCTCAGGTAACAAGGGTGGACTGAGAAGCTCAGAATACACCCCCAAAAATATGGGTTTTTTTTTCTGGTCTTGGAGTCATCATGCTGGGTGGATGTGGGGGGGATCCCTGGCCTTTGCCTGTGGTGGGTGGGCACGCAGGGGTGAAGCCATAAGCTTATCGCCGTAGGGTGGTCTGGTTGTGCCAGGGTGTGTGACATCCCGCTCTTACCTCTGTCCAGATAAGAGGCCGGCGAGCTCCTCCATCAGCTCCATCTCAAGCCAGCCCCAGGAGTGCTGCTCATCTACTCAGTCCTCCTCCTTCAGCGATGGCAGGTCCCCTGTAGAGCAGCCTGGCTCTGTCTGCTTCCGCGTCCCCTCGCCTAAAGACCCCTTCTCTCCAGCCAGCGAGATGAGCTCCAGCACCACCAGCCAGAGCGAGGACACTTGGACGGGGAGTCAGGATGACCCGCAGAGTGATGCTAATGATGGGCCAGAGTACCTGGCCATCGGGAACTTGGGCCGCCGGGGCCGGGCAGGCAGCAGCACCAGCACCAACAGCTCCAAGAGCAGTAGCTCCAAACTCTTCTCCTCCGGCAGCTCCCAGAAGCTGGACTCTGTCTCATCTGTGGGGGAGCAGGGGGCAAGTGGAGGTGGAAGCAGGGGTCTAGGCCTGTTGCGTCGGTCCAGCTTCTCAGAGGGACAGTCGTCAGCTCCACAGGGTATCCTCAAGAAGAGCCATGTGCGCTCCCACTCTGACACCAACGTGGCTTCAGGGAAATTGCACGGTAATGGGTGCTTTGCCTGGGATGACTTTGGGGTGTGGGAGTCCCCAGTGCTGGGAGGCTGATGCTGGCCGCCCTTTTGGCTCTATGGATTAGGTCAGTGAGGGGAACAGTGGGCGAGTGACTGCAAAGTTTGATCTTTGCCTTTGGCTTTCCTGCTCTGCACTGGAGTGATGAGCTGATGTCTTGCTTCCCAGAATACCCTGGACCGATCTATTAATGCTATTGGCAGCTTTTACAAAAAACTTAGAAAGTGGCAGTGATGCCATGGCATCAGCCATCCAATGTCCCCACTGACCGTGCCTGGCTGGGACATGGGACCATGACAGGGCACTGGGCTGGGGCTTGGGCTCATCCTACTGATAAGATGTCATCCTACTGGTAACCTACTGGCTCCTCCTGTGCTCTGAAGTGGGTGAATGCCTGGTGGGAGGAGTGGGGTGTGAGAGGACAATGAGTTTGTGGGGATCGGCCCCACTGGTGCTGACTTTGTGGAGAAGTGGAGTTTCTTGCTGAGTAGTAATGAGTCTGTCTCTTGTTTTCTCTCCCTTATTGCTGCCCTCCTCCTCCTCTGTCTGCCCAGGAGGCCTCAGGGATATCACCATTATAATAGAAGATCCAGTGGCAGGTTTGGGAGCCAGTACAACAGCCCTTCATTAGTGATCATCACATCGTGTTCAGGATTTCCATCATCCCATTAGTGTCCATTTAGAAAACCAAAAAAATTCTTTCTTCCCCGTGCCCCAGCTGGTGCTTTCAAAGTGTGGTCAGTTTTATGCATGCGACCTAACTGAAGATTCCAGCTTGGTTTTTGGAAGCAGTGGACCAGACCCAGAAGAGTGCACAGCTTCCCTGCATGGCGTTAGGGCCACTGAGTCCCTGAGCTGCATTCCCTGCCTTACCCTCCATGCCACTGCCTCAGGAGCCAGGAGAGGTTCTGTATCTCACCTAGCGAATAAGGGCTGGCAGCTAAGCAGGCGTGGGCTTGGACATTTTATTTTCCTTCTCATTTAGTGGGTCTGCAGCATAAGGAGGATTCACAGTTTAGCTGTGTCCCACACAGCTGTGCTTGCACCCACAGCCAGGACTCCTGTACTTTTCTGGACATGGGGCAGGTTTCCCACCTGAGCAGAGGTGCTGGGGTGCAGCTTTCCTTTGCCCCCCATGCAGAAAGTCAGCAGCTGAAAAAAAAAAAGTGCTGTTTTCTTTTGCATCTGTTCAACAGCAGCATGATGTTTGTCAAGCTCACATCTGGATTCTCAGGGCTCTGTGGCTGGGAAGGCTCCTTTTTGGAGGTGATAGGCATCCAGACATGTCCAGCCCTGTGCCCAGCTTCAGCAAAGGATGCTGGTCACTACCTCACTCTGCTCTTCAGCAGTAGGTTCTGTGGCACATGGCATCCCCCAGGCTGGTGATTGTTTCCATGGTGGCTTTCAGCAGGGCCAAGGTGGTTGTGGGAGACGTTGCTAGGCTACAGTGATTAGCTGTGCAAGCCTCTCACCAAACAGGTCTCCTTTGTCACCCAGCCTATGGGGTGTGTTGGTTCCGAGCCCCAGTCTGGTGTCTGCCACTTCATGGCCTTGGCAGGGAGATACTGGTGGTTTGGGCCTTGGGAGCCTCCAGCCCCATTGAGGTTGTGGCATGAAGCTGCGAGCAAAGAGGAGCCGTAGCTGGAGAGGATGGGATTGCCTTTCTGTTGTGCTTGGGTTGTCAGCCCCGTGTCCACACCTGTATGCTCCAGACAGTGTTTTCAGTGTCCTTCAGCAGTCCTCTGGTCACCCAGCGGCTCTCTCCAGCCACTCCCTGGGGCTGTGACTCTCCTTAGAGCACCAGCTGGTGTTGGTCTCTGGTCAGGCCAGCCCCTGGCAGTCCCCGCTGGCTCAGCCTGGCAGAGAGTTGCACTGCGGTGCATACACAGGGCAGAGCTCTGCCCACAGCCTATGTAGGTCACCTTGAGCACTGCAGGCTCCAGGGTTGGGTGCAGGGAGCCCTGGCTTCTAGTTGAGCAAAAACATGTCCTTCAGGTTCCTCTTTCTGCCATTGTCTGTGCTGCTTTGCAGGACCAGAAGCCCCACATTTTTCCTTGGCTACCTAGGTTTACCCTTGACTCTTGTCTCTTTGCCCTGGAGGATAACCGTTTCCTCTGAGATACTCCAGGAGGAAGAAGGGGCTGTGAGAGGTGCTTGCTGGAGGCTGTTGGATCTGTCAGCTCTGCTAAGGCTTGGGGCTCATCTGCACTGTGGCTCTCAAGGGCTTGCCTCCTCCTTTCCCTTCTCCCCTCTTGCCTGAAATACCCCTTTATCTTTGTCCCCTCCTGGGCTTTCCCTCAGATGTGACATGGAGCAGGAGGATGTCCCTCCTTGCTCCCCATCCATTTGTGCCTGCCAGTGTGGTGTTAAACCCTTTCCATTTCACTCTGTGCTCTGGGCTGGGCACGTTGCGGATATTGATGTCTCTCTGGTGTTGTTTTCCCTTCTAGAGTCTCATGGCGATCCAGGTGGAGGGAGAGGGCCAGTCTCTGCTTCCACCCAGAGCAGTGAGCTGAGCACACCCAGCTCCCTCTACATGGAGTACGGTGAGTGCAGCCAGACTCAGCAGCAGCACCCACTCCTGATCGGGTTCCTTCATCGAGTTCAGTGGCCTCAGCTGTTGGCACCTGCTTTTGAGGTGCTGGCTGGGCACTGGCAGGGCTCCTTAGCCTGGGAACAGCAGCAGGTCCCTCCCTCATATGTCTCTCTCTTGCTTTTCTAGACTCTGGCCAGTACCTGAGCTCAGGAGAAGGGATGTTCAGAAAACCCTCAGAGGGGCAGTCCCTCATCAGCTATCTTTCTGAGCAGGACTTTGGCAGCTGTGCAGACCTGGAGAAGGTGAGGGAGGTGGTAGCAGTCTGTGTGCATTTTCACAGGATGCCCCTTGTGTTTTGTAAGTACTATGGTGCCCAAGAAGGCTTTAGTTTCTAGGTCCTCATAGAAGAGTCAGGTTTCCTGGGGTCAGCAAGAATTAAGGTCTTTCTACCACCCTTTTTGGTAATAAGCTCTTTCCTGTCCCAGGTGGGGAACAAGATTTTACTGAGTCTTCCAAGTTTCGCCATGGTACAGCCTTGAACGCTTTTGCTCTTGCCTTGCAGGAGAATGCTCACTTCAGCATCTCAGAGTCCCTGATTGCTGCCATTGAGCTAATGAAATGCAACATGATGAGCCGGCAGCTGGAGGAGGAGGAGGAAGACAGTGACAAGGAGATTCAGGAGCTTAAACAAAAGATTCGCATTCGGCGCCAGGAGATCCGCACCAGGCATCACCTGTACCCTACGTGCCGGGAGATGGGCTCAGACAGTGGGTGATGTCTTTTGGGCTCATCAGCTGGTGGGATGTGGGGTTTCTGTCTGTGGCCTATCCATATAGGATCCTGCCTTCCTGCTGGTTCGTGGGAAGCAATCATATTGCTACCAAGGTGCTGCAGAGATTTGTGAAACTCGTCTGCTATTGAAGATCAAAATGGTAGTGATACTGTACATTGGTAACACTTGTGCACTGCTGGCGCTGAGTTATGGAATGGAGTTTCATTTTGAACCCGTGTTTCACATCCTTGACCTCCATCCCTCCCTGGCCTGGCCATACCTAGCTATCAATTTCTCCCTTAGCTGTCAGTGACCCTTCAGATCACTTCCATTGATGACCTGCCTGTGTTGCTCTTCTCTCAGGTCTTATGGCAACAGACAGCGAGTCCCAGTTCAGCTCTCATGGCTCCATGCAGCTTTCTGATTCCGGCTCCGCAGAAGATGTGGAAGAGTATGAGATCCGAGGTAGGAGGGAATGGCTGTGTTGTCTTCTTGTGTAGAGACAGACATCTCCTTGGTGTGGTCATGTTGAGGTCCGTCCTACTGAAGAAGAGCATGTCTCTCTGGCCTTCAGGGTGACTTTTCCCAAACAAACAGCTGAATTCTGAGCATGAGCAAAACAACCAGTTTCTCTCATGTACTGGCATGACTTTCCTTCAAAAACCTTTGTAACCCTATAGCATTCAGTGCCTCTGGCTGGTAGGTGGTTTCCATTTCATTGCCTGGTCCACAAGGTGGCTGTCACAGCTGGAGAGAGACGGGGGAGCAGCTATTCTGCTTTCCTTTTCCACAGACAGAAGGAGCCGGTAGCTTTGACCACTTAGACCACTTATCTCTTGGGTGGCAGTGGTGGGTGCTGGTCACATCCTGACCTGTAATACCTCTGATCTCTGCTTCTGGCAGCTTGGCTGGCTGAGCTATTTCCCTGCAGGGAGACCTGTCTGGGTAAGGATGACTTACTTCTCAGCAGTGTGATTTGGTCTCCAGCTATAAACTTCTTGTATCTTGACTGTTGACAGCAAAGTTCTCATTTCAGTGCCCGAGGACTGGATTTTGGGCTCAGTTTTGAAGCCCGCAGAGGGGTGTGCGAATTTAGTTCTGGGCTTCTCTGGTGTGAGTGCTGCTCTTGTATTATGCCCTTTCTTTTTGGCCTGGCCGAAGCACTGAAGTCAACTGTTTTGTCATCACCGTGTTTAACAGATGGTAACGATGGATCTAACCTGATTCAAATGTCCAAGAGCGGCCTCTCAGTGTCAATGGCTTCCTTGTTCTCAGGTAGTACCCTGCAGTGCTCCTCTGCGGCACGTGTGCGTGTGTGTGCAAGGTGTGTGTGTGCATGGGCACACTTGTCAGAGATCTGCCTGGTTTGGGAACTGCAAACAGGATCATCCAGACATCGAGAAAAGCCGTGGCAGGATGTTATTGCAAGAGGAAGCAGAGGAGCTCTGCTATGGGCTCCATCCCCCAGGGCGTTTTGCAGTGCTGTATTTTGGATAGACCAAAGAGAGGAGGGAGACTTGCCTTGCATGGGGTAGGGCTCAGCAGAGTAATGGCACAGCTTTGTCGCTCTGTAGCTGCTGAAGGCAGAGCCTAGGCTGGCTGAGAGCAGTCTTCTGTGGTGTGGGAGCAGGTCTCCATCCCAGGTGTCTTGGGGAGCGTTATCCTGTTGACTCAGCAGAGCTTGTGCGCCATAGCTCTGATCCAAACCATGGCCAACACTTCCTGTCCCCTGCTCAGACTCAAGTTGGAGAAGAATCCTTCCAGACAGAAGTCCTGGAGGGAGAATTAGTGAGAATAAACAGGGCACAGACAGTTTGTTCACCCAGGAGGCCCTGGGCATTGGAATCAGATGCAGATGTGTCTTGTTTAGTGTTTTTATTGTGTAGAGTACCCCTAGAAAACCCTCCTGATCTGCTGGCCATGTTTAGAAAACCTTCGCGTAGTCTCTGTTTGCTTTAGCCAGGGAGCAGCCGATGCGAGCTGATCTTTCCTGTTGGGTGTTCAGTGCCAGCACATTGCTCCTGCCAGAGCTGCTGGTGCTCAGACCATCCTTATCAGCTCTGCTCTGTCCTGTGTTTACAGCCCAGGGGTTTAATGCAAGGGGGCTCATCTTGGCCTGAAGCTGGCTTATGGGGGCTAGAGTTACATCCTTGGGTTCGGGGGCTGTTTATAAGCCTCCTGAGGATTATCCCACTTGCTGGCAGTGGCATCTTGGGCAGCTAACTGGAGGCTTTTGAGGAGTGTCTGCAGTTAAGGTTGGGAAGGGAACGTTGGCCAGATCCCCCATGAGAGCCTGGGGTCATCTTTAGCTCCTTTTGCCTTCTCTAAGATGATGCCAGTACCTGAACATGGTGATTGGGAGGCTACACTTGCCCAAATTCCCTGTTTTCTGCAGCTAGAAGCATGATGTAGACAAGCAGATTCTTTAGCATTAGGATGCTTCCCTGTGCCTATTTCTAGCAATAGGTGTCAGACATGGAAGGTCAGGCGTCCATGTTGAACTCCACTAGTGTGAGTGTGTGTTTACAGACAGGACAGGGACTCACTCCCCTTGCTACCACCATAGCCCCTCTCTTCCTAGAGGAGCTGGCAGCTCACAGTGTGGCTCTCTTCACTCAGCCAGGCTGTAATTCCCGGGGCCTTGGTGTGCATTTGGTGCCTGGCCAGGATCAGTTCAGCTCTGTGCAGCTCTGCAGAGCTGACCTGCTTGGGGGAGAGGGACAGGGACCCCAAAGCTTTTTCTTTCCTAGCCAGGCACTGCGCCATGAGGTCAGGGAATGCAGTCCATGCAGTCGCTGCAGACCCTGTTGCTAGAGTTCCCCAGAGGTACAAAACAGGAGACCTGCTGGGACAAAGGTTGTGATATTGGCTACTTCTGTCTTTCCCCTCGTGTGCCTGCCTTCCTGTTTCTGGGAGTCTGTAATGAAGTACGGTTGCTGCCTGCTTCTCCACACCTAGTCCTGCTGGAAGTCTCCACCCCAAAGTCCTTTACTGTTCAGATGAATTCCCTGCTAGAGTTTAGCAGAGGTACCTGTCAGAGTGAAAGGAAGAGGTAACGGATGAAGGTACCACTGGGTAGTGCCTGGTACCCAAAGCTGGCACTGAGGAGGGGTGCCAGGCTGTTGGAAAGGTGGAGAGAACGGGACCCCAATGTCCTGTGTCTTATCTTGGACTCCTCCCTCCTTGAGAGATGAGTCTGTGGCCTCTGCAGAGGGCTGGCCTCTGTGACTGTGGGCCTGCTCTCCAGGGATGCCAATGTGTCTCTGGACTGCTGGGCTTAGGCTGCCAGTCCCGGACATACAGTCGCTGATGAGCTGTGGCCTGGCTGCTGTCTGATGTTGCAGGTTACAGTCAAGTAGAGAGGAGGGTTGTACATCACACTGCTAATCCCCTGCAGCGTCTGTACTGTGTGGAGTGAGCTACTAAACCTTCTTACTAACCTTGCTTGTCCTGCCCTCCTAGCTCCTGTGTGCATACTGTTTCTAGGACTTGGTGTGTGACCAGTACCAGCAGCCACTTGTCTTCCCCAAGCCCCAGGCTTGCTGTGTTCACAGCATCCCACCGTGTCCTTCCCCTGTAACTCTGACAGGTGACTGATTAGACTGCACCTCTCCTTGCTGCTCCATGCCACTGGTAGAAGTTGATGCTGTAGTTCACCTGCTTTTGAACAACTCGATCAGTTTTACTGTAAAACTTTGGTTTGAACTGAGTGTATCCTCCTGCCCTGCTCCATCTGCTCCACCTTGTCTGTTTGTGATTTAGATGCAGACATCAAGAGGAACCCAGACTCCAGCAGAAAGTCCTTTCTCTCCTCGGAGTCGATGTACGTCTTTGACTTGTGGCAAGACTTCTTGGTAACAAGTTCCCCTCCCTGCCCGGCTCTGCCCTTCCGTGTGTACCAGCTGCTGGTTTGCACTGGAGTGGACATCCCTCCAGCTGGGTCCTAGTCTTAAATTTGGGAAGCAACACCTGGTATGATCAGGATCATTCTCATGTTATGCAAGTATGAGGTAGATCTGATGTGGACTGGTGTGAGGAGAGATCCCCATACCTCCTAGCAGGTAAGAGGCTGGGGAGAGGACCTGGCATGTCCTGGAGCATCCAAACTGGCTACTGGCTTGTTACTGATTTTGAGCCTCCCTTACCTACCCCTTCTCAGCTGGGAAGGCCTGTTGGACTACATGGTACTACTGCTTTCTCTCTAGTCCTTGCTGCTGTGCTGTGACCCAGAGGTGGAACCACTGGCACACAGTAATGCTCACAGACTCATTGTGCAGTGCAGCAGCAGCTTAAACATGAAGAGCTTGGTCCTTTCCCACTACTGCCCTTGGGTGGAGCGGGGAAGCTGTGGGAAGGCGAATCACAGCCTGGTTTAAGGACAGCTGCTGTGTTAACGCCCTGAAAGCAAAACCTATTTGGGATACAGGGACCCCTCTGCACTTTGGGTGAGATACAAAGCTGTGTCTGTGCTTGATAGATTTTCTTCTGGCTTGTACAGACACTGGCTCTCACTTTGCAAACAGGCACAGGTTTTATTCACCTCATGTAGTTGAATTTTAAGCCTGTGTAGCAGTGCAGAAATAAGAGTGGAAGGGAGCATCTTTGGCTTGAGATGTGACCAGCATCGAGGGTTGTGAGGAGGGCTGTGTGACCTGGTACTGACCACTCTCTTTGCTGTCTAGATCCCACTCCTTCCTCAATTCCAACTCAGCGGAGGCCGTGGCCATGGGCTTGCTGAAGCAGTTAGAGGGCATGCAGCTCCCAGCTGCCTCTGAATTGGAGTGGCTGGTCCCTGAGCACGACGCCCCACAGAAGGTAGGTGTGTGAGTCCCTGGCCACTGATTGCGTTTGATTGTTCTTTCCAAAACCTCTGGCTTCAGCCTGCTGCCCACGGCCTTTGCTAGTCACAGTGATCCTGTTGTGGAGCTGGAGGAGGGGTTTTGTCTGGGCTCCAGAGGTGGATGCAGCTGAGCAGGACTCCGCCACTGGAGCCTCCCAGACCAGAGTGCCTGGATCTCTGGAGATGTCCCTTCTCCAGCCCCTATTCAGCTGGAGCAGCAGCTCAATGTCTGGCAGTTTTCCAGAGAGCTGAAGTTGCAGGTTTCACGTGATTGCCTCTGTGGTACCTGACCTATTGCCTGCCTCTCCCAGCTTCTGCCCATCCCCAACTCTCTGCCCATCTCTCCTGACGATGGAGAACATGCTGACATCTACAAGCTGAGGATTCGGGTGCGTGGAAACCTGGAATGGGCCCCACCGCGACCGCAGATCATCTTCAATGTTCACCCAGCCCCAACGTAAGGACCTGTGTAGCAGAGTGCTCTCCAGGGACATGCCCTTTCCAACCCTTTTCCATCAACACCAACGTTGATGATCCTCTCCTTCCCACTTGGCTGCCCGGGCCTCTCTGCCCTGAGTCTGGTAAATCCACAGTGGTCACCAGCAGCAGCTGCTGCTGTGAGATGGAGCCAGTGCCTGTGGTTGGTGCCTTTGGTGTGTGCTGGAGCACAACAGGGCTTTTCTCCTTGGCTTTGTTGTCCATGCTTAAGTGGCAAAATGTGTGGCTGTCTCTGCCATCCAGCCCTGTGCTAGTGTCTGTCTGGTGCCTGGGGCTGTCAGGGATGGAGTCACAGGAGTTGATTTTTTTGTCTCTGGGCAGGAGGAAGGTGGCCGTGGCCAAGCAGAATTACCGGTGTGCAGGCTGTGGCATCCGGACTGATCCTGGTGAGTGCTGGGACCCTGTAGCTAGAGACCGGGGGAGAACTAGTGAACAACTGAGAGGATGCAGAGTGGATGAAGTGGTGGCAGAGCTCAGCACAAGGTCTTTGGGGAGAGATGTGCTGTCTTTGCCAGCTCTACCTGCACACTGGTGTACAACAGTTGCAGAGGAATCGCCTTCCCCAGGCAGTCACAGGGCTGGTGGAGGCAAAGAGCAGCCATCCACCCTTTCACAGAGTGTTTCAGATGTTGACTGTTCTAAGAAAAAGTCATCTGTTGGGTTCTTAAAACTACCAGCAGGTTCTGCTGTGAGTACAGATACTGGACTCTTTGACCAGCCGCCTTTCCTCGGTGCATAGGTACATGTTGCTGCACAGAACCAAACTGTAGTCCCAAAGGCTTTTGCCATCAGCGAGAATGCTTGCAGATGCCAGTGTCAAGTACTCTGGGGCTGGAGTATGTACTGCCAAGGCAGGCTGCCTTGCTTGTTGGGAATGCTGAGCTGTGTTGGCAGTCTGATATGTGCTTGGGTAGAGCCTTTGCCTTGTCTGACCTCCCTGTCTGCTCGGGCTTGGCCAGATTACATCAAGCGGCTGCGATACTGTGAATACCTGGGGAAGTATTTCTGCCAGTGCTGCCACGAGAATGCCCAGATGGTCATCCCCAGCCGCATCCTGCGCAAGTGGGACTTCAGCAAGTACTATGTGAGCAACTTCTCCAAAGACCTGCTGAGCAAGATCTGGAGCGACCCGCTCTTCAATGTGCAGGATATCAATCCAGCTCTGTACCGGAAAGTAAAGGCTCTCAACCAAGTGTGGGTAAGACTCTTTCCATGCTTTCCTGAATGAGGCTTGGGTTTTGCCGATGGCAAACCATATTCCAGGGAAGAAGCAGCTGGTATTGGTTTTGAGGCTTAAAACTCCAGCACTGTGAGTTTCCATTCACATCTTGTTCTTTGTCCAGTAATGCGGGAATTTGAAAGGGAATTTCTGCCTGGTGTCCAGCTGGGCTTTGGTTTCTCTCCAGCAACACATGACGATGGTTGTGCTCACTTTGTCCTGTGTGGTGTAAACTCTTAAGTAGCAGGGGAGCAGCAGCTGAGGAGCAGCAGTCGTTTCACCAGTGCAGGAAAGGGCAGAAATACTCGGCCAAGGACTGTGCTCTGTTTACTGATTCTGGTGTCCCCCTTTTCTCTCCAGCTGCTGCGAATCCAGCTTTTCCACATGAAGAACATGTTTAAGACCTGTCGGCTAGCTAAAGAGTGAGTCCTGGGCTGTGAGATGAAGTTGTTTTGCTGTCCTGGATCTGTCCTGTTCCGTTTTGCTTTGGGGATCTGCGTAGACTATGCAATGAGCAATGGGGGGAAAGGGGAGTGGAAAGGGAGAGAAAGCAGGAGCAGTGGAGAGAGGGGGTTTAATGGAGTCACTTTGCTCTGAGCTCTGGTTTCTCTGTCCTGCAGCCTTCTAGACTCCTTTGATGCAGTGCCTGGCCACTTGACAGAGGATTTGCACCTCTACTCACTGAGCGACCTCAGTGCCACAAAGAAGGGGGACCTGGTACCTCGCCTGACAGAGCTGCTGAAGGCAGGCAGCCTGCATGTTGAGAAGTGCATGGTAAGGCCTCCTTGTCTGCCTCCCACACAGCTCTGCCCCTTCATGAGCTCCCTTTGGAGCAGCCCTGGCTGCACAGGTAACCAACTGGGAGACTTTTGAGGTGCAGGGTGGCCACTGAATTAGCTGATTCAATGCTAGCTGGTTCTGCCCACCACCAGTGGGATGTTTCTTATCCCAGTTTGGCTTGTCCCCATCACCTGCTGATTCTGTTTCACTGTGCTCCATGCTGGGGGAAGGGCCGTCCCACATGGTTAGGGGAGGACACCGTGTCCTGCTCTCCTGCTCTGCTCCACCTCCTGCCCAGCTTGTCAGGGAGAGGAGGATTTAGCTGCTTTTTCCTCACCTTTTCTTCTTCCAGCTGTGCCAAGCCAAAGGCTTCATCTGCGAGTTCTGCCAGAATGAGAGTGACATCATCTTCCCCTTTGAGCTCAACAAGTGCAAGACATGTGAAGGTGAGGTGCTGGGGAGAAACAGGGAGGAGACAGACGCCAGGGCCACCAAGGTCTGCCTCTGGTTTGAGTGGCATTGGTGCTAGTGAGAGCTACAGAGCCACCCAGAGTGAGTGCGTGGCCCGTGTCTTTGCACCACAGCAGCAGAAGAGCATTATAACAGTGTTTGGACAGAGCTGCTGGCACAGGGGGATGTGTAGGTCACATCGTGCCCACACTGTGTGCCTCCTGCCCTGCTGGCAATGGGCAGCTGGGTTGTGACCGCAGTGGGCAGGTGCCTGAGGAGCCCTGCCTTCCCTTCCACTGTGGCTATGGGCTGCTGCAGCCCACATGCAGCTCCCCTCTTCCAGCTAGTATGGCTGGAGCTGACCTTGTAGAGTAGAGAGAACCTGAACACTTTTTTCTCTGTGCCCTTCCTACCTGCCAAGAAATCCCCAGCCCCCTTCAGGACACATCCTGCATAATGCCCAGTACTGATGTCCAAGCAGAGCTTTTTGCTGCATCTTGGGACCAGCCTCTGAACTGGCTTGACGTGGCTCCTGACAAAACACAAGCCTTGGTTTGGCAATGCAGCAGCAGAGAAAACTTGATTAAGGGTTGCTTTTTCCTTAGAGAATCAGGAAAGTTTGGGGAGGGACCTTGTGGGGAGCCGAATCGTCCTGCCTATGCTCCCAGAGCCTTTGGGAGCTGGTGCAGGGATTGTGTACTGTGACTTCTTGCAGTTTCCCAGAACAGTGCAAGACCCTGTTTCTGATGCTGCTTCTACCACAGCTTTTGGTTTGAAATATCCTCCTGGACAAGCCTGGAACATCCTCCCCGGGTGTGGAGTGTCAGGCAGTCTGTGTCAGCCCCTGCCAGCCCTGAGCTGTGCTTGCCTTCTCTCTCCCCGCAGAATGCAAAGCCTGCTATCACAAATCCTGCTTCAAGTCCAGCCCCTGCCCTCGCTGTGAGCGGCTCCAAGCCCGGAGGGAGCTGCTGGCCAGGCAGAGCATGGAGTCCTACGTCTCGGACTGTGAAGATGAGCTGGAACAGCCGGAGGCAGTGGCTGCCACATGAGCATGTTGCAGCAGAGGAGCAGATCATAGATTAATTATTTATGTGTATGGCCTTCATCACCAGAGACTCAGCCATGCGGACTCAAGATGAGGAGGACTGGCATGAGGCCTGGAGCGCTGTCTCAAAGGGATCCATTTTACCCTCTGCAGTAGTGCTGGGCTGAGGAAGTGGCATCTTTCCTTGTCTGTGTCTGCTCCAGGTGCTACTCACAAGCCGTGATTCCTTCGCTTGGGAAAAGGCAGCTGCTCCTCTCTGTCCTGCAGGCAGAACAGGACCCTTTCCCAAGCGTTTGCTTGTGCTGGGCTGGGCAGGGCTGTGCTGCTGGTCCCTGTGCCCTCCCAGTCCTGTGGGACTGTTGGCAGTTTCTGCTCACCAGCTGGACACTAGGAACTTCTGGCCACATCTGTTCCTCAGAGCAGGGAAATCATCTCTCTGAGTCCTCTGATCCCCTCTCCTGCTGCTGGGCTGTATGTGCATGGAGGGAGGGTGGCAGTTTGGGCTTGATTGTACATTTAACAGCTCCCTTTCTGAGATCTGGCTTGGGACACTGCAAGAGAGCAGATACTCTCAGTCTGGGATCAGAGCAGAGGAGGTGGCAGTGGTGAAAATGCCAGATTTCTCTCCTCTCTGCCCCCTCTGAGCTCAGCTGCTTCACCTGCCTCCTGCCCACAGCTGGTGCTGCCGAGGGGCTTTGCCCTGGGACCAGCTGCACACGGGAATCGGTGCTGCTGGACTTTGGATGAAGGCAGAACCCTGTGGTGGAGGATGTGATAAATGAAGCTTCCTTCTTATGCTGCCAGTCATTGTCTCAGGGGAACGTGTCCCCCTCTAAGGGTGACATGGGACCTCACTCTGGTGGCAGCAGGACCTGCCTTGTGTGCAGCTGCCTTCTGTCCGAGACCTGCTGGGATGTGGGTGAATGCTCAGCCCTGTGACCACATCCCCCCAGCCTGTCTCGGTTTGTTCTTTTACTTTTTTTTTGTTTTTTAATCTGCTGGATTTGGTTTTATTTTTTTAATGTGGTTGTTTGTATTTTTAACTGTGTGTTCCCCCTCAAGGAGGTGCTGCTTGAAATGCCTCTTTAGGAGGCATGAGGTCTGCTTGGGACTCACGGGTATGAAATCTCCAAGGCTGTCCTGCTCCTGGCTCCTCACCCACCCCTGGTGTTTGTCAGGTGTCCTCTCTCCCAGCAGATCTCCTACTCCCCTTGGGAAGAGGAGACCCTGAGTCAGGCACAGCCTTGGGGCTTCCAGGCTGCAGTGCAGCAGGGTGGCTGAGCAACCTGTTTGCCGTGGGGGTTGTAGAGAGGAGAGGGTCTTGGCACTGGGATGCTGCAATGGATTGGGCCCTCACTGCTGCAGAGCTGCCTGCCATGACTGACAGCTCTGCAGGGTTAAGTTCTGCTCTGGGGCTTGTGGTCACTCAAGGAGGTGCCTCTGCATCACAGTGAGAGGCTTTAACCCAGCGTAGGGAAGGACATCCAGCACAGCCTTAGTGTGGGTGGGATGTGGGGTGTTTGGAAGGATGGTGTGGCCTGTGTACGTGCAAAAAGGGCGTTGAGGGACTGGGGAGCTATACACTGGGGGAAGGCGCAATGGCTCTTGCAGTGTGTGTCCTGACTTGAGGCAGGGATGTGACGCTCCCGGTCTGTCCCTGCAGGGGCTGGCAGGATTGGTGCAGGGGGAGAGGCTGGGACCTAGCATCTCTCCCTTGCTCTGTAGCATCCTGACAAAGCTAGGTCTCACCCAGGAAAGGGGGTTCAGCTCCCCACTCACTTCTCTAGGGCTTTTGCCTTGCTTCTGCTTGTTTTCCCCAGGGGAGCAGTTGCTCTCCCGCTTGCTCCATCTCTGCAAGCCCTGGGGCTGCCAGATGCTGGTCTGCCTTGGTCTTGCCTGTCTCCGTCCCCAAGCCGAGCTCTCCTACTGCTGCCTGATGCTAGCACCCCCTTCCCTGGAGCTGCCTCAGCAGCACACCTCCATCCACCCCGTTTTGTTTGAAGCACTTTAATGTCATGGTACAGCAGCTGAGAGGCTGCCTGCCTCCCTTTCCAGAAGCACTGAGTACATATAGAGAAGAGGGAAGGGATTATGGCTTATATGTGGTTTCCACCTCTCCGCCATGGACTTTGCCTGGAAGCAGTGGGACTTGCAAACCCAGTGGAGGTCTCCAGGGCAGCATTGTGCCCAGCACTGACCCCGCTGCCCAGCACTGAGTGCTGTAACACTGGAACTGGCCAAGGCAGTGAGCTCTGTGTAAGGGAGGGTGAGGGGCTGCCCCGGCTGCCAGCCAGAGCCCTCCCCCTTGGACTTGCACAGCGTAGCAATGAAAATGCCGTCCCTAATAAACTAAGTTAATAAGGGGCCTGGTTGTGTTGTGGCATAATTTCAGATGGGGTAATGGGTAATTCCCCCTCCCTGGGGTCAGCGCTGCAGTGCAGGGAGGGGGGCAACTCATGGAACTGGTGCTGCACTGCCAGATGTCACTAAGAGAATCATAGAATCACCAGGTTGGAAAAGACCCCCAGGATCATCGAGTCTAACCATTCCTATCAGTCACTAAAACATGTCCCTCAGCACCTCGTCCAACCCTCCCCTGGCGGAGCTTGAGGCCATTCCCTCTCATCCTGTCCCCTGTCACTTGGGAGAAGAGCCCAGCTCCCTCCTCTCCACATCCTCCTTTCAAGCAGTTGGAGAGAGCAATGAGGTCTCCTCTCAGCCTCCTCTTCTCCAGGCTAAACACCTCCAGCTCTCTCAGCCGCTCCTTATAGGCCTGTTCCCCAGCCCCTTCACCAGCTTTGTTGCTCTTCTCTGGACTCACTGCAGAGCCTCAACATCCTTCTTGTGGTGAGGGGCCCAGAACTGAACACAGGATTCGAGGTGCGGTCTCACCAGTGCAGAGTACAGAGGGAGAATAACTTCACTGGACCTGCTGGCCACACTGTTTCTGATACAAGCCAAGATGCCATTGGCCTTCTTGGCCGCCTGGGCCACTGCTGGCTCACGTTCAGTCACTGTCAACCAACACTCCCAGGTCCTGCTCCTCCAGGCAGCTCTCTATCCAGACTTCTAGTCTGTAGCTGCACAGGGTTGTTGTGTCCCAAGTGCAGGACCTGGACTTTGGCCTTGTTGAATCTCATGCCAATGGTCTCTGCTCAGTGGTCCAGCCTGTTCAGATCCCTTTGCAGTGTCCTTACCCTCCAGCAGATTGATACTTCCACCCAGCTTAGTGTTGCCCGCAAGCTTGCTAAGGATTACTGTCATCAGCACTTGACTAATCCATCTGGTTTGTGGCCTCCACCTTCGCACTCCCTGCTGGACTTGGGGCAAGCGGTAGAAGCCACAGAGTTAAGGCCTCTCTCTAACACCTGTCCCCTCTCTCAGCCTTTGCTGCTGGCAGAGGGTCCCAGGGCTTAGCTGCCCCAACCCTGCTTGCATCCCTGTCCCAGCTCTCCCCTCACAACAGTATAGTGCAAATAAACACCACAGCCACAGCAGATACAAACTGTAAACTTTAAAACAACTGTTGAGGGATGTGTGTGTAAGCCCAGCACAGCCCTGTCTCCGCAGGAAGTGAAGCAGGGCTTCCCTGGGGGCAGCACAGCAAAGGGAGCAGTTTCTGGGGGCTTCTTCCCAGAAAAGCTCTGCTCAGACTAAATCTAAGCTGTAGGTAGCAGCAGCAACGGTGACTTGGGCTTAGTCCTGAGTTCACTGGTTGTAAAAAAGGTTTCTGGAAGGTGTGGACACGCTGAAGCTGAGCTCTCACAGCTGCTAGTAAATCTCTGGCAGCAGGAGAGCCCCACACAGCCCTGTGGGGCTCCAACAGCTGCCCCAGCCAGGCAGCTCGAGCAGCGGGTGATGGCAGAGAAGAGAGGCCTCCAAATCCTTGGGGCTTGCTGCTGTTCCAGTGAGCCCTCCGCGAGTGCCAGGGGTGATCCCTGGCTGGGATGGAAGGTGTGAGCTGGCACCTTGGTGAAGGTGTGTCTGCCCTCGGCACAGAGGGGCACAAGTGACCGCGAGATGTTCTGTGCCCATCACTGGGAGAGCTTGCAGGGCGCATAGCGGCGCTCGAACTCGCCCACATCAAACTTGCGCTTGCAGCCGGCATAGTTCATGTAGCGGATCTTCCCAAAGATGGCCCGCTCTGCCCAGCCCTGGTCGTGGATTCCGCCGATGGACCAGAGACAGCCTGCCAGGCACGGGGATGGAGTGTTAGCTCTCCCCCTTGCTCAGAGGCATCTAGACAGCAGGTGGGATGGGGGTGCAAAGCAGAACAGGCTGAAGCATGAGAGCCCTCCACTTGCCACCACAGCTTTGGCCTCACAGAAAAGACCCCCAGCTCCATGCACCCATCCTGCAGCTCACCTACGTATCCATTAGGGTCCCTCCCATCCAGCTCATAGCGGTCGTTGAGGTAGATGGCAAATTGCAAGGCCTCCTCGGGGGAGTGAGTCCACTCCAGGATCTTCTTGGCCCAGTACATCCGCAGGAAGCCGTGCATCTTGCCCTCCCGGACCATTTGGAGCTGGGAGGAAAAGGACAGCCACAGAGTTCAGTCCATATCAGCTCACCCCTGTCCCTCGGGAAAAGGCTCAGCATTTTGAGGGGGAGAGACGGGATCCTACCTGGGCAGCATTCCAGAGCGGGTCATGTGTAGTTCCCTGCTCCAGCTCCTGCAGCTCATAGAGAAAAGGCCTCTTGTCTTTGGCGTGCAGCTTCAGTGTGGTTTGTGCCCAGTCATAGGTGCCTGTGAGCAACAGAGATGAGAAGCAACATCAAGCAATCCACTCCTGGAGGGTCCCAAGGAGGGGATGGAGAACTGGGCTACTGAGGGCACTGTGCCCTGGAGGCAGCAGCATTGAAGAGGGCACCTGCCAGCTCCTGTCCTATGTCCAGAAGCTACCAATGACACCTTAGTGCCCCCATGGCCCCTCTCTCCTAGCAGAAACAGGATTGCCAAATTGGGGTGACCAGTTGTGGGGTACCAGCCCCCAGCTTTGTCCACCCAGCCCGTGACACTACCTTGCATGCTGTCATAGTTCTCATTGTAGTAGCAAAAGTTTTCAGCCAGCTCCCGCCGCACCACCGCCTCTTCCACGAACGCATCCACCGACTCCTTGTACTTGTTTCGGTGTTTCTGCACCTCCAGGATGGCTCGTTGGGTGGAAACCTGGCCTGCGGACACAGGGAGGGACCAAGTTGGGCTGCTGGTCTGAGCCACCGCATTGTGGGATGGGAAGCCTGGGGACACTCACCGAAGTGGAACCACGGGGACAAGTTGCTGAGCGCTGCCTTGTTAGGGTCATTCCGGTGGGAGCCGAAGAATTTCAGGCGCTCTTTGATGAAGGACTGCAGCACAGCCAGCCCTGCAGCTGTGCCAGGGGTCGCCCACTCCACCTCCTCCACGGTGCGGTCCACCTGCAAGCTGGAATAACAGGCCTCCCAAGCGATGGGCTTGGTGGCGACCGAGCAGCGTGAGTGCATTCGCAGGTGATCTTCAGCCAGGGCTGCCCTGAGTGTTACGTCTCATGGACATCCCTAACCTGTAAATCACCAGTTCATGCCAGCCTTTTCCTCTTAACCAGCTCTGTACAGTGGAGTTGTGAGAAGTGATGTCCCTGCGACATCCCCATCTTCACACCACCTGCACATGACTTTAGGCACGTCACTGTCCCCATCCCTTGCCATCCCCTCCCAGGACTAGGGAGCAGCTGTGAAGCTCTGTGAGACTGGTCAGGCATGAGTGTGGTACCTCTGCTGGGCAGGAGGGTGGATGCGGGTGACGAATGACAGAAGGGAACTCAGTGAGGAATTCAGGGAGTTGAGTGTGGATCTTGCCCCGGATGGTCCTAGCGCTGTACTCCTGCTTGGGGGAGGCAACCCAGCACGGCACGATGTTGTGGGCATCAACCTGGAAAGCAAAGTGTGGAGGAGAGAGTGAGCAAGGGAAGTGATGGGTCCTGGTGACGTGACACACGTGCTCCCTGCTCAAGTTACTCTGCAGGCACGAAGCACAGGAGGTAAAAGGTTTCCCGTGTCTCACACAGCCAGTTTTTTCCTTCCAGAGCATGGGCACCTACCTGTGCAAACGGCACATCCTCCGGCAAGCGCTCCTTGACATCTTCTACCCACTGTCGGGGGAGGCGGAGGGGGCAGAAGTCTGTCACCAGCCCACCCACTCCTTGCTCCACCACAAACGCAGGCAGCACGTCCTTGGCATAGCCCAGAAGCAAGTGGAAGGGGATATTCAGCTCTGCGCACTCCTGCAGCACGGGAGAAAGGGCTGTGCCATGGTTCATGCCTCTGCAGACCCCATCCCACCACCATGTCCAATGGCATGAGGTTTAACACGGCCAAATGCTGGGTCCTGCACTTGGGGCACAACAACCCTATGCAGAGCTACAGACTGGGAGAAGCCTGGCTGGAAAACTGCCAGGAGGAGAGGGACTTGGGGGTGTTGGTCGACAGCGACTGACCATGAGCCAGCAGTGTGCCCAGGTGGCCAAGAAGGCCAATGGCATCCTGGCTTGGATCAGAAACGGTGTGACCAGCAGGTCCAGGGAGGTTAGTCTCCCTCCGTACTCGGCACTGGAGAGACCGCTCCTTGAATCCTGTGTTCAGTTCTGGGCCCCTCAGCACAAGAAGGATGTTGAGGCTCTGGAGCAAGTCCAGAGAAGAGCAACAAAGCTGGTGAAGGGGCTGGAGAACAGAACCTATGAGGAGCGGCTGAGAGAGCTGGGAGCGTTTAGCCTAGAGAAGAGGAGGCTGAGAGGAGACCTCATTACTCTCTCCAACTACCTGAAAGGAGGTTGTAGAGAGGAGGGAGCTGGGCTCTTCTCCCAAGTGACAGGGGACAGGACAAGAGGGAATGGCCTCAAGATCCACCAGGGGAGATTTAGACTGGAAATTAGGAGGAAGTTTTTCCCACAGAGGGTCATTGGGCATTGGACTAGGCTGCCCAGGGAGGTGGTTGATTCCCCTTCCCTGGAGGTGTTTAAGGCACGGGTGGATGAGGTCTTGAGGGACATGGTTTAGTGTTTGATAGGAATGGTTGGACTGGAAGATCCGATGGGTCCCTTCCAACCTGGTTGTTCTATGATTCTATGATCCACTGAAGGAATGGACGTGCCTCCCTGCTTCCCCAAGGAGCCCTGTCCCACCCTGCAGGTACATCTCCGCAGCGGCTTTACCTTGGCCACCTCCTGCAGACCCTTCAGCATGAAACCGTAGTGGCGGATGGTGGCATCCAGGAATTTGGGCACCAGGCAAAAGCAGACGTGCAGAGGCAGCTCCTGTTTGAGGGCCAGGCGCTGGGCGTAGAGGAAAGCCCAGTTATCTGTGGAGAAAGCACCCAGGGCTGTGTCAGAGGGATGCTCTGCCGCAGGGAAGGAGTTGGGGGTTCCCAGAAGGACTCTCCCATGAGATGTCCCTCCCCAGCAGAGAGAGATCCCAGCTCCACGGCTAACGAGGGGCTGTGGGAACACCGCTCTGCTAGCTGGTCCCCACCTTGTACCCGCTGGTCTCGGGACATCCAGTAAAGGATGCACCGAGCATCCTCCTTCAGGTCCGAGCCCTGCGAGACGAGGCGAACCCGCTTTTTGTTGAACTTGAACTCCCGCACGGACGGGGCCGCCCTTCGCCGCTCCGCCAGCGCTTCCTCTTCCTCCTCCCTCCTCCGAGACACTGGGGGCACCTCGGGGGCCTCAGCCTTTCGCTTCCCTTGTCCCCGTTGCATCCTCAGGACTGCCAGGATGGGCCCTCGGAGCAGCGTGGTTGCTGCGAAGGGAAAACAAGACTGTACTGAGCAGCCAGTGCCACCCCCGTCGCCATCCCCGGCCCATCCGCAGAGTTTGGGGGATGCTGGTACCCATCGTAGAGCCTAAGGAGTGTTGGTACCCATCCCCATCCCAGAGCCCAGGGAATACTGGTACCCATCCCCATGCCCCTCCCAGAGCCTAAGGGATGCTGGTACCCATCCCGATGCCCATCCCAGAGCCTAAGGGATGCTGGTACCCATCCCGATACCCATCCCAGAGCTCAGGAGATACTGGTACCCATCTCCATGCCCATCCCAGGGCTCAGGGGATACTGGTACCCATCCCGATACCCATCCCAGAGTTCAGGGGATACTGGTACCCATCCCCATGCCCCTCCCAGAACCTAAGGGATGCTGGTACTCATCCCCATGCCCCTCCCAGACCCTAGAGGACACTGGTAACCATCCCCATGCCCCTCCCAGAACCTAAGGGATGCTGGTACTCATCCCCATGCCCCTCCCAGACCCTAGAGGACACTGGTACCCATCCCCATGCCCCTCCCAGAGCTCAGGAGATGCTGGTACCCATCCTCATGCCCCTCCCAGACCCTAGAGGACACTGGTAACCATCCCCATGCCCCTCCCAGAGCTCAGGAGATGCTCGTACCCATCCCCATGCCCCTCCCAGAGCTTAGGGGACACTGGTAACCATCCCCATGCCCCTCCCAGAGCTCAGGAGATGCTGGTACCCATCCCCATGCCCCTCCCAGAGCTTAGGGGACACTGGTACCCATCCCCATCCCCATCCCAGAGAATACTGGTACCCATCCCTATGCCCCTCCCAGAGCCTAAGGGATGCCGGTACCCATCCCGATGCCCATCCCAGAGCCCGGGGGATGCAGGTACTCTGTCCCTCCCGGTCCAGCCCCGGTCCCTACCCGGCAGCCACGCGGTTTCGGGTGTTATACAAGCGCGGATGGGGCGGGACTATTTGGAAAAAGGGGGACGGCTTTCTGGAGAAAGGGCGTGTCACCAGGGCATGGTACCAACCCACAACCTCCCGGGGGCCGATGCTCCGCCGATGTCGTACGACATCGGCGGAGCATCGGCCCCCGGGAGGTTGTGGGGAGTGCCCATCCTTGCCTCCCCTCCCTGCCCCGGGAATGAGGAAACGGCTCCAGATACCTTCAGCAGTCACTTGGGAGCGTAGTTCCCCGTTGGCACCATCCTCTCGCCCTGCATTCCCGGGTGAAGGCACCTGTCCCAGCGCAGGGAGCGGGGATGCTGGCTCTGGAGATGGTTAGGCAGAGAAGAGGGCTGTCCCTGCCCCGGCTGCTGCTGAGCCTTGCCGTGCTGGACCTCACACTGGGTAAGGGCTGAGTGGGATTCAATGCCCTTTATGGGGTGGGTGATGAGCGGGGAGCATCGCTCCCCAGGGTGGAGGGTGGCTCCCGGGTGGCTTCACCCACATTGGGAGTGACATTTCTTCTTGGACACCTCAACTCCATCCCAGTGAGCAAACAGGGCTGCTCTCCGCAACACTAGAGCAACCAGCTTGGCTTTATTTCTTTTGCCTCTCACGTGTGCCTCTGGCTGGGCAGAGATCTCGGTCCCAGCTGGACCCTCCTTGCTGAACCTTCATTCCTGCTGGGCTCGTTGTCATAGAATCATAGAATCATAGAACAACCAGGTTGGAAGAGACCCATCGGATCTTCTAGTCCAACCATTCCTATCAAACACTAAACCATGTCCCTCAGCACCTCATCCACCTGTCCCTTTAAACACCTCCAGGGAAGGTAACTCGACCACCTCCCTGGGCAGCCTATTCCAATGCCCAATGACCCTTTCTGTGAAAAACTTCCTCCTAATCTCCAGCCTAAATCTCCCCTGGTGGAGCTTGAGGCCATTCCCTCTTGTCCTGTCCCCTGTCCCTTGGGAGAAGAGGCCAGCTCCCTCCTCTCTACAACCTCCTTTCAGGTAGTTGGAGAGAGTAATGAGGTCTCCTCTCAGCCTCCTCTTCTCCAGGCTTGCTATGACCTGCTCAGCAGCACCAAACAGCCCTGCCTGGGTGGCAGCATCACCAGGATGTCACCGACCGGGAAAACTGCAAATGCCGTCCAAATCATAGAATCATAGAACAATCAGGTTGGAAGAGACCCATCGGATCATCGAGTCCAACCATAATGTTTGCACTTCACATAAAGCAAGAGTAATGTTGAACTGAGCGCAAGGAATAAACCTGAGGCTTGTACCTCTTGTGAGCAGGGAGCTACAGCCGTAGGTCTCTTCATCCCACATCCCTCAGCTCCCCACAGAGTCTCCCAGCATGTCTCTAGGGACTTGCCTTCTCCTGCAAGCTGGGATTTGCTCCTCTATGGCCCTCCCAGAGGGGTTGCTCCCCCCTTGCCATTATTATTACCCGGCGCTATCAGTTCCTGACTATCTGCAGCTGAGGGCTTTGTGTAAACTGTCGCTGCTGTGGTTCCAGTCGTCTCACGGTCACCAGTTCCTGCACTGCTCTTCCCGTCAGACGGGTTTGTCTGACTTCCAGCAGGGATGGGTGAAGGTGGCGGAACGGGTCTTCGTGCTGGTACCTACAGGAGTTTGTGCCCCGAAACCGAGACCAGTGATGCCCACGACTTGTTCCTGCTTTGTTGGGCTGGGAGGGTTGATGCGTCCTGCCTTGCTGATGCCCGCTCAGGGATCCATGTTCAGTTGTGGGCCCCTCACCACAAGAAGGATGTTGAGGCTCTGGAGCGAGTCCAGAGAAGAGCAACGAAGCTGGGGAAGGGGCTGGAGAACAGGCCTTATGAGGAGCGGCTGAGAGAGCTGGGGGTGTTTAGCCTAGAGAAGAGGAGGCTGAGGGGAGATCTGATTGCTCACTACAACAACCTGAAAGGAGGTTGTGGAGGGGAGGGAGCTGGGCTCTTCTCCCAAGGGACAGGACGAGAGGGAATGACCTCAAGCTCCGCCAGGGGAGGTTTAGACTGGACATCAGGAAAAAGTTTTTCACAGAAAGGGTCATTGGACACTGGTAGAGGCCGCTCAGGGAGGGGGTTGATTCACCCTCCCTGGAGACGTTTAAAGGGACAGATAGATGAGGTGCTGAGGGACATGGTTTAGTGTTTGATAGGAATGGTTGGACTCGATGATCTGGTGGGTCTCTTCCAACCTGGTTGTTCTATGATTCTATGTTCTTGATCAACACAGGGCAGTGAATCCCCAGTCCCACTGCTCCTCTGCTGATGGGTATCATGTTGCTCTGAGAGATTCCTGTTTGACCCACCCAGGGCACCAAATCCCCACTCCTGATGCTCCACAGCCCATGGGTGGTTTGGGGTGACGGGGGTGCCTCATTCTCCCACCTTTTTGCAGGAACCACCACCATGAACGTGACAGCACCCACGTTGGCCCCAACACACCTCACCTTCCTGACACCCTCAGGGGTCACTCCTGCCTCCATCACGGGAGCCACCACCTCTCCCTCTAACCCTGAAACCTCCACCTGGGATTCCTTCTCCACCAGCTCGGGAGGCTCCCGGAGCACAGCTGAGACTCCCATGACCTCAGCAAGTGAGTGCAGCACTGAGAGAGAAGAGGGGCTGGCTTAGCTTTATAAAGGGGCTGCGTGGGTGGGCGGAGCTTGTTTAGGAGCGTGGGTTGAGGGGCGGAGCCCGCAGCGATGGGCTCGTCAGGGGGCGCGGCCTGAGGGCGGAGCCTGTAATGGCGGCTCTGTTGGGGCGGGGCTTAAAACGGGGCGTGAGTAGTCGGTGGGCGTGGCTTGTCAAGAACGCAATTTATCACAGAATGACAGAATCAACAGGTTGGAAGAGACCCACTGGATCGTCGAGTCCAACCATTCCCATCATTCACTAAACCGTGTCCCTCAGCACCTCATCCACCCACTCCTTAAACACCTCAGGGAAGGTGACTCAACCCCCTCCCTGGGCAGCCTCTGCCAGTGCCCAATGACCCTTTACATGAAAAAATTTTTCCTTATATCAAGCCTGAACCTCCCCTGGCGGAGCTTGAGGCCATTCCCTCTTGCCCTATCCCCTGTCACTTGGGAGAAGAGCCCAGCTCCCTCCTCTCTACAACCTCCCTTCAGGTAGTTGTAGAGAGCAATGAGGTCTCCCCTCAGCCTCCTCTTCTCCAGAATAAACACCCTCAGCTCTCTCAGCAGCAATTTGACAGAACTCTGGTGATGTGACTGTACCCTGCAGTGCGACTGTAACCCACCACCCCCGCTGCTATGGCTGTACCCTGGCAGTATCCCCATTATTCATCAGGAAAAATATTTTCCAGGAAAGGGTCATTTGGCACTAGAACAGGAGCCGTCCAGGGAGGTGGTTGAGTCACCTTCCCTGGAGGTGTTTAAGGGGTAGGTGGACGAGGTGCTGAGGGGCATGGTTTAGTGATTGATGGGAATGGTTGGACTCAATCATCCGGTGAGTCTTTTCCACCCCAGTGATTGTGTGATTCTGCTGTGCACCCTCCATATGGCTGTACTCTGCCAGTGTGGCTGTACCCCAGCTGTTCTCTGAGTCTGTGACAGTACTCCAGGTGTATGACTGTACCCTGGCAGTGTCCCATCGGTGTCCCTGTATCCTGGTGGCTCTCCCAGGAGCCTTTACCCTGGTGACACTCTGCTCTGTGCACCTGAACCAGGCAGGGAGGCATCACCCTGCCTGGTGCTCCTGGCCGTGTGCATTCCCCTGGTGTCTCTGGATCCCAACAGAGCGATTGTATCCTGAGAAAAGGACCTGTCCCCTGACCTAATGACTACCACATGAGAGCACCTTGGCACTGTACAGTGATGCCCTCGGTCCACCTGTGGAGCACCTGTACCCTGGCCCAGTGCCTGCAGGCACCTCCAATTGGTCTTGTCCCTGACCCCAAGGAGAAGGAAGCCACTCCGGCAGTCCCGGCACTCTTCAGCCGTGACATACTGTGACACGGGGAAGTGATGCTTGTACAGACAGTCCAGGGGACAAACCCTCAGCCCGGAGCACGCCCTTCCTGAGCGCCGCCTGTTTTCTCAGCCAGTTCCTCACGCTCACGCGGAGCAGACTGCTGTCTCCTGAGGGTGTTGGTGCTGGGAACCACCGAACATCACCCCTGTGGTGAAGTGCAGGGAGGGTGTCAGGCAGCACGGCTGCTTTCCTGGGCTTTTTTTCCTGTTGTCACCATCCCCTCAGCAGGCAGACAACCGCACAGTCCACGGATGCAGCAGTGGGGCCTACCCTGAGGTCCAGCCGTGCAGCTGATATTTGCTCAGCATCGCGCCTGCCCCTGGAAGTGTCTGTGCTGGGTGGAAACGTCCCCTTCGCGGTCAGCACCTGGGGAGTAAAAGGACCCACCTGGATGCTCCTTCTCTGCTGGGAAAAGGAGACCCAGAAACACTAGTGCTGGGGCCGTGGGGAACACTCGGAGTGGTGCCTACAGGGGGGCATCAGCTTCCAGCCATCTGGACATGGCCAGGTGGAGAGGGGGGCTGCTCCTGCTGCTGCTGAGCCTCGCTGTCCTCGCCGTGCTGCACCTCACGCTGGGTAAGGGCTGAGTGGGATGCGATGCTTTCCGTGGGGTGGGTGGCGAACGAGGAGCATTGCTCCCTTCGCCCGTGTCAGGTGCTTGTGGAGTGTGGGGAGTGAAATGCTAGGAGTGTTGTTTGCTGTTGACTAAATGGGAAGCAGAGGTAGTCTTCAAGCTGCTCCTTTGTGTGAGGATGAGGCCCTTCAGTGCAGACACTCACCTGGGCACAGGCTGGGATCAGACCTCTGCCCTTCTCCACATTATTATTTAACCATTATTATTTATTCAGGGAGGGAATGGCTGCTGGGGAACTTTGGGAGTTTCTGATGGGACTGGCTGAAAGAAGCCAGTGCCTTATGTCTTGGTTCCCATCCCCGTTTGAGCAGAGAACCAGACTCACAGGGTTTTATACTGGGAAGGATGTTGAGGCTCTGGAGCGAGTCCAGAGAAGAGCCACGAAGCTGGGGAAGGGGCTGGAGAAAAGGCCTTATGAGGAACGACTGAGAGAGCTGGGGGTGTTTAGCCTGGAGAAGAGGAGGCTGAGGGGAGACCTCATTGCTCTCTCCAACTGCCTGAAAGGAGGTTGTGGAGAGGAGGGAGCTGGGCTCTTCTCACAAGAGACAGGGGATGGGATGAGAGGGAATGGCCTCAAGCTCCACCAGGGGAGATTTAGGCTAGACATTAGGAAAATTTTTTTCACAGAAAGGTTCATTGGGCATTGGAATAGGCTGCCCAGGGAGGTGGTTGACTCGCTTTCCCTGGAGGTGTTTAAGGCACGGGTGGACGAGGTGCTGAGGGACATGGTTTAGTGTTTGATAGGAATGGTTGGACTCGATGATTCTATGGGTCTCTTCCAACCTGGTTGCTCTATGATTCTATGATTCTATAAATCTAGTCTGGCGTCTCAAAGCTGCCACTTTGCAGGCACCCCTTGACACACGCCCAGGCAGCCAGGCTGATTTGTGCATCCTTTTGGAGAGGATTACAGATGTCTGGGTTTCCGTAGGGACAGCAGACTGCCCCGACATGAGGTCCATGTGGGCAGAAAGGATGGTGTCCTTTGTCTCTCAGCCCTCCCTGCAGAGCTTTCATGGGTCTCAGCACGTCTCAAATGACTCCCCTTGACCTGCAAGCTGGAATGTGTTTCTTTATGTCTCCCCTCTGGGGGGTTGCTCCCCGCTTGCCATTATTATTACCCGGCGCTATCAGTTCCTGACTATCTGCAGCTGAGGGCTTTGTGTAAACTGTCGCTGCTGTGGTTCCAGTCGTCTCACGGTCACCAGTTCCTGCACTGCTCTTCCCGTCAGACGGGTTTGTCTGACTTCCAGCAGGGATGGGTGAAGGTGGTGGAACGGGTCTTCGTGCTGGTACCTACAGGATTTTGTGCCCCGAAACCGAGACCAGTGATGCCCACGACTTGTTCCTGCTTTGTTGATCTGGTGGATTTACGTGTTCTGCCTTGCTGATGCCCACTCAGAGATCCATGTTCCTGATCAACACAGGACAGTGAATCCCTGGTCCCGCTGCTCCTCTGCTAATGGGTGTAGCTCTGGGTCCTTTTGGGAACTCATTCTGGTGTTGGTGCTGCTGTCTCTGGCACAGCCACGGTCTTAGCCTCTCACTGCCAACACTTGTGTGCCCTGTTCTTCCACCTCATTGCAGGGACCACCACCATAGATGTGACAGCGGCTATGTTCCCGACTCTCCCGACCTCCCCAACACTTGTGGAAACCTCCACACTGCTGTCCACCAGTGCCTCCACCACTGAAGCTACCACTCCTTCCTCCAACCATGAAACAGGATCTGCCACCCTGGAGAGATCCAGCACAGCCCTGTGGACCAGCAGTGCCTCTTCTCCCACCACGCCCCCTCCCACTGCATCATCACAGACAGACACTTCATCTGAGCCCTTGAAAACTCCATCAGACACCACGTCCAACCCCAGTATCTTCACAAGCATTCCTGAGACAACCCCTTATCATAGCCAACCAGTGGGGACCACAGCCAGGACCACCCCTGGCACCTCCACCCTGACCAAGGAGACAAACTCGTGCACCTCGACAGCACCGGAGACCTCCAGTGCAGCCACAGATGAGTACACAGGTGAGTACACCTGTGACTGCACTGGAGGGCAGGGGCAACGTTAGGGTGATGAAGTCCTGTGAGGGTGCTGGGCATGTGCTTGGGTGGCTTCATTTGGGCGCAGTCTGTCCCCAGCTGTAGGAGCATCCTGCACCTCTCTGCAGACACTGCTAATGTAACGTTGCTTTGCGCAGGCACTGAGCCCTCTTCCCCTGTCACCAACTCAACTCCGACCACGGAGGTTGCCCTCAGCACCCCTGCAGACCTGTCAACGACACTGCCAGTCTGTCCCACTCCCACATCCAACACCAGTAAGTACCCTGTGAGCATTGCCTCTCCCCCAGCATGGGTGACTTTGGGTTTCCAGGTCCATTGAAGGGTGTCCTGGACACCCACTGCTTTTGCTGTGCTCTCACTACAGAAGCATTTATGCTCTGTGGGATGTGTGGTTTGCTCACAGCTGGAAGGTTGTTCTCCTGACAGCGCAGTGCCCATGACTTGATTAACCCCATTGGATTTCCTGTGTCTGTTTCAGGATCATGGGGAGACGCCCCCAGATCCTTTGGCACAGCCCAAGGTTCAAGGGCAATAACCAGAGCTATCTTTTTTGTCCTTAGGTGCATCTCTCTTTCTGTCACTGCGGCTAACCATTCCCTTGGACCTGGGGAATACCACAGTGCAGGAGATGGTGTTGTCCAAGGTGAGGTGTGCTGGGATGATGTGCCACTTTGCGCCTGCTAGCCACCATCCAGCCAGCTGGGACAGGCGTTTGGCCACCAGCAGGAGGGGATTGGCTGAGTCTTTCATTGAACATTACCTGGAGTCCTTTTAGATGAAGGGCAGACCTTCTTTTAGCTGCTGTGGTTGAGTATAAGGCCCTTTCTGGATGGGGAGCTGGGACAGGAGACTCTCTTGTCATGGTGTGATGGTTATCCTTTCCTTTCAGCTCCGTGTGGATCTGCAGACACTGTTCCCATGTGCTGGCCTGGCAGTGGGGTGGCGAGGGAAGAAGAGGATCTGACTGCTCCTCACCTGGCCAGGACCCGCAGGGCTTGGTACCCGTGTGAGCTGGAAAGCTTTCTGCTCCCAACTCCTTATCCCATGGCTGTGCAGCCCTTTGGGGTAATCTGTACAGCTCCCCTTGAACCCGAGAACCCCCATCCTTCACTGTGCACCCCTAGGAGACCTCCAGTCCCCCAGTGGGCTGGGAAGACCCTTCTCTTTCCCACAGCCTGTCTGTAGAGCCTGAGTCCCACCACCCCCCTGCACCAGACCTGGCTCCTGTGGTGGAACCCTCCCACTGCCAGGAGGTGGGGAGGAGGTGACCCTGCGGCTCTGGGCCTGAGCTGGCTCAGCTATTAAAGCCAACTTGGCGACCGAGGGATTAGACAAAGAAGACTTGAAACTCCTGGTACTGCTGTGCCCAAGACACTCTGGAGCTTGGTGATGGTGACCTCAGCATCTGCAACCTGGGGAGGCTGTGACACCTGCGGTCTTTGAGTGGTGGTCCAGGGTCATTTTCTATCCAGAGTGGGCCAGGAGGGAGCTAGGGTGGCTCTGGAAAGGAGGCAGGAGAGGAAAAGACCCCCCCTTGTCCCACTCAAATCTTGCTCTGGGACCAGCCGGGCTCCTGAGCCCTGCAGCACGGAGCGTAAGTGAAGCTGGAGCCCCTCACGCTGGCTCTCGCTGTCATGCCTGCTGTACCATCGATGGAGAAACATGCCCATGCCAACATGGGCTGCACAACAAAGGGAAATCTCACCTTTTTCATGACAAAGATAAAAACCTCATTTCTTTCCAAGCTGCCTTTTCCAATTCTTGGCTTTGCAAGGAAAACCACCTGAGTGTCAAAAGCTTTGCAGCAGAGAGACGGGCTCGGGGCTGTTCCCTCCTGGCAGGGGCCACTGCAGATGTTCCTGAGGAGGGCTCAGCACCCTGACAGGCTGGGGGTCCCTGCTTTGGTGCTCTCCACCTCGTGACACCCCACAGCATCTGGTGCAGCTGTGTGCACCGTGGGACCATGGAAATCCCGTGGGCTGTACTTCCCTGTTTTTTTCCAGTCCCAAGCTAAGCAGACAGCCACAGTGTCTGTCCCCCTGCAGCAAAGTCATTTATTAACTGATTAATTACCCAGATAAAATCCAACTGAAGCAATTATTAGCCTAAGCAAGTCACCTCGCCGGGAGATTGAAAACTGAAATAATTAGCAAAATAGCAATGTTGCTCGTTGGGGGTTATTTCAGCTGAACCGTGCTCCTTGCTGGCAGCCTGAGCCAGTACAGGGAGGGCTGGAAGGGGGTGCCAGGGGCTGTGGAATGCCAAACCCAAGGATGGCTCCTCGGTTCCCTGGGTTGTCATCCATCTGGGAATGAGCCAGCGACCAGACAGGCTGGGGAAAGACATCCTGGGATCACCCGACTACCTGCGAGCTCCAGGATCTAGGAGATGCTTAGCTGGATCTGGAGGCTGAGCCCAAGCAGCTCATTGGGTTGCTCCCATTTGGGATGAACCTTGCATCCCAAGGTTTCTCCTTTGCTCCCTGGGATGCTGCCCAGTTTTTGGGGGCTTGTTGGAGCCATCAGTACCAAGAGAGGTCCCTTAGCACCTCGACAGGGAGCAGGGCAAAGCCTTCTGGAAGGGGTTCCCATGATGGATGCCTAGTGGGGCGCTGGGAAAGAAATCCTCGTGCTCTGCCTACGCTGTGGAGCCAGGCCAAGAGTCCTCCCACGTCACATCCCACTGGGCTGATTTCTCCGGCTGTTGAATCCATAACTTCAGACCCCAGGACATGGCTGGGAGCCAAGGCCAGGGTAATGGAGCCAAACTGCGTCACAAAGGGAGGAAAAGGTCCTGAAGTGCTGGGATGAAAAGGTGACCGGGGCACTTGCTGTCCCCTGCCAACACAGCTGTCTCCCACCGTTATTGTGGTTGGGGGGCAGCAGGAAGAGGAGATGCTCCAGTCCCACCAAGCCCCTCTGCCACCAAGCCTAGGAAGGAGAAGAAAGGCGTGATGGGGGGATGTTGTTCCTGCGGGGATGCTGGGCACTGCCCTGGTGTTGAGGACACAGAGCTCCCGACTCTGCCCATGCTCTCTGTGCCTGCCATCCTTGAGGCTACTGGCAATCATCTTCACCCCAAGGCTGCTTGCCTGCCATGGACCCCTAACCAGTGGGGTCTTAAGAGGTCAGATCCATGTCCCATGGCTTTCACAGCCTGCAAATAATTTCTCAGTCTCTTTGCTGCCGATCAGCACTGTCCTGAGGAGCAGACCCTGCACCCAGAGGGACTGTCGGTTTTGGTCGTCCCAGCAGCACCATGAGGTGCATCTCGAATGAGATGCATTTGATAGGAATGGTTGGACTAGATGATCCGATGGGTCCTTTCCAACCTGGTTGTTCTATGGTTCTATGATTCTACGAATCCCCTGTGACAAAGGCTCCCCTTCCCGTGATCCCCTCCTCATCACCCTGTGCCAGTGGCTATAGCCCAGCTCCTGCTGTCTGGCAGGAGGCTGTTGCAACACATCCAGCTTGCCAAGTCACCCAGAACCTGTGGGGTTGATGGATAACTCAGTGCCCCCTGCCCCTCCCCGAGACCTCTCCAAATGCCCTTGCCAGGAGGCCAGGGCAGTGCCAGTAGGAGATGCTATAATCTCCATGGGGCTGGAACAACAAGCCTATTAATTCCGGGAAAGCTGCTAAGGCACTGTGCTGGGCATGCTGGAAGGTGCAGAGTCCCTGGGCACTGGGATTCACAGCATAACCTCCTGGCTGTGGGCTCCTGAGGGGCTCTGGTGCCCATCCAGTGCTTTGATGCTCGGTAATGGTTTATCCCCACAAGAACTGGTGTCTTGCTGGGACCTTGGTTTCAGGCATAGCAGCAGAATTAATGAAAATCCCCTTCCCAGGGTGGGAACAGGGTAACAACCTTGAGATAAGGGATTGACCCCCGGTGTCTACAGGCTTTCCTGGGAGGGTGTGTCAATGCCAGAGCAGAGGGATGAGCTTTGTTTGCTACCCCCTGTGACTCTGCTGGAGGAACGGGAAGGAAATGGGGCTTCTTGGGATCAGCATGGGCAGGAGGCACAGGCATGAGGGTCTCCAGATGGTGCCAGTCCCTGTGCACCATGGGCAGCAGCAGCTTGCAGGTGGGCTGAGGATGAGGTGGGCTGGAAGCGCCCTGCTTCAGCTGACTTCTTTTCCCCTATGCTAAACAGCATGTTTGCATCCATCCCTGTGGTTCCCACCACATTTTGCACCTCAAACACCAGCCGAAGCAACTGTCTCCAGTGTCAGCACATATTCCCTGTCTGGGTGGCTTTCCAAAGTGATATGGCACAGTCAGCACAGGCAGGAGTGACTGTCCCACGGTGGGTTTGTATCCCTCTAATCCTCCATCAGCCCAGGTGTGGCAGCTGCCTGGGTGGTCACTGGCTGGGTGATCGCCTTGTGAGTTGCAGTGCTGCTTGCACACCCCCTGACTCACTGTTTTCTCCTGGCTTTGCCCCCACACTGGCATTTTCTTCGTCAGGCAGGCATTCGTTCCGGTAGACTGGTGCTCTCCCCTCATTTACTGTCCGTCCTCTGTTCCTGCTGCCAGGGGGAATGCGTGGGTTTATAGGATGGGGTTTCATTGGCCGTGACTTGGCTTCCCCTGGCATTTCCCCCGTTGATGCAGCGGCTGGGGTGTTGTTCGGCATTCCTTGCCTCCGCTGCCTGCCTGATGGAGACCAGCTCCAGTGGGACATCGTGTACTGCCCGACAACACCTCTCATAACACTGTGCAGCAGTCACCTGGGGGCATTTCTGGTTAAGAGGCGTTAAATTGATTGCAAAACCATGTAGTGGTGGTGGGGGGTTGCATAATGCTGTTCATGGTGAAGGGAGATGGGGAGGAGGGGGTGTGTGTGTGTGTGGGGGGGAGCTGGCAGCTGTTCCCAAGAAGGGGAGCAGGAATTGCTGCTCCGAGGGAAAGGAGAAAGGGGAGACATAGGGGTGAAGTGACCCAGAGAGTGACCCAGGGAAGTGGGGTGAAGTGACCCAGGGGATCCCTCTAGGAAAGGAGGGAGGCTGGGTCTGCTCCAGCCTCTGGGAATGATGGTCCCACCTTGCAGAGGAGCTTGCCTGGCACTTCATCCCATCCCAGCACACCAGCACCGGTGTGTCCACACTGAGGTGCAAGTATAAACCCCCCCGGGGCCCTGGATGGGGATGTCCACGACTCCCAGTTGCAGCCAAGTGCTGGGGGCTCAGCTGACACCCCAGGACCTGTCCCCAGCCTCACATTTCATAGAATCATAGAATCATAGAACAACCAGGTTGGAAGGGACCCATTGGATCATCGAGTCCAACCATTCCCATCAAACACTAAACCAAGTCCCTCAAGACCTCATCCACCCGTGCCTTAAACACCTCCAGGGAAGGTGAATCAACCACCTCCCTGGGCAGCCTATTCCAATGCCCAATGACCCTCTGTGTGAAAAGATTTCCTTTTAAAAAAAAATTTCCTTGCTTTATAACCTGCCTCTGCTCCTGTGGAGCCTTGAGCCAAGTGGGGGCTTGCATCCTGCCTTGCTCTGGTCTGAGACACGGCTCAGCCACCAATTTTGGTGCCCACAATGTCCCTAACAAGCACAGTGGCACCAGCCAACATTGCCCCATTACCCATTGCTCCCTGCTATGGGGAGAAGGTCCCGTGGGGTCGATGGTGAGGCTGCTGTGCCACTATTAGCAGTGCCACACAGTGCTGCTGGCTCAGCTTTGCCAGCTGGTGCTGGTGGCCCAGGGAGATGCACTGGGCTGTGTTGAGGGCTCTGGGGAGGCTGAGTCACTCCAGGTTGTCCTTCGGGTAACCCCCACCTCATGCCCTGGCTGGAGGGGACATCCAGCCTTTGGGAAGGGGAGGGCTTGGCAGGAAGAGGATGGTGACAGGGACATTGGAAGGAAAGCACCAGGGATGGGAGGGGACGGCGACTGCAACCTGCCTCCTTCTGCCGTCCCCATAAATAGGAGGGAGCGGGAGCAAGATTGCACCTGCAGGACTCCAGCTCTGCAGGAGAGGCAGGCAGGGAGGGACGGACAGAGCCTCTCCTTGCTGCTCTCACCTCCCTTCGAGCTCCCCAGCTCTCTGCCTGCTTGAAGGCTCGAGGCATGGGGACCAGAAGATGGACATTTTCCACCTTTGTGGGATGCTGTGTATGGATTCTGCAAGGTATGTCCTATATTAGTGTTTGATAGGAATGGTTGGACTCGATGATCCTATGAGTCTCTTCCAACCTGGTTGTTCTATGATTCTATGATTTTTTTTGCTGGCACATGTGCTACCCAAGCCCTTGCAGGCCACGGCAGGGCCACCTGTGAGATGCTTTGTCCTCCTGGCTGCACTGGAAACTCCTCTGATGACTGACCCATCCTTGCAACACAAGGCATCGAAAGAGATAGAACAATATTTTGTGGGGCAGGCATCACTGAGTGGCTTGTTGCAGGTTTAGACCCACAGGAGAGGCAAGAGCCCAGGCTGGGAGCCTGTTCCCTCCAGCAGGGATGCCAAGGGCAGCCAGCTGGCAGAGTGAGGCTCCGGGGATGCTCCCATCCCTTCCACATCTTCCACGGAAGAGCAAATGCGGGGCCCGTATCGCACAAGCTTCCTGTGATTGGGCGGCGTGGAGTAGATGACGTTTCATGCTCTGCATGGGAGAATTAAGATAAAACATGGATTTACTGGGATGGAGTGAGCCAAACTAACCTGGGGGCATTTGACTGATGTACTATTTTTTTTTTTTCCCTGACAGCAGGAGGGAAGCAGGTGAGCTTCTCTGGCCGATGGTAGTTGCTGCGAAGCACTTATTTCAGTGGGTAAAGATAGGAGAAGGGCGGGAAAGGGATGGCAAGCAGGCTGTGTCCCCAGGGAGGGGACATGGGAGGCTGGAGAAGGATGGACCCTCAAGAACTGGTCTGGCATAGGAGGTAATGTTCATGAGTGACTCCAGCACAAGTTATCCGCAAACTAATGAGCTGAGCTGCTGGTGAGGTTGGAGGCGCCTCTGCTGCAGGGGGATCTGGCAGCCTGGCAGGGGGAACCTGATGCACCGGAGCACCGGGACGGGGAGCAGGCTCGGGCGGTCGAGCTGTGGTGAAACCCAGGCTGCAGTGAAACCCTGCTGGGTCTCACCCTCGGGGTGCCCTTTGTCTCCTCTAATTGCAGCTGCCTAAAAACAAGTGTCAGCAGATCCATCTGGCTCCTCCTGGAGCCAACGGTGGCAGCTTTGTCTCCCCAGAGCCCACATCTCTGTCCCAAATATGAGACTGGGTGAAACATACCCGTGGGTGCCAGGAGAAACTCCTGGGATGCGACACGGCGTCTCCTTCCCCTTTCAGAGAAGTTCCTGGATGTGGGTCAGGATTTTGGCAGCAGGAGAAGGGAGCGGCAAGCAGGGCTTGGTCCTGGGAGATGCTGAGTATTCCTTGCATGGGCAGGGAAGCCCTGGGTGCCTGTACCCAGCTTGGGGCAAACAGGACAGGGGCAGGAGTAGGCAGGCTCCCACCATGGGAGATGTTTAGCGAGCTTGCTTTAACTGCAGAAGGTAAGAAGTCATTTGCATTCAGGAAATGTTTCACCAAGCCCTGGCTTTGGGGAAAGTGTTTTTAAATGTCTCTCAGACACCTGAAAGGCAAGAAAAAAAACCATACAAGAACCCCTCTGGCTCCACAGAAGCGACTGCACTCAGGGGCATCCCATCAGTGGGGAAAGAGGGCTGAGGGCTGTCATCAGGTGGCAGAGCTCCACAGACACCCCAGGGGCTACGAACCAGACTTACTGGGCTCCAGCCCTTCCCAGTAGCCAGGAGGCACCATCCCCATCGTAACTGGGGCTGCCTTTGCTTCTGTGCTCATATCTGGGTCTCTCCCTGACCCGTCGTGAGTTGTGTCTTCTCTCAGCTTGGGAAGTGCTGTGCCTAAGGCAGCCCAGGCTTAAGAAGGGAAGGGTTGGACTTGATGATCATAGAATCATAGAACAACCAAGTTGGAAGGGACCCATCGAATCTTCTAGTCCAACCATTCCTATCAAGCGCTAAACCATGTCCCTCAAGACCTCATCCACTCGTCCCTTAAACATCTCCAGGGAAGGTGAATCAACCACCTCCCTCGGCAGCCTATTCCAGTGGTTCCTTTCCAACCCAGCGATTCTATGATTCTAAGGGGTGAAGCATCCTAAAGCTCATCTGGAGGGGCTGAGCCTGGCAGGCTGCTGGCTCTGAGTAATGCTCTGCTTTGTGCTTCTCTGCAGGGCTCAGGGCTGCTGCTGCTGTCCCTGTCACTACCAAGGAGCCATTTACTGTGGGGACAGCTTCTCCCATTGCCGCAGAGACAGAGTGGCCCCGTGCCTTGGGGACGGGCGCTGCAGAGAGGAGTGCTGCAGAGGCTGATGCTGAGACAACTGAAAGCATCCTTGCGGGGAGCTCGGTGATCCCACCCTTACCTCCTGGGGCCGAGTCGGGAGCTTTGGCGACAGCGGCGACCGGCTATGACTCTACAATTCTAACTTTGACCAACGAGACCAAGACTCTTAACGCATCTCAAGACAACGAGAAGGGTTTGGCTGCTCCCACTGCGGCCACGACTGCTGCCTCCATCACCACACAGCACCCTGTTGTCACCCCAGAAGCAGAGCATGATTTAACAGCACCTGCTCCCGACGTGCCCTTGGGGACCACCCCTCTCTTTGTAGATGTGAAGGAGGACGTCCTCACAGATGTGGTCAGAGAAGGAGCAGATATAGACCCCACTGTTGGTGATGTGTTCTTCCCCTCCACCCCTTCACAAGCCATGACCTGGGAGGCACAACCAACTGCTGGCAGCCCCATGGATGACACTGTCACCGTGCTGCTGAGTCCTGCTGTGGCCACAGCTGCAGGAGGGGACAAGGAAGGTGTAAGCCTGCCTGTGGATATCCAGAGTGAAGAAAATACCAGCTCCTCACGCCCCAGCCCTGGTGCTGAGAGGCTGATCATAACCCAGCAGGATGGGGCAATGAGCAGGGCTGTGGGCATCACCCCAGAACCATTGGGAGAAATTACCAAGGCTGACAAGGAAAGACCTTTGGCTTCAGTGCCTGGAGATGCAGGAGATGCGGTAAATGGTGCATTCAGCACGGCCGATGCATCCTACCCGCTTCCAGAGAGTGCGACGATATCAGGAATAGTAGAAAATCCAGGGGAGTCCTCCCTCCTTCCTGGCCAGGCAGAGACGAGCCAAGCTGCTTTACTGACATCAACCAGTGGTGGGGATGGGCAAGGAGCTCCTGGGATGTCATCAGGCACTCCTGGTTCAGCTTCGTCGCTTGCAGTCAGTGAGACACCTGCAGTGACAGGGGACAAGGCTACCTCACTGCTGGCCCCAGAGGCTCCCACTAATGCAGAGAGTGACATGAATTCCCCAGTCCAGGACACTGTGCTGCCCACAGGGTACACGGGGGCGATGGATCTGGCTGCCCCATGGCAGAACCCCGCCGGAGAACAGCCACGTTTGCTTTCTGCTTCCCTGCCATTCCCCACGGACATTTCCAGCCCTCCTGGAGACGCTTACTCACCCCCAGGCACTGGGGTCAGCGCTCTGCCTGCAGCTGACAATGGGAGAGAGATGCCAGGGAGCCCCGACCTTGCTGTTGCCCCAGGAGCACCCTTGTCTCCATCAGCTGGAGGACCTCAGCCATGGGGCACAGCAGCTGCTGCTCCCCAGGGAGCAGAGGGACCCGGCACTGGGTTGAATTCAGTTTTAGGTGTCCCCAGTCCAGCATCTTTCATACCTGATGGACTAAACAGTGGGGTCCCAGCTCAGGGTACCGAGGGTGCAGGAGACGCGGCCCTGTCAGAAGGTCCAGAGGATGGCAGTCCCTATGCAGATACTCAGAGTGACACGAGTCCCTCAGCCATCAGTGCTCAGAAGGACATGACAAACACTGGAGGGATGCCGGCTGAAGGAACAGCAGCTTTGGCAAATGATGAAGTGTCCCCTCCATCAGCTCTTGGAAATGGAGCAGGAGAAGCCCCAGCACCAGGGCAAGTGTCCCCACCTGGTCCTGCACCTCCTGGCAGTGCTGGGCTGGAGCCTGATCTCTTTGGGGTTGAAGGGCCAGAGCACCCGCAGGGTGAATCCCCTGCTGCTTCTGGAGTTGCTTACCCAGTACCAGGGACTGAAGCAGAGACACCAGTGAGCCCTGACTTAAGTGCTGCCCAGGGAGGACCTGTGCCTCTGTCCCTTGCAGGGCCAGAGCCATGGGGCATGGCAGCTGGTGCTCCACAGGGAGTAGGTCTTCCTGGAGCCAACAGACCAGGCAGCGGCTTGACTTCGTCATGGGGTGAACCCAGCTCAGCATCTCATGGACCAGTAGGACCCCCATCACCTGTTCTTGGGGACCAGCTTGGCACAAACCCAGCACGGCCAGCAGTGGGAGGGCTTGGAGGCAGCACAACAGAGCAAGCAGTGGGAGGAGTGGGCAGCGCATCTGGGTTTGATCCATCCCTGAGTGCCGGTGCAGGTGATGGGATGGCAGGTGGGATGGATCAACTGCCAGGTGCAGGCTCTTCATCTCTTCCTTCCTCTCCCAGTGATGCAGTTGCAGCACCCTCCCTTTCAGCAGGTAATGGAGAAGGACCCATCCAAGCTGCATCCCCTGGCTCTGACAGTCTGTCTCCAACCTCTCCAGAGAGTGAAACTCGCCCAGAACTTGCTCCAGCACAGGAGACTGAAAGCACAGGGGAGACGGCACAGGCAGGAAACCCAGAGAGTGAAAATCCCTACTTGGACACGAATCCTTCAGAGTTCAGTGCTCAGCAGGACACCACTAACAACGGAGGGATGCCTGCTGGAGGAGCAGGAGCTTTGACAAATGGTGAACTGTCCCCTCCATCAGCTCTTGGAAATGGAGCAGGAGAAGCCCCAGCACCAGGACAAGTGTCCCCACCTGGTCCTGCACCTCCTGGCAGTGCTGGGCTGGAGCCTGATCTCTTGGGGCCTGAAGGACCAGGGCACCTGCAGGGCAAATCCCCTGCTGCTTCTGGCGCTGCTTACCCAGTACTAGGGACTGAAGCAGAGACACCAGTGAGCCCTGACTTAAGTGCTGCCCAGGGAGGACCTGTGCCTCTGTTCCCTGCGGGGCCAGAGCCATGGGGCATGGCAGCTGGTGCTCCACAGGGAGCAGGTCTTCCTGGAGCCAACAGACCAGGCAGTGGCTTGACTTCGGCCTGGGATGAACCCAGCTCAGCATCTCATGGACCAGTAGGACACCCATCGCTTGTTCTTGGGGACCAGCTTGGCACAAACCCAGCACGGCCAGCAGTGGGAGGGCCTGGAACCAGCACAACAGAGCAAGCAGTGGGAGGAGTGGACAGCACATCTGGGTTTGATCCATCCCTGAGTGCTGCTGCAGGTGATGGGATGGCAGGTGGGATGGATCAGCTGCCAGGTGCAGGCTCCTCATCTCTTCCTTCCTCTCCCAGTGATGCAGTTGCAGCATCCTCCCTTTCAGCAGGTAATGGAGAAGGACCCATCCAAGCTGCATCCCCTGGCTCTGACAGTCTGTCTCCAGCCTCTCCGGAGAGTGAAACTCACCCAGAACTTGCTCCAGCACAGGAGACTGAAAGCACAGGGGAGAATGCACAGGCAGGAAACCCAGAGAGTGAAAATCCATCCTTGGACAAGAATCCTTCAGAGTTCAGCGCTCAGCAAGACACCACTAACACCGGAGGGATGCCTGCTGGAGGAGCAGGAGCTTTGGCAAATGGTGAACTGTCCCCTCCATCAGCTCTTGGATATGGAGCAGGAGAAGCCCTAGCACCAGGACAAGTGTCTCCACCTGGTCCTGCACCTCCTGGCAGTGCTGGGCTGGAGCCTGATCTCTTGGGGCCTGAAGGACCAGGGCACCTGCAGGGCAAATCCCCTGCTGCTTCTGGAGTTGCTTACCCAGCACCAGGGGCTGAAGCAGAGACACCAGTGAGCCCTGACTTAAGTGCTGCCCAGGGAGGCCCTGTGCCTCTGTTCCCTGCGGGGCCAGAGCCATGGGGCATGGCAGCTGGTGCTCCACAGGGAGCAGGTCTTCCTGGAGCCAACAGACCAGGCAGCGGCTTGACTTCGGCCTGGGATGAACCCAGCTCAGCATCTCATGGACCAGTAGGACACCCATCACCTGTTCTTGGGGACCAGCTTGGCACAAACCCAGCACGGCCAGCAGTGGGAGGGCTTGGAGGCAGCACAACAGAGCAAACAGTGGGAGGAGTGGGCAGCGCATCTGGGTTTGATCCATCCCTGAGTGCTGCTGCAGGTGATGGGATGGCAGGTGGGATGGATCAGCTGCCAGGTGCAGGCTCTTCATCTCTTCCTTCCTCTCCCAGTGATGCAGTTGCAGTACCCTCCCTTTCAGATCCAGCCAGCCCAAATGCCTTTGGAGGTGTGGGTGGTGCTTCTGGAGCTCCACATCCTTCCCTAGGTGCAGGGCTGAACATCTCTCCTCCTGCGGAAGGGGTAGGTGAAGCAGCTGCTGACAGAGGGCCCTCAGAACAGTCCCAGGCCTCCACTGGAGAGGGATCAGCTGTTTCTGGAGCCAATGATGGAGAAATGGGATCCTCCCTGTCTATGGTGGGGTCTTCCTCACCTGGGATTGGCCAGATTGCCCATGGAGCAAGTCTTCCTGGAGCTGGTGGAGCTGGCAGTGGTTTGAGCACAGGCTTGGAGGCGGCTGGCCCCGAGGAACTCCCTGTGTCTGCCACCAGCGTTCAGAACAAGGCTGATCTTGGACTTCCTGATGCAAAGCCGAGCCAAGTCAATGCAGTGGAGGTGTATGGGGGAGCCTTGGCGAATGGCACACCTTCCCCCAGTGCCAGCCTGAGAGGGGACACAGGAGCCGTCGTACAGACCGCACAGGGAGCACTGACCCCATCTGACCTCACCTCCCGCCAGGAGACTCAGACCCTGGTCCCAGTGGCTGCAGACTCCGGCGGCATCTCTGACGGCACAGCTACCTCCCTGGCTGGTGCTCTGCTCCTCCCTGGGCACAGGCTGAGCTCGGGACTGGCACCCAACGGGGACTCCCACTCTCCCTCTGGCACCCAGAGTGGGAACACCCTGGGGGCACCGGGTGGGCTGGTGGGTGATGGTAGAGGTGCTCAGCCATGGTCTTCTGAAGATGAGGTGGCCTCAGGGATGCCAGCACCTTTGGGAGAAGTGTCCCCCTATGCCCTCTCATACCCCAGCGCTGCCCGGGCTCTGCCTTCTGCTCCAGGGAGAGAAAATGCTGCTGAGGTGGCACCCGCTGGCCCTGGGTTTTCCACTCCACTTTCGGCACGTGAGTCCATAGTGGGATCCTCTGCAGGTGGAATGGGAGGGTTGGGGGCTGCCGCTGCTGGGGGCGCTGCTCCTCTCCTGCCTCCTCACCAGCCAGGAGCTCCTGGGGTCCCCTCCTGGGATGCCAACAGCATCCCCAGAGCAACCTCAGGGCGAGGGGATGTGGCCCAACTCCTTCCCAGAGTTGCTGGAGCTGGGGCAGCCCTGGAGACCGCTGCTCGATCCCCATTGCAGGGGAGCCCAGCGCTCTCTGGCCTCCCTCCTGCCAGGGTCGCTGCTGGCAGCCCTGGATCAAAGATCCCAGAGCCGGCACCTGCCAGTCATGGCTCGTCACCTGCCACCAGGCCGTCGTTGGTGGGTGGCAAAGTGCCCACCAGGCTGGCAAATGGAGCCCCTGCTGCTGGTGGATCTAGTGTCCCTGCAGCCTCCCCAGGCCAAGGTGGGGCCCAGGAGGGCTCCCCGGCCACCGTGCGCCCAGCTATGTTGTGCAGCCCAGTCGCCACCAGACCGACCCCGCCAGCCCCACTCCCTGGGGACAGGAAGGTGCCTCTCAGGCCAGGAGCAGCCACTGTCACCTCCCGCACATCGTTGCCCATGTTTCCAGCTCCACCAGGAGGGCCGGTTGCCACCCCAACCCTGTTACCGGGCCCCACAGGTATGTGATGTTTGTGGGGTAGCCAGGGCCAGAGAACCACACCTCTGGCCCCCTCAATGACCATCCTGGGGAACATTTGGTGCCCAGAGACCAAGGTGGCTAGTTGAGGCTGGGAGCCCTCGGGCAGACGTGACATGAGGAACTCCTGTGCGAGAGCTTGTGTTTTTGGGAAGCTGAGCATGCCTTCAAGTATGGTCCTGCCAGCTGGAAAACCCATCCCCTCCAAAAGCTTTTTTAAATTTAATGTATATAGATTTCGAGCTGGAGGAGGTTGTAAACATCTCTAGGAAGAGCTGCCACCCACCACAACCCTGTACACGATCTCCTCCCTCCTAACAACAATCCTTGGACATGGCGCCCCAACAGAGTTGGAGCAGGAGAGGGTGGTGACCACAAAGGCCAACACTGTGGGTTTGGGGTAGCTCTGTGTGTGTAAGGAAGTGTAAAGGGGTGGGAACAAGTCCCTGCAGGAGAAGATGACAAGTGGAGTGTCCCAAAAGGCTATTGGCAGTGTCCCCCCATCCTCCTGCTTGCCCAGGCTGTGTCCCTCTGGAAGCAAAATCATTTCAGCCCTTTGAGTTCTTGGCACAGACCAAGGACTTTGTTGTGAGTTCTTTGTTTTGTTTGTTTTCTTTTCCAGTTCCAGCTGTGCCCCTCTATGCATATGGAGCAAGGGAAAATGATCGGGAGTATGTGCAAAGGAGGGTGGATTTTACTTCTCCGCTTTTCAAGCCTGAGACCGGATTCCCATTTGGGAGAACCCTGCGTGACTCTCTCTACGTGAGTCTGCCTTGGCTTGACTTGCTGCTGGGCAAGCAGCTGTCACCAAAAACCCTGAGGAAGGCACCAGGTGCCTGGGATGGGACACTTGCACAAATCAATTGGGATGCTGGTAGGGCATGTCTAGAGCAGGAGGTGACTTTGTGGCCATTCTGGCAGTGGCTGGTGGTGGCCTTCCTTGGGCATTGCTTAAATTGGACTTGGAGATGGGAGGGCTGCCACCCCTTGCTGTGAGGTCCCACCAGTCCTGATCTCACCTGACAGAGGGATCCCTCTGCTCAGTTTACAGATAATGGACAAATCATTTTCCCAGCCTCAGACAACAGCATCTTCACGTACCCCAACCCTCCTCCCAGCGGCTTCAACGGCCATGAGGATGTTCCCATGATCGCAGTGTTTTGGGACAATGCTGACTTCTCCAGAGGTGTTGGCACCACCTTTTACCAGGTGAGTGAAGTCACCCAAGTGCATGCTTGCACCAAACATCTTTCGATGATCAACTCATTACCTATTCTGTGCATGCCCCTTGAGGTGTGCAGTTGACAGGGCCTATGAGCAATATTTCGCTTTTCTGGGCCAAAACTAAGAGCTGTTGGTCCTCTTGAGCTGTCCAAATCTCATCCAGACCCTTAGTGGCAGCGCTCCATGCACGACCCCAGTCTAGACCTGTCTTTACTCTACTGGGAGCTAATGCAGGTGTGGGTGTGCCCAACCACAGGAGTTCCTCACTCTCAATACGGCCAAACCTCCATTCGTCCTTGATGTGGAAGCGAAGATTCGGCGGTACCTGAGGTCCTCCTACTCTGCAGCCTGGACCCTAAAGGTCACCTGGGAGAAAGTACCTGCCTACGCAGCACGGACTGACACCCGGAAGGTAAGGGGCTGATGGAGTTCAAAGGCTTGTTAAGTTGTCGAAAATCCCCAAGTCCCATGGGGTGATCATCTTGTCTGTTCTTAAAACTAAGAACCAGTTTTGTGGAAAAGGTCAAGCCTAAAAGAAGTGGGCTGTGCCCATGGTTTGGTGGTTTTCAGTTTATTGGGAAGACATCTTTAGCTGAAGTCTTCTTGCTCTATAAAATCTTTGTGGTGGGAGTTTATTGTGCACCAGAAACATTGTTCTTCAGGAGCATAAAATGGGGTGAAGTTGAAACTTCTCGTGGAACAGCACCAAAGCAAAAACCATTAAATTTTCCATGCAAAACACAAACCACCCCAGGCTGTGTTTGCCTTGCGCATCAGGATCTTAGCCCCGCCGTGCCCCAGTGAGCACTCACCCACACCCCTCATTTTAAACCAAAGAGCTCTGCTTGTTTTCTTACCTGTCTGCAACACTTCTTCCCAGACGATCACGTACCAGGCCATCCTGACCACTGATGGCTTCAGGTCCTATGTCCTGATGCTGTACCAGGACGGAGGTATGCGGTGGGATTACACCAGGCTCGCTGCCACCAACGTGCTCATCGGCTACACCAGGTACTGAAGGCCTCACACCCTACTGCTGCCTCCTCTGAGCATGGGGCTGTGTCCTCCTCCTAGCTCTGCCTGGTTTAATCCTTAAACCCATGTCCCATGAAGTGCCCTGCAAGGGTGAGGACAAGACTCAAGGACAAGATATGGGATCAGCACATCCATAGAGCCCAACGTATTGGGGTCTCGCAACCAGAACTGCCCAGTTATGCTTGTTGTGAGATCCACGCATCCCTCTGAGGTCCCAAGCCTGCAGCATCCAGCAGTGTGCCCAGGTGGCCAAGAAGGCCAATGGCATCCTGGCCTGTATCAGAAATGGTGTGACCAGCAGGTCCAGGGAGGTGATTTTCCCTCTGGACTCAGCACTGGTGAGGTCGCTCCTTGAATACTGTGTCCAGTTCTGGGCCCCTCACCACAAGAAGGATGTTGAGGCTCTGGAGTGAGTCCAGAGAAGAGCAACAAAGCTGGTGAAGGGGCTGGAGAACAGAACCTATGAGGAGCAGCTGAGAGAACTGGGAGTGTTTAGCCTGGAGAAGAGGAGGCTGAGAGGAGACCTCATTACTCTCTACAAGTACCTGAAAGGAGGTTGTAGAGAGGAGGGAACTGGCCTCTTCTCCCAAGTGACAGGGGACAGGACAAGAGGGAATGGCCTCATGCTCCTCCAGGGGAGATTTAGACTAGAGATTAGGAAGAAGTTTTTCACATAGAGGGTCATCGGGCATTGGAATAGGCTGCCCAGGGAGGTGGTTGATTCACCTTCCCTGGAGGTGTTTAAGGCACAGGTGGATGAGGTCTTTAGGAACTTGGTTTAGTGTTTGATAGGAATGGTTGGACTAGAAGATCCGATGGGTCCCTTCCAATCTGGTTGTTCTATGATTCTATGATTCTATGGGGGTCTCACAACCAGAATTGCCCAGTTATGCTTGTCGTGAGATCCACGCATCCCTCTGAGGCCCCAAGCCTGCAGCATCCTGGTGGTTTGAGTGGAAGGAGTGGGGGATACGGGATGTTTGTTGAACTTTGCACCAGTCGAGGGAAGGGATTTCCGTTGCTTGGCTGGAGCAGTCGTTTCCTGCCTCCTCGCATTACATCTCGGCTTTCCCCGGGGTTTGCTCATTAGCTTCTTGCTGCAGCTGGGTAAGGAAAAGGTGGCTGGGACAGGAAGCGCGGGCGGCCCAAGCGTGTGTGTGTGCTTGCCCGTGCACGACTACTTGAGGGTTTCTGCTCCGTATTGCCCTGCAAGAAACTGGAAAACATGGACGCTGCTTGCAGGGGTCGTGAGGTGTCTGGAGGTTCAGCCCATAATGCCACAGGAGCATTTGCGACCTCCACATCTAACAGTGACAGGGGACTGGACAAGAGGGAATGGCCTCAAGCTCCTCCAGGGGAGATTTAGGCTAGAGATTAGGAGGTAGTTTTTCACCCAGAGGGTCATTGGGCATTGGAATAGGCTGCCCAGGGAGGTGGTTGAGTCACCTTCCCTGGAGGTGTTTAAGGGACGGGTGGATGAGGTCTTGAGGGACATGGTTTAGTGTTTGATAGGAATGGTTGGACTAGAAGATCCGATGGGTCCCTTCCAACCTGTTTGTTCTATGATTCTAACTGCACTCTTCAGAGACCAGGCAGTGGGCTGGGGAAGCTGGTTCCTTTGCCCTCTTGTCACTGAAGCTGAGGTTTGGATGCTACAAGGTCCTACCAGCTCAGGACTGGGGTGGTTGAAGGGCAGGCTGCATCTGGGATAACCCCATCTGGGAAGAGCATCCGGGATAACCCCATCTGGGAAGAGCATCCCCTGATTTTCCCCTTTTCCTCTGCAGTGGGGATGGCTCTTACCGCAACGATGACCTGACTCGGAGACCTCCAGCTGCTAAATATCGCCCTGATCAGTTCCAGGGCTACAACACAGGTAGTGCCACACCAGGGCAGGTTTTTGCAACTCCTTGAGGGGTTGAAGGAGGGTTGTGTAGGAAGGAGGACATGCCTAGGGTGTGAAATCCAGACACTGTGCCGAGGCTCTTGCTGAGTTCACTCAGGCCAGGCTTTCCCCTCAAGCACATAAAACGCTTCTCCTGGATACTAGCTATGCCGAGGTTGATATGTCCTCGATGTACCCATGGACCCTTCTCATTGCAGTGGTTCTGTCTCAAGGCTTTCTTCTTTGATATGAACCTCTCCCCTGCTGTTGGGCAGCTGTTAATCGTGGGGTCCCATGGCTGGGGTAGCTTCCAGGATCAGCATCACTTGGCTCTTGCCTAGAGCTGAAACTGTCCCTACAAGCCACTAGGCTAGAGGTGACAACTCATGGTTTCTCTCCTTGCTCAGATCTCCGTGGGCTGTGGATTTACAGACTGGAGAGCCGTGTGGGCATCAACTACCGGCTGAAGTGTCTGGCGTGGATTGGGCGACAGCAGGAGCCGCGGGTGTGGAGCCAGGGCTTGCCCACCTGCCCCTGCTCCCTGCAGCAAGCGCAGCAGGACCCGCGCTTCAAGAGCAGCCGGGGAGGCAAGTGGACACACCGCTTCCCTAACAGCTTTGCCCCTGAGTTATCCCTGCCCATGTCTCCTGCAAGGGTGGTCACGACTCTCTTGGCTGGGCAGGCAGGGGACCTCAAAGAAAATGAGGAGGGGCTGCCCTTCCCTACAGAGACAAGGAAAATGTGGAGGAATGAGTGCTGACCTGTCAGTCCTGTTAAACTGGATGGAGCTGGTTTAAGCTGCACGGGGACAGCGAGGATAGACCTTCCCCAACACTGATATCTCACCTTGGGGACCACTCGGTCTCCACCAGTCTCTCCAAACTGCTTGTAGCACTATGGATGATTTGATGGGAGTGGTGGATAATGAGGAATCAATCCTGCCCCTGCTCCTTGTCCTGAGGCAGGGATAGCGGCTGGGGAGAGCTATGCTGAGGTTCATCTCTACTCTGTTGCAGGCTGGTGGGCTGCCCGCATCTCCATGCTGCACTCTGCCTCCCCCAACCAGCATGGTGCCGGTGTCCGCTGCCTCTATGACAGCCAGAACCAGCTCGTCGAGGGGCGGCAGGAGAGGTACTGGAGGTCCTCCAGGCAGGCGTCCCCATACCGTGGTAAGCACAGCCAGCACTGGCATCCCTGCTGATCCTGGCAGTGCTGTAGCCTCTACATCTTTTTAATCTCTGTGCCAACCTGTTTCCTAAAATGTTGTTGCCTTTGGAGGGAGCATGGACCTGCCAAAAGCTGAGAGGACAGCTCTGTCAGCCTGTCTCCCTCTCCTCTCCCCTTCAGCTCCTTAATCACCTTTTTTGCCTCCAGACCAGGAGCTGAAGTTGTACGACTGGTGCTGTAACCAAGCAGGCAGTGCCCGCCTCTGTGCCCACTATGGTGAGAAGAGACCGAAGATTGGCTGTGATGGATACCAATTACCTGGCACAGGTGGGTCTGCAGCCCGGGTGTGCCAAGGCAAAGCTGTTTTGGTGCCCAGGGCTGGGCACTGGAATCCCCAACCACCCTGTGGTTAAGGCAGCGAGAGCTCCAGGCAGACAAGGGGTGGGATTTGGGCTGCCCGTGCCCTGCATTGTGTGATGTTGCAGAGGGCACTGGTGAGACCGCTCCTCGAATCCTGTGTTCAGTTCTGGGCCACTCACCACAAGAGGGATGTTGAGGCTCTGGAGAGAGTCCAGAGAAGAGCAATGAAGCTGGTGAAGGGGTTGGAGAACAGGCCTTATGAGGAACGGCTGAGAGAGCTGGGGGTGTTTATCCTGGAGAAGAGGAGGCTGAGGGGAGACCTCATGGCTCTCTCCAACTACCTGAAAGGAGGTTGTGGAGAGGAAGGAGTGGGGCTCTTCTCCCAAGTGACAGGGGACAGGACAAGAGGGAATGGCCTCAAGCTCCGCCAGGGGAGGTTTAGGCTGGATACTAGGAAAAAAAATTTCTTAGAAAGGGTCACTGGGCACTGGCAGAGGCTGCCCAGGGAGGTGGTGGATTCACCTTCCCTGGAGGGTTTAAGGCACAGGTGGATGAGGTGCTGAGGGATACGGTTTAGTGTTTGATAGGAATGGTTGGACTCGATGATCCGGTGGGTCTTTTCCAACCTGGTGATTCTATGATTCCATGATCTTCCTTAGCACAAAACCACCAGTGTAACGTTTGGGGGTTATAGTTCTGGGAAGGGAGGAGGACCACAGCTAACGCGCTTAGCAGTGTGAGCTGATGTGGGGCTTTCTTGCAACACTCATCAGGTTCCTTGGAGGAGGAAGAGAGTGACTCAGAGGAGCAGACAGGTGAGTGGGATCTAGGGTCTTCCCTCTATCCCTGTCCCCCTGTGTGGAAGCTCTCCCGGATTGCCCCAGGCCCCCAGGGAGGAGGTGGATGGGCAATTCTAATTTCTTCTTTTTTGCAGATGAAGAAGACAAGTAACTGGGGGGTTGTGCACCCACACTATGGTCTGGGCCATGGCTGATCCTCCGAGTTCTTTGCTCCTGCTCATCCCCTGTGTCCCCCACGCTCCTTCCAGCACACAGTCACCCCTGCCCACTGCACAGGGCAGCTCGCTCAGCCTGTGCCTGCAGTTGCCTTCACTGACACAAGTCCATGTTTCTAACTCAGACTTGTCCCAGGGAGTCAGTAGCTTCTGTCACCCTTCCCCGCCTGCAGCTGAGTGGGAGTTGGGCAGGTACCCTCACCACACACCCCACCCCTTCCATCCTTCCCCAGTCCTGCTCTGCTTCCTGGGCTGCAGGGGGTGATGGGACCCCTGGCATCTGGAGAAAGACTTTTTGCACCTTGTGGGGCTTGACTGTGGCCAAGTTCTCCAGCGCTGTGGTGCACCAGGCTGACCCTGTGAGCCAGTCCTGTCTTGTCCCCCATCCACCCCATGCCCTGTGCCCAGGAGAAGAGACAATTCTCCAGATCAAGCCAGAGTTGGCTTGACACTTCTGCTGGGTGTGCGAGGGTGAAATGCAACCCTTATGATCAGAAATGTTGGGAGAAAAGAATAGCTTTTTGTGTATAAGAGAGCACCTGTCTTTCTTTATACAAATAAATCCTTGTCAAATCTTGTTTGCTTAATAAAACCTCGGAGGGGTCTGAGCATTACTGATGGTAGACACATCCTCTGCTGAAATGGGATGGGAGGCAGGGGCAGGGCAGTCTTGGAGCAGCAGGATTGCAGGACACAGTCTCTCTGGGGTGGTTCTAGGGGTGTGAGTGTCTGGGCTGTGGCCAAGAGAGACTCTAGGGAAGTTGGGCTGGAGCTGCAGTCTGCTAGGGCCTGATAGACCCTCCTTGGGCGCAGCATCTTCCCTCCGCAGAGGCAAAGGGCTGCAGGGCCTTTGTGGGAACACAGCCCAACCAGTGTGCTCTGAGCCAGTGTGAGCAGTGCCTGGGCTCAGCAGTGAAGGGAGACTTGCAGCTTTGCAGGGGGAATGAGGGGATGGAGCAACAGAGAAAACTGCATCCATCTTCTCTTTGGTCATGGGGATGGCAGCAGCAGAAAGCAGAGCTCGGTGACAGCTCCAAGGTTATTAATAACTCGGAGGTTATTCTCCTTCTGCACTCAGCACTGGTGAGGCCGCTCCTGGAATCCTGTGTTCAGTTGTGGTACCCTCACCACAAGAAGGATGTTGAGGCTCTGGAGCGAGTCCAGAGAAGAGCAACGAAGCTGGTGAAGGGGCTGGAGAACAGGCCTTATGAGGAACAGCTGAGAGAGCTGGGGGTGTTTAGCCTAGAGAAGAGAAGGTTGAGAGGAGGCCTCGTTGCTCTCTCCAACTACCTGAAAGGAGGTTGTGGAGAGGAGGGAGCTGGGCTCTTCTCCCAAGTGCCAGGGGACAGGACAAGAGGGAATGGCCTCAAGCTCTGCCAGGGGAGATTTAGGCTAGAGATTAGGAGGAAGTTTTTCACACAGAGCGTCATTGGTCACTGGTAGAGGCTGCCCAGGGAGGTGGTTGATTCCCATTCCCTGGAGGTGTTTAAGGTACAGGTAGATGAGGTGCTGAGGGACGTGGTTTAGTATTTGATAGGAATGGTTGGACTTGATGATCCGATGGGTCTCTTCCAACCTGGTTGTTGATTCTATGATTTTATGACAGGGAAGCAAGGCTGGCACACAGGCAGCATTGGATGCAGGCAACGTACGCAGCAGTGTGTCATCGTTATTGGTTTATTCTATTTTGTTCCTAATGGATTATCATCGCTGCATTGCCCCACCCGACTGCTATCAGTGGCTCTGCTGGCTCTGGTTACGTTGCAGTAGAGCGTACCCTGATGCAAATACACACCAGGACTATCCTGGTTGCCTCTGCAGGTCCTCAGGGGAAGGTGAAATCCTCTTTTTCATTCCAAAAAACCCACCTCCTCCAGAGCGAATCCTCCCACAAAGACCAGACCATAAAAAGCAGCTGCCTGTCCCCTGCCTCCATGTGGGTGCTGGTGCTGGAGAACCTGAGAGCAGGTGCTGGGGCTGGCAGCGGCGTCTGGAGGTCGGGGCAGGGTGGGGACAGGCTAGGGCTGCTGGAGGGGCTGGCTCTGAGGCTTGATGTGGGGTCTCTGGATCCTTATCTGTAAAGGAGGACAGGCCACACTGCAGTCAGCACGGCGTGGACTCTGCTCTTTGTCATGAGCTTGGACACCAGTGCCAGCCAGAGCATCTGGACAGGGCATGGCTCCTGAGCACCACTGAGGCACAAAGCTAGGATGCGGGTCCCCAGTCCCACAACAGGGACAATAAACTTGGAGCAGACCTGGACTGAGGGGTCAATGGCTTGTAGCTGCGGTTCCCAGTGCCCGTCCAATGAGGGGGAGGTCTCTGTCTGCTCTTCTGTTGTCATCAGAGCTGGAGTGGGAAGACGAGCAGAGCTCGAACAGAGACCAGAGTGAAGCAGAGCTGGGATGAGGGTGTTCTCGGGGATGTACTCACAGGAGAAGGGCCGTGGCCTCCACAAGGTCTCCTTGGCCCTAGGAGGTGGGGAGGAGAAAGGGGATCACATATCAGGCTGCCTGGTCTTGGTGCCTGAATCAGATGGGAGTGGGGAGCAGTGACTGGGGCTGGGGGTGGGATGGGGTTGTGACAAAAGGAAAAGTCACATTATTGTGCCCACACAACTTCTTGCCTTGCCACAAGTGCAAATGAACAGAGGCGCTTCCTGGAGAGTCCTGGTAGGACAGGACACAGCTCCGACTAGTGTAGGGGTTTTTTTTGTGCTGAGCATCCCCTAAGCATGGATATCATGTCAGGACCAAGAGCTGGGGAGAGGGAAGGAGACTCTTCATCTTCCACCTCAGCCTTGCACCCTGTCAGCCATCTGCTAACTCCCTACTCTGTAGGAGACCAAGGTCCAGTCCTGCAACCACCTTTTTCTTGCTCCAGACCAACTCTTTCCAGATCGACATGAATTGGAATGGAAACCATTTGGATGGTATTCAAATTAAAACTAAATAGAAAGCCCGTCTGTAGCTGAGCCCTGGGTGAGGTAAGGAAGAAATGCAAATATTCCTTTACAAGAGGAAGAGGGAAGGTAATGTTCAACCCACTGATGTTATTGCACCTCTGAGCAGTAGGTGATTGGGAAAGGGGCTAGAAGATGCCAAAAGACCTTCCAGCTCATCTCTTCCTTAGGGCAGGCTACCTGTGCTCAGTCCAGGTGGGTCCCTGGTGGACCTTCCAGAGAAAAATTTCCCACCAGTTTTTTTGGCTGGCAAAGCTCTTTCTGACCCCCAACCCTCATGCCCTGTTGCACCCACAGCACCCACCCCAGTGCGGGTCCAGCCCATCGCTCACCCCCAGTGCTGGTGCTGGTGGCAGAGGTGCACAGCCAGGCAGGTGGTGGCGAACAGGAGGCAGAGCAGAGCCAGGGCTCCCACCAAGATGCCGAGGAAGGCGGCGAGGCTGATGGCCAGGCGCTCGCACCGAGGGCCACCAGGGGAGAAGATGGAGAAGGGCAGGCAGCTGCAAAAATGGAAGGAGGAGTGGTAAAGAAGTGAGGAAATGGGGCCATGACCAATAGCCTCGTCCATCCCCAGCCCTGCTGCTACCTGCATGTAGGTCCCTTGGGCAGGTGCTGGCATTGGCCACCGTGCTGGCAGTAACCCATCTTGCAAGGGGAGATGCAGACAAAGCCAATGGTCCCTGTGTAGTGGAGCTGGTAGCCTTCGTAGCCATACAGAACACAAGGGAAATAGCGCCGGAGCTCAGCCACCGTCACTGGGGAGGGACGGTGCAGTTTCAGCCAAGTAGCAGCATCACCCCTGGATGCTTCCCCAGGTCTCCCTGAGCTGGATCTGTGCCTGAGGAGGGAACTGACACCCATCCGCCTCCCCTGCAGGTGCTACCTGAACACAGGGTGATGGGGACAGTAGGAGTTTCTCTTGGGCTCACAGCTTTGGCACTGAGAGCAACTCACGCTTCACCAGGTCAGTGATGTTGTCGTGGTGCAGGGGCTGGAAGAAGAGGTTGACTCTTGCCTCCCGCCGTCCCCGACGCCCGTTGAAGGCGCTGATGATGGCCCCTGGCAGCTCCTGATTCAGGAAATGGATGACGGTAGAGTGGCTGTTGTAGGTGAACTCGGACACCACTCTGAAGGTGAAACCATCACCGTCTGTCCTACAGGAAAGAAAAGAGGGCTGCTGGCAGAGCCACTGCTGTATCACAGGGTGGCTGAGCCTCACCGTGCCTCAGTTTCTCCATTTGAGGGGTGGTAAAGAAAATATGAGGTAGGAGACAGAAGGTGCTTGTGTCTCCAAGGTTTTATCAGCAGCAGAGGCAGAAAAACAGACTCTAGGGTGAAGGAAAATGCTCTTTTCCCCTCAAACTTTGTGGCCCCATGCCCAGCCCTGCCCCATCAGCTCCTTGGGGTGGGCACGGGGCTGCTCCACAGCTGACTCACATCTGAGTGATGTTGGTGTTTCTCTGGAAAACCTTTACCTCCAGGGAGCCCAGGATGGCTGAGACCTGTGGCAAGAAGAGTGGGAGGGTGTTAGGGGAGGGCAGGACAGCACTGGTGTGGGAAGAGGCTGCAGGGCGATGCGGGTGCTATGGCCGAACTCCATGGGCCTCACCGGTTCGTGTGCTGGGAACCTGGCACACGCCCGTGGACCTCAGCCAGCATCATGCAATTGGCACTGCATCCCTGTGAATCTGCTGGATCCCCAAGGATCCCATGGGAGGGGAGTGCACAGACACATGGGCTCCCCAAGCTGCCAGATGTGCTGCTGTGTCCCTCCCCACTAGCCCAGCCCCTCCAGTAACTTACGGTGTCATTAACTTCCTCAGCAGTGGCATTTCCCACCGTCCTGACCTGCAGCTGGATGCTTCTCCGGGGAAGACCTGCCAGGGGGAAGACGCAGCGGTGGATCTAGTGTCCCAGGATCAGAGAAAGCAGGGTTGGGGATCACCTCCCACCAGGCATAGGCACCCACCTGTGCTGGGCAGTGGCCGAAAATCTCCCCCTGCCACCAGGCAGCGCTGGTCAGTGAAAGCCGGGGGGCAGGAACAGGTGGGGGAACAGGTGAGGGGGTGCAGGCGGCAATGTCCCCCGTTACTGCAGTAGCTCTCAGGACAGGAGCTGGAGTCACAGGCTGAGCCACAGTCCGGCCCCTCACCTGTGGGACAGGGAGCCCAGATCAGGAGGAGGCATGAACCTGGCTGCAGAGGCAGAGCCTCAGTGCACAGATCCACCCCCAGCCACTCCTTGGGCTGTGATGCCCTACTTCCAGGTTTTCTTTTGGGATGTGTGGTAATTTCAGGCTGGACATTAGGGAAAACATTTTCATGGAAAGAATCACTGGGCACTGGAACAGGCTGCCCAGGGAGGGGGTTGAGTCACCTTCCCTGGAGGGGTTTAAGGGACGAGTGGACGAGGTGCCGAGGGATATGGCTTAGTGATTGATAGGAATGGTTGGACTCGATGATCCAATTGGTCTTTTCCAACCTGGTGATTCTATGATTCTATTCTGTGCTTTAGGTTTTTTAGTATAAATTCAGATCCCCAAGGAAGAGCCCTGCTGGAGCATTTTGCCCCTATGAAGTCCCAGTCTGCTGCATTAGAACAGGAGCAAAACCTATCACCGAACCCCAACAAGACCATCTGAAAACAGGATTTGACCTTAACCACCCAGCCTCCACATGGCCATCTGAGCTTTGACGGGATGAGTTTCTATTTTTTTTCCTGAAAGGACAATATTGCGTGGATAGTTTCCTTTCCTAACAGATTAGTGAGATCTGCATCCTGGGAGCACCATGGATGGTTGGGCTCTGATCATTTCTGTTACTCATAGAATCATAGAATCATAGAACAACCAGGTTGGAATAGACCCACTGGATCATCGAGTCAAACCATTCCTATCAAACACTAAACTATGTCCCTCAGGACCTCATCCACCTGTGCCTTAAATACCTCCAGGAAAGGTGAATCAACCACCTCCCTGGGCAGCCTATTCCAATGCCCAATGACCCTCTGTGTGAAAAACTTCCTCCTAATCTCCAGCCTAAATCTCCCTTGGCGGAGCTTGAGGCTATTCCCTCTCGTCCTGTCCCCTGTCACTTGCGAGAAGAGCCCAGCTCCCTCCTCTCCACAACCTCCTTTCAGGTAGTTGTAGAGAGCAATGAGGTCTCTCCTCCTTAAGGACAGCAAGGGCTTAGGTACAGATCTCAGCCAGCTCCCTTTCCTCTTCTCTCTGGCCAGTTTGGGTCCCACAAGAGTCCTTTCCATGCTGAGGCCCAGGGGGTGATGGGGATGAGGACCGAGGCTGCTGGAGTCCCTCTACTCACCCTCCTTACTGGCTGGGCAGGTGCAGACGTAGCTGCCCACTGTGTTGGTGCAGGAGGTGTTCCCCGGGCACGCTTTCCCCTGCGCGCACTCATCGATATCTGCTGAGGCAACATGATGTGGAACCAGGAGAAATAATTCTACCTTGGTCCTACAGATGCCCCAAGTCCCTGGTGGCCTGGCATGTCCTCATCACCTGAGCAGTGCCGCCCATCCCCAGTCAGGCCGGCTGGGCAGGGGCCACAGCCAGTGCGCACGTCGCATCCTACGCCAGGGAAGCAGCCTTGGGCACAGGGGTCTGGGGGGTCCTGGCAGAAGGGACCTGAGTAGCCACCATCGCATTTGCAGGCTGCCAGCTGGGAAGGGAACAATGACACCAGCTTAGGGAGCAAGAGGAAGATCCAGTGGGTCGTTTCCAACCTAGTGATTTTACGATACTATGATGGGTGGACGGAGAAGACAGGCAGCGTGGCTGGTGTAGGGATGGGCACAGCACAGTGCTAGAGGAGCTTTCTTGCACTTGGTGTTGCCCAAACCCTGCTACCTGCAGGGAGGATCCGCCAAGGGTGATGGTGTCGCTGTAGTCACACTCCTGGCTCCTGCTGCAGCTGCAAAGGGTGAAGTGGAGCTGGAGGAGGGCAGAGAGGTTGTTGGAGCCAACAGCCTCCAGGCTGACCGTGAGTGGGGCTGTCCCTCGGGGCTCCCACGTCAGGGCACCGCTCTCTGCCGGGGGAGAGGTGGGAGTTAGAGGAGAGGGGTTTGTTGGCCAGTGTACTTGTATCCCATCCCATCCCATTCCATCCCATCCCACCCCAACTGCCCTGTCTCTCCTTCCTTACCTGAAATATTGAGCTCTGGTGAGAGGTGGGGGACAAAGTGTGCCCCTGCCCCTGTGACATGGTACTGCCTCCTGACCCTTTCTGTCCGGAAGGCTGTGAGCGACGTGTCGCCAGTGATGACAGGAGGGAAGGCATCTGAGGAAAGGGCAGCTCAGCATGCAGCCACTTATCTGCTAAATGGCCTTGGCACTGCTTAGCCCCTAGTCCCTCCTGGTGAGGATGGGACCCCAGGCAAGATGCTGCCATGACCGATCAAAACCAAGGCTCTCATTTTGCATAGCATGGTGGCATTTCATAGAATCATAGAATCATAGAACAACCAGGTTGGAAGGGACCCATCGGATCTTCTAGTCCAACCATTCCTATCAAACACTAAACCAAGTCCCTCAAGATTTCATCCACCTGTGCCTTAAACACCTCCAGGGAAGGTAACTCAACCACCTCCCTGGGCAGCCTATTCCAATGCCCAATGACCCTCTGTGTGAAAAACTTCCTCCTGATGTCCAGCCTAAGTCTCCCCTGGCGGAGCTTGAGGCCGTTCCCTCTTTTCCTGTCCCCTGTCACTTGGGAGAAGAGCCCAGAACCCTCCTCTTCACAACCTCCCTTCAGGTAGTTGTAGAGAGCAATGAGGTCTCCTCTCAGCATCCTCTTCTCCAGGCTAAACACCCCCAACTCTCTCAGTTGTTCCTCACAAGGACTGTTCTCCAGTCCCTTCACCAGCTTCATGGTTCTTCTCTGGACTCTCTCCAGAGCCTCAACATCCTTCTTGTGGTGAGGGGCCCAGACCAGCCAGCTGGGCAGTGCAACTCCAAGACCATGGTGACTTCTTTCCGGCCTCATGTGGAGCAAAAGAGCCCAGGAAGGGAGCACAGCACTGCCGGGATACCTGAGCTGTGCCTTCTTGGAGTTGAGGATCTGCTCCACTTACTGAGTAGTGTCTTCTTCTGCTCGAAGTCGACTGCGAGGCTCTGGGTGGCCAGGCCTAGGGCTACGTCCCCTGTGCTCAGCGAATCGTAGATGCACTCCTTGCTGCCCTGGCACTGCAAGGCTGCCAGCTGGTACCGGCTTTCATTCTCCTGCCTCAGCTGAGACAAGAAGATGGGTGTGAAGTTCATTACTGGTGAGTCCAGAGGCCGAGCAAACAAACTGTGCTCTCCAACAGCCCCTGCAAGAGAGCGCACCATGGGTACAGCCTGGGGTTTTAAGGTTTATTATATTTTAGGGGTCATTTCCATGGAGCGATGAGAAGACCAAAGGGCTTCCCTGGCATCAGTGTCTAAATATCCGCAGCCAAAGCATGGCCGGAAAGTGCATGAATGGGAGGATCATCAAGGTGGAACCTGAGCCTGAACTTACAGGTCATCCCGTAGCTGTAAATTTCCTCCTCGCTGCTGTTCACAGGGATACTGGTACCATTTAGCATCTGGAAGTCGTCTGTGGGGTCACGATCCCACACACCTGATGGAGCATCACCAGAGGACTGGAGGCTCCCCTGCCAGGGCTGACCTCCTCTGTGGTGCTGGCTGGAGTTTAGTTTAGACCCAGGGGTCCATGCCCTCACAAGCATGTTCCCAAGCATTTTCCAGCCTGCTTTAGGGTGGGAGGGGGACTTTGCACCCTGGCTCTGCAGCAGTGCTAGGAGTTCTCACCCAGGAGGCCCTTGGTCCTGTTGTGGTACTGATTGGGCAAGCTGCAGACCATGCTGAGGATCCCAGAGGCAGCCGAGACGGAGACAGCGACGGCCCCATCGAAGACGGCTGTGATGGAGGAGGAGTTGACCAGCAGGACACCAGGGCTGTAGTGCACCTCAGCACCCATGTCTGCAAAGGAAGGAGAGCACAGAGGGAGAGTCCAATGTCCACATTTGGGCCCCTCACCACAAGAAGGATGTTGAGGCTCTGGAGCAAGTCCAGAGAAGAGCAACGAAGCTCGTGAAGGAGCTGGAGAACAGGCCTTGTGAGGAACTGCTGAGAGAGCTGGGGGTGTTTATCCTGGAGAAGAGGAGGCTGAGGGGAGACCTCATTACTCTCTCCAACTACCTGAAAGGAGGTTGTAGAGAGGAGGGAGCTGGGCTCTTCTCCCAAATGACAGGGGACACGATGAGAGGGAATAACCTCAAGCTCCGCCAGGGGAGATTTAGGCTAGAGATTGGGAGGAAGTTTTTCATGGAAAGGGTCATTGGGCATTGGAATAGGCTGCCCAGGGAGGTGGTCAATTCACCTTCCCTGGAGGTGTTTAAGGGACGGGTAGATGAGGTGCTGAGGGACTTGGTTTAGTGTTTGATAGGAATGGTTGGACTCGATGATCCTGTGGGTCTTTTCCAACCTGGTGATTCTATCATTCTAAGAATTTAAGGAGGGGAGCACTCTCCATGCACCCCAGCAGAGCCAGAGACGGGTATAGGTGGGAGGCCTATGATGGAGCTCAGGATGGCTGCCCTTGTGCTGGGCAGGGCTGGTCCTTGTGGGATGGGTAGGCACCTCCTCCCCGCTAGGTACATGTAACACTTAACAGCACATCTTGCTCACCTTGAGAATAGGAAAACTGGATAGTTCTGTTGTTCAGTAGGACTTGGATGTCACCCTGGCTCCCCAAGGACCACTCAACCTGTAAATCATGGCAGGTGTCCCAGTCAGCCCCCTCTGCACATCCCTTCCTGTCATCCTCCTGTGCTGGGGACACTTGTGCTAAACCCTGTCCTCCTCCAGCCCTGTCAGAGAGGCTCAGCCCCAGGGGAAGTGTTGTTGTGCTCTTCAACCCAGCAAGCACACAATAAAACAGCTTTGACAGTCGCACAGGAGAGGACAACAGGCTGAATCCCATTCCTGCTGGCATGGGGCACACACAACACCTTGGCTGAACGTGGGAGCATGGGGAGCTGTGCTGGTGGGGTCCAGGTACTAATCCCCCTCCTCACACTGCTCAGCAGTTGCTTCTGGTGACACCAGAAGGTTTTGCTTACTGAAATGGGCACGGGGAGCCCATTCTGCAGTTCTGCAAAGTCAGGCAGAGCACACGCATGTGCTAACGTGCCCAAAGGAGACAGGTGGTTGTGGCAAAGGGTGTGCAACAAAGGTGATGGAGCAGCCTGTGCTCCTGCAGAGCTCCAGGCAGTTGCTGTCCAACTTGTAAGGGGTGTTTAGAGCTGTGGGTCGTTAGTCTTAGTCCAACCCACCACTATTAGCACTTTGCTGGGATTGTGGAAGGAGGCAGGGAGAGGAAAGGGGGTGCTCTTTGGGTCATAGGCACTTCTAGGTGATACAGAGGCAGTGCCCAGCCTCCCAGAGGGGGGGTCTGTCTAATTAGATGTTCAAACTGATGCTCAGGATGCTCCTACTCACTGTTGTGGTGGTGGCAGATGTGTACTGGGCAGCAAAGGCCATGAAGTTGGTGGCCTGGGCTGTGCCTGTCCTGGCTGTGCGCCCTTGCAGCTCAAAGCTGGTCTGGGCATCACCAGCCAGCAGCAGGACGAAGTCCCCAAGGCCATTGAAGGTGTAGGTAAGTCCATCCAGGGTGGTGATGTGGGGATCCCCAAAGGCGCTGGCTGGGGGTCCAAAGGAGACAGAAACATTTTGATGGGAGGAAGAAAAGAAAATGTGGGTGTCGTTACATGGAGGAGAGCAGCCCTCAGTGCTGGAGAACAGAACCTATGAGGAGCGCCTGAGAGAGCTGGGGTGGTTTAGCCTGGAGAAGAGGAGGCTGAGAGGAGACCTCATTACTCTCTACAACTACCTGAAAGGAGATTGTAGAGAGGAGGGAGCTGGGCTCTTCTCCCAAGTGACTGGGGACAGGACAAGAGGGAATGGCCTCAAGCTCCGCCAGGGGAGATTTAGGCTGGAGATTAGGAGGAAGTTTTTCACAGAAAGGGTCATTGGGCATTGGAATAGGCTGCCCAGGGAGGTGGTTGATTCCCCTTCCCTGGAGGTGTATAAGGGATGGGTAGATGAGGTGCTGAGGGACATGGTTTAGTGTTAGATAGGAATGGTTGGACTAGAAGATCCGATGGGTCCCTTCCAACCTGGTTGTTCTATGATTCTATGATTCTGTGCCAGGCTCCGCAGTCCCCAGTGAGACGCTGCAAAGCCGTATTTTATGTGTGGGGTCCACTCGTTACCCCAGCGCAGAGGAGGGACAGCCCCAAGGGACTCACCAGGGGCAGGTGGCACATATCCCTCGCAGCCCACCCTGGGTCTCTTCTCAGCAAACTTGGTGCAAAACAAAGGCTTCTCCACTCGCCGGCAGCACCAGTCAAAAGCCTCCAGCTCCTCATCTGCAGAGGAAGGCAGTTGGGTGCAGGGAGTGTCAGGGGCCCTGCTGCACCTGCAGAGCACTCGATGCTTAGGGTGTTTTAGGGTTAGAGAGTGCCGATGTCTGCTTACCAGTGGTGGGGTGGATGGGGAGGGTCCATGTTCTCTCCTGCCAGCCTTCGAGCAAGCTCCCATCCTGATACAGACACCGCACCCCAGCTCCGGCCAGGCTGGGGGATGCAGTGCGCAGCATCCTCATGGAGGCATCCCCTAGGCCTGAAATCATAGAATCATAGAATCAGAGAACAACCAGGTTGGAAGGGACCCATCGGATCTTCTAGTCCAACCATTCCTATCAAACACTAAACCATGTTCCTCAGGACCTTGTCCACCCATCCCTTAAACACCTCCAGGGAAGGTGAATCAACCATCTCCCTGGGCAGCCTATTCCAATGCCCAATGACCCTTTCTGTGAAAAACCTCCTCCTAATCTCCAGCCTAAATCTCCCCTGGTGGAGCTTGAGGCCATTCCCTCTTGTCCTGTCCCCTGTCCCTTGGGAGAAGAGCCCAGCTCCCTCCTCTCTACAACCTCCTTTCAGGTAGTTGTAGAGAGTAATGAGGTCTCCTCTCAGCCTCCTCTTCTCCAGGCTGCCCCCAGTGCAGGAGGGGGCCACCTACCATCCCCTGATCCTGCGCCTGGCCTCTCAGGGCCACACTCAGCACCTCTGCTCCAGCGGTAGCGAGGGTCCAGCTCTGCCTGGGGCTGGGAGCAGGGGCATGGCAGCAGCTCACTGTTCCAGGCACTCGGAGTCGGCTGCGCATCCAGCCATGCCAGGCAACGCAGCCTGAAGTTCACTCGGGAGCGACTGTCCAGCCTGTAGATCCACAGCCCACGTACGTCTATGGGAGCAACCAGAGAACAGCACAGCTCGTCCAGGCTCACTTGGTGCCAAGGGATCCCATGGGACAGCTGTCCCTAGCCAGTGACCTCACACGAGGTCTCCAGGCTCCCTCTAGAGCCACAAGCCACAGAGGACACGGGACACCCACACACTCCTCTCAGTGGCCTACCCTTGCCTTGTGGCTTCTCCGGCCCATCGCCTCCCAGGGACACATGCTGGGCATCCAATCCTGGCACTGAGCGCATGGCTCCCTCCACCCCCACCTGTCCCGAGGGCTCCCAGGTGCTGTACCTGTGCTGGTGCTGCTGTGTTGGTCTGGTCTGTACTTGACAGCTGGTGGCTTCTGGGTCAGCTCATTATTCTGGGCATAACCATCACCGCTGTGCAGAGAGAAGAGGTTGGGGCACAACAACCCTGAGCAGCTACAGACTAGGAGAAGTCTGGTTGGAAAGTTGTCTGGAGGAGAAGGACCTGGGGGTGTTGGTTGACTGTGACTGAACATGAGCCAGCAGTGGCCCAGGTGGTCAAGAAGGCCAATGGCATCTTGGCTTGTATCAGAAACAGTGTGACCAGCAGGGCCAGGGAGGTGATTCTCCCTCTGGACTCAGCACTGGTGAGACCATTCCTTGAATCCTGTGTTCAATTCTGGGCCCCTCACCACAAGAAGGATGTTGAGGCTCTGGAGCGAGTCCAGAGAAGAGCAACAAAGCTGGTGAAGGGGCTGGAGAACAGGCCTGATGAGGAACGGCTGAGAGAGCTGGGGGTGTTTAGCCTGGAGAAGAGGAGGCTGAGGGGAGACCTCATTACTCTCTACAACTACCTGAAAGGAGGTTGTAGAGAGGAGGGAGCTGGGCTCTTCTCTCAAGTGACAGGGAACAGGACAAGAGGGAATGGCCTCAAGCTCTGCCAGGGGAGGTTCAGGCTGGATATTAGAAAAATTTTTTCACAGAAAGGGTCATTGGTCACTGGTAGAGGCTGCCCAGGGAGGTGGTTGATTCACCTTCCCTGGAGGTGTTTAAGGGACGGGTAGATGAGGTGCTGAGGGACATAGGTTAGTGATTGATGGGAATGGTTGGACTCAATGATCCAGTCGGTCTTTTCCAACCTGGTGATTCTATGATTCTATGACTCTATGATTCTAGTCTACTCCCCATAGAGGAGCTGGGGTGCAAACTGCTGCGGTTTGCAGGAGAGAGGGTTTAAAGAGGACAGGGTTGCTCCAGGCGTGGGAGGTAGTGTCTGATGGAGACAACACCACTGGTGGCTCCAGCATAGTGCTGGGAGAAGCCCCTGCTGCCCCGAAATGCAGTCATACACATGCACAGCACCTGGAGAAGCCGATGAGCACGTTGCCTGCAGCCAGTTCAGTGTAGTCCCACCGCATCCCACCGTCCTCATAGAGCAGCAGGGCAAAGGAGCAGTTCCCATCCGTGGTGAGGACAGCCTGGTAGGTGCTTGTCTGGAGAAACCCAAGGCACTTGCTTAGCATCCACAAAGGCTCTCACTACAGCACAGCCCACATCACCAGACCAGCAGCCCATCCCTGCCCTGGTCATTACTGGTGACAGTCCCCTCCATCACCTGAGTGTCATCCTGTCGGGATGGGTACGCTGGAGCCTTCTCCCACGTCACCTTCAAGGTCCACTTTGCGTTGTAGGGGATTTTCAGGTATTTCTCAATCTTTGCTTCCACATCGTGGACAAGGGGCTCTTTGCTAGAGCTAATGGTGAAGTACTCCTGCCGGTTGGTGAGAGAAAAATGTTAAATGAGGGAGCTGGGAGCTGGGGTCTCCCAGGAGAACATATTTAGTGGACCCAACCTGGTACCAGGTAGTGCCGACACCCTGGGAGAAATCCGCGTCATCCCAAAAGACGGCCACTGTGGGCAAATCCTCACGGCCGCTGAAGCCCTGGGGAGGTGGGTTGGGATTGGATGGGACGTAGTTCTCCGTGGGTGGGAAAATTATCTGTCCATTATCTGTAAACTAACCAAAATAACTTGTTATTTGCCAACACCTGAGGCAGCTCCTGCCCTGCCCATGTGGCTTTTAGCCTCCATGGGCGAGCAGAAACCTGTTATTTTGAACTGGAACAAAATTTAATGTTTGGATGAAATTGGGCTTCTGCTCCATTTCTGTGGGGTTTTTTTTTTTTTCACCAAATGGGCTGCACATCCCTTAAGCGCTTGGTAATGGGAGAACTTACATAGAGAGCATCCCGCAGTGACTTCCCAAAGGGGAATCCAATCTCTGGCTTGAAGAGAGGGGAGTTAAAATCCACCATCCTCTGGATGAACTCTTGGTCCCCTGTCTCCACGCCGAAAGGGTACAGTGAGGCTGCTGGCACTGACACAGGCAAGAAATTAATAAAAAAGAAGAGGGGAAAAAAAGCATTAACATCTCCTCCATCCTTCCTGTGGCCAGGGCAAACTCAAACTCACTGCCTCACCACCGCGATGCTGTGTCTGCACTCCCCCGGTGCTCCTATGGCTAGTAACCCAATTTTTTAATGCAGTTTTCAACTGGAATAGTGTACACTTAGATGATGTACTTCACCTTTCCCCATGAATGCAGTAGCCCAAGATGTAACCCAGACAAATCACCCTGTCCTTTGATTTGGGAAGAAAATCTACTTACTGATAATACTGTGGGTGGGCTGGGGCCTAGGGGCAGGAATTTCGTGGCCAGTGGTTGCGTGGGCAGATGTGCTCGATGCTGTGGATGGTCCCTTCTCTGATCCAAAGTAAGGAGATGGGGTAGTGGCAGGGCTGATGCTGGTTGGTGGTCTTCCCAGTGCCACAGTGCCTGGGGTTGGGAGACCTCCTGACTGCTTATCCGGGCTCACTGGGGCTAGGGGTGCAACAGATGCAGCGCTGCCTGCAGGGATGGTTGTGGTGCTGCCTTCGCTGATTGCTGGGATGCTGCCTGTGGTGATGGATGTGGTGCTGCCTGCAGTGATAGTCGTGGTGCTGCCTTCAGAGATGGTTGTGATGCTGCCAGCAATGTTGGTCATGGTACTGGCTTCGGTGATGGATGTGGTGCTTCCCACAGCGATGGTCATGGTGCTGCCTTCAGTGATGCCTGTAGTGCTGCTTGCAGTAGTGGCTGTGGTGCTGCCTCCAGTAATGGTCGTGGTGCTGCCTTCAGAGATGGTTGTGATGCTGCCAGCAATGTTCGTCATGGTACTGGCTTTGGTGATGGATGTGGTGCTTTCCGCAGCGACGGTCATGGTGCTGCCTTCAGTGATGCCTGTAGTGCTGCTTGCAGTAGTGGCTGTCGTGCTGCCTTCAGCAATGGTCATGGTGCTGCCTTCAGTGATGGTCATGGTGCTTCCTTCAGTAATGGTCGTGGTGCTGCCTTCAGTGGTGGTCATGATGCTGCCAGCAGTGTTGGATGTGATGCTGCCTTCACTGATTGCTGTGATGCTACCGGCAGTGATAGTCGTGTTGCTGCCTGCAGTGGTGGATGTGGTGCTGCCTTCAGCGATGGCTGTGTTGCTGCCAGCAGTGTTGGTTGTGGTACTGGCTTCAGTGATTGTCATGGTGTTTCCTGCAGTGACAGTCATGACACTGTCTACAGGGATGGTCATGTTGCTTCGTGCAGCAATGGTCGTGTTGCTGCCTTCAGTGATGCTTGTAGTGCTGCCTGCAGTGGTGGTTGTGGTGCTCCCTCCAGCAATGGTTGTGGTGCTCCCTCCAGCAATGGTTGTGGTGCTGCCTCCTCCAGCAATGGTCTTGGTGCTGCCTCCTCCAGCAATGGTCTTGGTGCTGCCTCCTCCAGCAATGGTCTTGGTGCTGCCTCCTCCAGCAATGGTCGTGGTGCTGCCTCCTCCAGCAATGGTCATGGTGCTGCCTCCAGCAATGGTTGTGGTGCTGCCTCCAGCAATGGTCGTGGTGCTGCCTCCTCCAGCAATGGTCGTGGTGCTGCCTCCAGCAACGGTCGTGGTGCTGCCTCCTCCAGCAACGGTTGTGGTGCTGCCTCCAGCAATGGTCGTGGTGCTGCCTCCTCCAGCAACGGTCGTGGTGCTGCCTTCTGCAGCAATGGTCGTGGTGCTGCCTTCAGTGATGCTCGTGATGCTGCCACCAGTGATGGACATGGTGCTGCCTTCACTTATGGTTGTGGTGCTGCCTTCACCAATGATTGTGATGCTGCCAGTGTTGTTGGTTGTTTTACTGCCTTCAGTGGTGGATGTGGTGCTGCCTTCACTGATGGTTGTGATGCTGCCAGCAGTGTTGGTCATGGTACTGGCTTCAGCGATGGATGTGGTGCTGCTTGCAGTGATGGTCGTGGTGTTTCCTGCAGCAACAGTCATGGTGCTGCCTTCACCGATGGTTGTAGTGCTGCCTGCAGTGTTGGATGTGGTGCTACCTTCAGAGATGGTTGTGATGCTGCCAGCAGTGTTGGTCATGGTACTGGCTTCAGTGATGGATGTGGTGCTGCCTTCAGAGATGGTTGTGATGCTGCCTACAGTGTTGGTCGTGGTAGTGGCTTCAGTGATGGATGTGGTGCTTTCTGCAGCAATGGTCGTGATGCTGCCTTCAGCGATGGACAAAGTGCTACCTGCAGTGATGGGTGTGATGCTGCCAGCAATGTTGTTCCTTTCACTGCCTGCAGTGTTGGATGTGGTGCTGCCTTCAGCGATGGTCATGGTGTTGCCTGCAGTGGTAGCTGTTTTCTCTCCCCGAGCTGCCCCATGGGATGTCTGGAAGCTGGGGGGTGATGTTGTCGCTGCCTGTCCCATGGCACGGATGCTGATGGCTGTGGGAGAACTGCCTCCTGTTGCTGGGTCTGGGAGAGTCTGTCTAGCCACTGGCTCCCTGGTTGCACCCACACCAAGCAGAGACGTGGCTGTTGTCGTGTCCCCAGCTGGGCTGTGTGGAGCAGGCACTGGGATGTCAGGGCCACCCCAGGGTTCAGCTGTTGTCTCCACCGAGAGGGTATGTACTGCAGGGGACAGGACAGATCTTCCGTTTCTGCCAGCCTCATCATGCGTTACAGCAAGGGACAAGGCTCTGCTGGTGCTGGTGGCCTTTACCGTGGCAGTCGACACAAACGCAGTGGCCCTGGTCACCACAAGGCTCTCCCCACCACCTGAGGTGGGTGGCAGGATGGTTTTGGGGGCAAAAGTGCTAACAGCTGTCGCGGTGGCCAAGCTTGTGCTAAAGGTGTTGGAGACAGGCACGTGGATGCTCTTGGTGCCACCTGGGGGTGCTTCACCCTTGTTGCTCCTCTCAGAGGGGGTGGTGGCTGCCCAGGCAGTGGTACCCCCAGCACCCGGTTGGGATGCAGCTGTAGCCTCCAATGCAGGCGTGTGGCCAACAGCCAGCGAGGAGACCCTGGCTGTGGGCTCATCCTCAGTCACCAGGTCGAGAGTCCTTGAGGTGGGGTCATGGATGCTGTTGGTGGCCTCAGGGGGTGGCCTCAGGGTGACGTTGGAGCTGTGCAGAGCAGAGGAACTTCTGGGGACAGTAGAAGGGGGAGTCGTGACCCTGTTGAGACTGGCATCATGTGTTCCCACTGCTGGACCAGTAAGGTTTACACTAGGGGTGAGAGAAGGTGCCACCACCACCGGATGAGTGTTCCCAGGGACAGGTGACACGTTGATGTCTTGCTCAGTAGTGCTGTGAGGGAGGCCAGAGGAAGGTGTTCGAACCGTCTCTGGGGCTGTGGGTGACACTGTGCCCGCAATGGCCACTGCAGTAGGGCTTCCGCTGCCTGGGGCAGAGTGTGTCAATGAACTGGCATCACCAGAGTCTGGCTCAGCCACTCCATACCCAGGACTGGGCAGCCCTACAGCTCTGTTCCCTGTGGTGGGAGAAGCTGTGTCCTTACCAAAGTCCATGTCCACATCCGTGTTGTTGGTAGGCTCAGCAGTAAGGTAACTGTGGTCTGATGCAGCTGTGCTGGGTTGAGCCGTGCTTCTGGCTGCAGCAGGGGGTGATGTTTGCAAGGATGTCCCCAGGGCGGTGTCACCACTGTAGAGGGTACCTGTCACAGCACCAATCCTTGTGTTTTCAGCTGGGGTTGAACCCAGAGCTGCCTGTGTGGTGCTGCCATCTCCTGCCAGTTGGGACTTGTCTCTTTCTCCCTCTGTGTCTGTGTTTTTGGGGTTCAGTGGTGTCACAGGCTGGAGTGTCTTGCCAGCACTGGTGTTGAGGAGGGGACTGACTTTGACCAGGGCTAAGCTGAGATTTGCCATGGCAGACAGGGCTGAGTGATTAGCCCTGGGCGCTGGGAGAGGCAGATCTTCTGGGGGCCTGGTTTCTGGATCATCGGTCCCTTGAGCAAGTTGCTCTGTTGATGACATGACAGTGACAACCGTGTGGATGGGACCTGGCTCTGCTGGGCTGGCATCTGGGTTCTCCTCTGCCCCCACCTCCAGGGATATCGTCTTTACCAGTGGCCCCACGGTGCTGCCATCGGTGTGGGGGTCACCCGAAGCATCCGTTGCTGGTGGTGGGGTGGCCATGGACGGTGGGAACAAGCCTGCTGCTGCCTCTGTGGAGATGCTGGATGGGGACTCCCTCGGAGCCATCTCTGCAGTAGTACTGCCTTCCGGAAGAGTGGGAACACCTGCTCGCGATGTCACGGGTACGCTGGTGCCTCTGGGTCCTCTCTGGGAGCCTGGAACACCCATGTCTGTACCTGGTGCAGTGTTGAGTGACCACATATCTGCCCTCAGAGCTGCCCCACTCTGGGGCTCAGCCTGGATCGGTGAGACTGGTGCTGGTCCAGAGGTGCCATCAGTTCCCAAGGGTGCTGAGCCAATGAGGGGACCAGGCTGGCTGCGGCTGTGAGATGCGTCAGGCACAGCCAAGGTGGCTCTGCTGTCCCACAGTGCTGTGGTGGTCTTGCCACCAGCCAGTGATGCTATTTCCGTCCCTGCTTCACTAATTGTAGTGTTGCTAGTAATGGAGGATGGATGGACAGCTGGTCCAGTCCCAACGCCACGAGATGCTGGTGCAGCAGTGGCTCGAGGGTCCCCATCAGGTTTTGCTCCACCACTGCCTGTGAGGGACAACGACATGGAAACACTGGATCTGGCTGGAGGGGATCTGCCTGCAGCTGCCTCTGCTGTGGTGAGTGCAGGGTCTGCTGGAGGGGTTTGGCTGGGCAGAGACAGCATGGAATGCACAAAGGACCCTGGAGAGGGACCACCAGGGCCAGTAGGATCTGTGTCTGGGGACAACCCCATGCTGAGCCCCTGTGGGATGTTCTTGGTCTCCAGAGAAGCAGTGCCCTCTATGGCTCTGGGCTCACTCCTGATGGACATCAGCTCAGTGTCAGTGCTTCCCAGAGCTGGGAATGATGTGGGGAAGATGTGTTCTGCAGCGGTTACATCCATCGCCACAGGTGATGTTCCCAGAGCTGGTGTTGTAACCCCAGGGTGGGTGACAGCACTGGCTCCTGGCAGCCCCTCTCCGGCTGTACTGGGGCTTGCGCTGTGGCTGGTGGAAAGCGTCTCTCTTGCATCCAGCACAGCATCACTGTGGTGTTGGGGTGAAAGGGTTGGAGGAGGCTGAGCAGGGGGCACAGGGGTGTCCTGCAAGGCATTGTGGTTGGCGTCAGATAAGGCACGTGCTGGTGGCTCTGAAGCCTCGCTGATGCCAGTGGTGGCAGAAGAAAAGGTGACCTTTGCCGAGGATGCAGCTGGGGGGTGTGCAGGTTGTGGGGCTGCCATCCTGGCTCCTGTGGCTGTGTGTGTGGGACCCCCGAGGAGGCCAGGGGCAGGACTTACTGAAGCTGCAGCTGGCTTCACGCTGCTGCCCACGTCCCGAGGGATGCTGGCTGCTCTGGCTGGAGGCAAGGTGGTTTTATCTAGCCCTGGTATGACCTCTTGGGATGGGAGCACTGCGGGTTTATGTGGCTCATCAGAGCTCTTACTGATGCTGGGAGGCGACTTCCCTGTGCTGTGCTCGTCCTGGGGGAGCAATGACACTGTGGTCCACGTTGTCCCTGGCATCCCCTTCACGGTGACAGAACTGCCCAGCTGCACCATCTCATTGACATCAGTCGATTTTTCAGTGACTGAGGAAGATGCTTTTGTCCCTGGCACTGGCTGAGCGGCCGGGATGTGTGTCACTGGCACAGACAGACCTTGCCCTGGTGCTGGAGGGGCACCTCTCAGTGCACCAGCAGCAACCACTAGTGGGTCGGCTGCAACCCCCTCTTGCATGGGGACAGTTGTTCCCAGTACTGACTCTCCAGGGATGCTGTCCAGAGCCACTCTGGACACTTCCGAGGCCTGCTTAGGAGCACTGCTGTCGTTTGATGGTGGTTTGCTAGTCCCCATTACAGCCGGGACACCTGGAGCTGGTGCGGATGCTGGCCCAGCAGCACCACCACTGCCCACGGCAAGACCCATCGCGTGTCCTGTTGGTGCAAGGGACAGAAGCTGCTCTTGCTGCGAGCTGGTAGGAGCCAGAGGGACAGCGGTGGGGTGGTTTGCAGCACCTGCAGAGCGGACCCCTGACTGGGGGCTGCCCTGTGTGGCCAGACCTGTCCCCCGCTCACCACTGCTCCCGGCTGGAACCAGCGCTTTCAGCGTCACCTGTGGCACCAGGCTGCCTGTAGGGTGAGACAAGGTGGCCCCAGCTGGATCAACCCCGCCACAGCCCCAGCAGGCAGGAACCTGCCTGTGCCCAGCTGCCTGCCCTCCTTACCTGAGCTGGTGCTGCTGCTGGGGGCAGGGGGATGCTCGGGCTGGGTTGCTGCGGTGCTGGGGATCACCTGGCACATGCCCAGGTCTGGAGGCAGCTCGACACCGGCGCTGTCAGCCATGGAGTGGACGCTGTCAGGTTCTGCCAGCGCCAGCAGAGGGGCAAGGGGCTGCTCCCCACTCTCCCCACCTAGTGTTGGTGGCAGAGCAGATACGTGAGAGCAGGACGAGTTAAAAACCCAGCCCAGGGTTCCTTGTCACCACCATCCCTTCTCCCTGCTGCAGAAGAAAGGTGCTCCCAGGCCACACGTTGCCCTTGGGGCTGATCCCTCCACAGCCAAACAACACCAAAAGCAGGACAAGCACCTTCCTTGTGAGCCTGAGTCCCTATTTGACCGCAACCCCCACCGCTTCCCTGGCTGTGCTCGGGGGGCCACACCAAAGCTGTGGCACCAGCAGGCAGAGGTGGGGGCAAGCCCCAGCTGGGCACTTCGGCTCAAACTTGCAACATCCAAGCAACCAGAATCGGTCACAGCCCGTCACCCAGAGAGTATTGGCCACCCAGTCAGACCAGCGGTGGTGAGGGTGACCCCCCTCACTTACCTGGGAGGACCCAGAATCCCCACAGCATCCAGCTCCAGAGCAGCCACTGGCCCAGGCACTCCATGGTGCTTCCTCAGCAGCAGGGATGGGGCTGCAGGTCTCTCAGGGGAGCGATGCAATGGGCTGGATGCAATAGGGTGGCTCCATCGGTGAGCACTCCCCTGGAGGAGGAGGACGGGACAAGGGTGCCACGTGCCACGCGCCTGGGGCACTGACGGCTCCGTGTCGCTGCCCACCTTGGAGCTGACCTCATCCCAGCTCTGAGGACCTGCTGATTCTGAGCGACACCCATTTCACCATGGGAGGTTTTAAGGTCCTTCCTAGGATGATCCCATGGTTGAGACTCCAAGGTTGGGGTCCCCAACCCCCAGGGGATGTCCAAGGGGCTGCAAAGTCACATGGCCCGAAGGCTCTGGGATGGCAAGTGGGAACAGGGGTGCTCCGCACCTCTGGGAGGGGTGGGTCGGCCTTGGTCTCTGCGTCCCCCCACGCACCCCAGTTTGCTGCCAGGTCCCCACCACGCTTGGCCACGCAGCTGATAACCCTTGGTAGCGATGGGCTCGCTGCCAAGGAGGAAGAAGGAAGGAACAGCCTCCTCCTGCCGCCCCAGGGTCCCACAGGCTAACCCTGTCCCAGCTCACCCACCCAGCACCACCGGTACCGCCGCGGGGGCCCTGTGCGCAGGGGTTATCGGTGCCATCGGGGCAAACGCCCACACAAACCCAGCCGGGGGGTTGTTGCTGCATGGGCGGTGGGGCTGGGCTTTGCATCGAGTTGCAGGTCACCTTCTGCCAGGGACCAAGGCCAGGGACAGACTCCCAGCTGTGCAAAAGCACCCAGTAGGTCCACCATAGCAAACGTGTTCGCTTCTTCACTGGGTCCAGTCCAATTCTGGGATCATTTAAGGTGAGGAAATAAGTTGGTGAAGGTGTTGTGCCTTCCTCGCCTCATTGGCAGCTCTCCCACCTGGCTACCATGCTGCAGTAGCTGCACCTTAGAGTGGGAAACTGAGGCACTGAGAGCCCAAAGCACCTCTGAGCAGCCGCGGCTGCAGCACAAACATCCCTGTCCCCACGCTCAGGGAAGGTCATGATAGAGAGGAGGGAGCTGGCCTCTTCTCCCAAGGGACAGGGGACAGGACAAGAGGGAATGGCCTCAAGCTCCACCAGGGGAGATTTAGGCTGGAGATTAGGAGGAAGGTTTTCACACAGAAGGTCATTTGGCATTGGAATAGGCTGCCCAGGGAGGTGGTTGATTCCCCTTCCCTGGAGGTGTTTAAGGCACAGGTGGATGAGGTCTTGAGGGACTTGGTTTAGTGTTTGATAGGAACGGTTGGACTAGAAGATCTGATGGGTCCCTTCCAACCTGGTTATTCTATGATTCTATGATACTAGAAGTGAGCACAGCCATGGGTGCACATAGCACACAGGTGATGTAGTCAGGTACCATCTGTCCTGGGCAAGGACCCATGGCCATGCCAGGGCAGCCCTTCCACCCAGATGACTCACTGTGTGCGGCAGCATCTCTTCTCTGAACCAACCAGCTCTGGAGTAGAGGGTTTCTAGGGGACCATCAGTGCTCACGGACCCAGCAGGTTTGGAGTGAGGGGTCCTTTGCCATCTGCATGGAGATGTTGCTGCGAGGTGGCACCTCAGGCAACCCAGCTAATCATAGAATCATAGAACAACCAGGTTGGAAGGGACCCATCGGATCTTCTAGTCCAACCATTCCTATCAAACACTAAACCATGTTCCTCAGGACCTCATCCACCTGTGCCTTAAACACCTCCAGGGAAGATGAATCAACCACCTCCCTGGGCAGCCTATTCCAATGCCCAATGACCCTCTGTGGGAAAAACTTCCTCCTAATCTCCAGCCTAAATCTCCCCTGGCGGAGCTTGAGGCCATTCCCTCTCTTCCTGTCCCCTGTCACTTGGGAGAAGAGGCCAGCTCCCTCCTCTCTACAACCTCCTTTCAGGTACTTGTAGAGAGTAATGAGGTCTCCTCTCAGCCTCCTCTTCTCCAGGCTAAACACACCCAGTTCTCTCAGCCGCTCCTCATAGGGCCTCTTCTCCAGCCCCTTCACCAGCTTCATTGCTCTTCTCTGGACTCACTCCAGAGCCTCAACATCCTTCTTGTGCTGAGGGGCCCAGAACTGAACACAGGATTCGAGGAGCGGCCTCACCAGTGCTGAGTACAGAGGGAGAATCACCTCCCTGGACCTGCTGGTCACACCATTTCTGATCCAAGCCAGGATACCATTGGCCTTCTTGGCCACCTGGGCACACTGCTGGCTCATGTTCAGTCGGCTGTCGACCAACACCCCCAGGTCCCTCTCCTCCTGGCAGTTTTCCAGCCAGGCTTCTCCCAGTCTGTAGCTTTGCATAGAGCTGTTGTGCCCTAAGTGCAGGACCCGGCATTTGGCCGTGTTAGACCTCATGCCATTGGACTCTGCCCAGTGCTCCAGCCTGTTTAGGTCCCTTTGCAGAGCCTCCCTACCCTCCAGCAGATTGACACTTCCCCACAGCTTTGTGTCATCGGCAAACTTGCTAAGGGTACCCTTATGGGTACCCTTATGAGATCCCTAATGGGATGTGACACCCACGTTGAAGAGTGTTGGGGGGCAGAACTGCCACCTGCCTTGGTAACCCAGGGGAGGGCAGCCCCCGCTCCCCGCGCCGGCACCTGGCTCCAGCTGCGCCCTGGCACCCGGTTGCACAATGCCCCTCACGGCCCCGCGCGTGGGTGGGAGCGCGACGCAGGTCCTGCCGCTCCCCGCCCAGGCATGAGTCAGGCAGCGCCTGGGAGCAGAGCTGCGGGGCGCCAGGGCAAGGGGGGCTCCGCCGCAGGGGAAAAAACTGGGCCCAGCCCTCAAGGGTTGGTCCTGGGGGTGGGAGAGCCTTGGATAGAGAGACTTTTTGCACACAAAAATAGCTTGGGAGCCATCACCAGCAGCGGTGGGGATGAACCTGGGAGACGGGCACAGCCACCCTCCTCCTCTTCTCCATAGAATATTTTTATATATATATATAATATATATTAAAATTAACATTTCTCTTTACAAAAACAATTCAACAAGAGGCCAGGGGACGGAGCTCATCGCCAAAGTCAGGGCACAGGCATCCTGGCAAGTTTGGGGTGCTGGGCAGGCTCCCTTTGGAGGTGACCCCATTTCCCCAAGGAAGGCTCAGTCAAGAGTCCAGCAGAAGGTTGTGGGGCTGGGGGTGGGCACCAGAGGGGTGGCCCCGCGATGAAATGCCTGCTCCAGATCCGACGCAGCTCGCCCCATCCCCGCTGTCACCGCCTGTAAGGAAAGAAGAGGACAGGACATGAACTCAGGAGGGTTGACGGGTGTCAGACGGCTAAGAGCAGCATGGAATGGAAGCCGCACCCGCAAAAACCATTCATGCCCTTACTTTTGGCGGGTGGTGCTGTAGGGATCAAGGAGGTGGGAACTAGCCTGGGCCAGGTTCCAGTCGAACATCTCCAGTACCCGGTGGCACTCGACACGGGACTTCAGCCCCAGGCAGAAAAGCTGCTCCACCTGCAAGGGGACAGGGTAGGGTGAGGGAGGTGACAGGAGTGTCGCCACTTTCACAGAGTCGAGGCAAGGGGATGGGGGCGTGAGATACCTTCAGGTACTGGACGGCACGTTGGACGTTCCAGCCGTGCTTCTGCAAGGCTGCTTGGCACTCCTCGGTGGTCACACCATGCACTGTGTCCTGCACCTGAGGGGAGGTTGTGGTCACTGGTTGCCTGGGCACCAAAGAGCCCATGGCTAGGGCAAGGGGTGCCAGGACTGTCCCCACCGCAGCTCTGTCCCTGGGAAGCACCATAAGACTGTAGCTGGGACCATACTCATCCCTGGGATCTTGAGCCTCTCCTGGGCTCAAGCATAGACTACTGGCCACCACACTCAACCTGGAGAGCCCAAGCAGACTTGAAGTGACAGACACCTTCCTCTCTCCTCCCAGGGTCCATGGGTAGGGCTAAGTTAAGTTAAACGGGCCTGCAATACGTATTCTGGAATTGGAGTAACACTCAAGTCCCATAATGCATCTGGGGACCCCTTGTAGCCACTCCCCTGGGGCTGAACTTGGGGAAACTGAGGCACAGGCTACAGCAGGCTCTTGACCAAGCGAGCCCATGGCCGCTGTGTTTCCTCTTACTTGCACACATTAGGAATGCTGCTTACCAGCCGGATCTTAGCAGCGCGGCAGCCCTCTGGCCCATCATACACGATCTTCTGGAGGCTGCAGGAAGCTTTCACCAGGCACTTGGGCCCAGGGTTGCTGTTGTTGGAAGAGAAGTTGGCCTTGCCGTCTGGTAGCGGCTGCTGCACCATGGGACGCACGGTGGCTGTGGTGACCAGGCGGGATGCTGACGCCTCCTCAGGGCTTTTGGCCTCCTTGAAAAACTTCTCATACTTGTCCAGGTACGCAGGGCGCTCGGGGAGCAGGTAGTAGTGGGTGCTGCTGACCTTCTGCCCGTCCTTCACGATGGGCAGGATGCAGGGTCCCTTCGAGCAGTCCTTGCCCTGTGCCTGGATGACTTTGGGGGTGGCGTACTTGGGGTCGAGGGCGAAGCTCTGCGTGGTGGGCATGGGCTTCCCCGGTGAAGTGGAGAGGCAGGAGCAGAGGGCGGTGCGCTGCTGGGGGGAGCCCACCTGCAGGGCCATAGGGCTGGGAGTTCGGGAGGTGGGCTGCGACAGCGGGTCCCTGGGAGGAATCTGGGGTGGCCGGTCTTCCTCACTCCCAGAAGCCGGGGAAAGGTCCCCCGACCAGCGCCCTGGCTCGTTGCGGCGTAGGGGCCGAGGTGGGATGGGGATACGGGGTGGGATCTGGGGCTTGTCATCTACAGGAGTGGCTGGTCCTAGGGGGACATTAAGCCTCTTCATGCACTCCTGCTGCAGCTCCTCAAAGAGCTCGGTAGTCTGCGTTAGGCTGGGCTGCTTGGTCTCCTTGGGGGGTAGGAAGAGGTTGTCCTCTACCACCGGCGCCCGCTCACCCTCATCCACGAAGCCGTAGTTGGTCTTGCCCCGCCGGCTCGGGGGGCTGGTGATGGAACAGACCTCAAAATCATCCTCATCCTGTGCCACGTCATCATAGGCAGGTGGTGGGGGTAAAGGGCGGGCATCCCAGTCCACCACTGGCGTAGGGTGGAGAGGCCGGGGTAGAGCCCGCGTGGGGCTCTGCGGGGGGGTCTTGTCCAGCAAGGAGAAGGCTTCCATAGCCAGCTTAGCCAACGACGGGGCTGTCAGCTCCCCCACTGGCGAGGGGCTACCTTGGGGCACTTCCTCCCCGAAATCGATGAGGGTCACCTCGCTGCCTGCTGGCCCCTCACTTGCCAGACGGCCAGGATGCCGCTCGCCCACCTTGGTGCCCGGTACCCGTGCCGACGGTTTGACCGGTCGCAGACCTTTCCCTGTGCCTGCCTTCTTCAGGCAGAGCTTCCGGAGACTCCCCTGCAGGCCCTCCTCCTCCTCACTGACTGGATCATAGCAGGGCTCTAGGACGGGATGGAAAGAGATGGTGAGGATCCCAGCACACATTCCTGGGGCGCAACGGGAGGTACTTGCATCCTTGAGCCCCCAAACTACCCCATAGCTTCAGCCATCTCTGCTTCCCCCTTGAGTACCGTGACGGACACTAGGGCAGGAGGCTGGGGAGTCGTGGGGTGAGGAAGGATGGGACAACCTGTCCTTCCCCATCTCTCGGCCCCCAGGCACTCTGCCCCCTGTCCCAGCCATCCTGCTCCCCCATCTGTGACCCCACCACAGCTGGCAGCACCCAAGGGTCAGAGGGAGCAAAACAAGCAAAGAGAGGGAAAAAAAAAGGCAGCAGAAAAGATGGGGAGCAGCACCCGAAAAAGCCCAACTTACTGGTGAGCAGGACGGAAGGCTGAGGTGGGCGTGGAGGCGGCTGCCCTGCAGGAGAAGAAAGAGCCTAAGAGGAGGGGAGGCGTGGAGTGAGCGCACAGAGCAATAGCAGTCAGGGCTCTCATTAGCAGAGCGCATGCTTCGCGTCCCCTGCAACCAGTGGGGTGCGGGGAGGACGTTGGTTGGAAGCCTCCCCAGGGGAAAAGTGCAGGTTTAGGGCGATTGCAGCACCCACACAGTGTCTGAGCTCCCTCTCTGGGGCAGCTCCACTGAGATCCCCCGGTACCAGGAAGCCCAGCCATGGAAGGCTGTGATGGGATGAGGGACCTGGACGAAGGGCAGCAGGGCATAGTCCAGCTGGGCAGAGCCCCTGATGGCCCATGGCCAAGTGACATCATCCCAGCGTCCCCCAGGTCTGCAAAAAGCAAGTGCCAACAGAGAGATGGAAAGGGAAGAGTCCAGCCCATCACCCTGGCAACAGAGCACCGGGACAGGGGCTTCGTGCAGCCAACGGGCAGAGGGGAAGCGGGAAAGCTGCTCACTTTTAGCCCTGCCTGGAAGTTGTGTGGGTCTGGCAGCACTCGGGTCCACACCTAAAACATCAGGAGGGTCCATGGGATTTCCCAGGTACAGCCTGTGGGGAAAGAGGAGGAGAACACCCAGGAATCAGTGAGGGCTACATGGAACCCTTTACTTCCACACTGTGTCCCTCAGAATACCCAACGCCCCTTCCACCATGCACTATTCCCAGCAAGTACGGTCTCCGCAAGCATTAAGGCGCCTCACCCCACAGGCTTTCAGCGCTACAGCAGAGAGCCTGGTGCCATCCTGGTGTCACCGACCCCTCTCCAGTTCCATATACAGAATGTGCTGTACCCAGTGGATCGCGAGCAGGGAGCCGTGCCCAGCATAGGGGTGCAGTGCCCAGAACAGCCCCCCCAGCACCGGGGTGCACACAGCACCCCAGGATGACGAGTGTGCTGGGAGGCCTGGGCGAGCCATCGCAAGCCAGGTGTGGTGAGGCAGGTAGCCGGCGGGAGCCGGCACAGCCCCAAGGCCTGGGCGTGTGCCGAGCTCAATGCGTTCTCGGCAGCCGGGTGGCACGTACCCAGAGCCTGTGCCCACGCAGCGGGGCGCGGGGAGGCTTGCCAGGGCACGAGCAGAGTCCGCGTGCACGGTGCCACAGTTCAGCCCTCAGAGGGCTGCCGGCACAGCCCACAGCACTGTGAGGGGAGCAGCTGGGGACCAAGGCTGTGCAGTCAGAGTTGTCCCGGGGCTAGGGTGCCAAACGGAAGTGGGGACCACAATCCCAGGGGATCGGCTGCACCGAGCAAGGCACAGGAGTTGGTTCTAGCCAACAGGAGCTTTCCAGGTTTTGAAATCCTATCCTCCCCCTACACACAGCCCTCCCACATGCCCTCAGCACAGCTCTGGTGAAGAACCTCATGCACACTGCCCCAAGCCAAGGCACCCCTGCTGGACACTGCCAGTCCAGGGGACCACGGGGTACGGGAACCCAAACCCTGTTCCCCATTACAGACCAACCAAGGCCAATCCTGATAGAACAGCAAGGGGAAAAAGCATTTTGGTGGATTTTTTTCACGTTTTGCTTTTGAAAAGACTCGCACTGTTAAAAGTGTGGGACCAGGCTGCATCCCCACCACAGCCTTCCTCCACCGCGACACTGAAAGGTGTGGACTTAGCAGTTCTGGAACACCCCAAAAGCATTGGGGTAAAGTGGCCACCTCTGCGGTGGTGCTTACGGATATCCCCGTGAGGGGCTGCAGGGCTGGGAGAAGGTGCTACCCCCCAGGGCAGCCCCCCAAGCGCAGCAGCTCCCCCCTTCATCCCCAACCCTGTTAGTGAGAAGAGGCGAGCGAGTTAGTTGAGCCGCGGAGACCCTACGCGGAGCCACCGTCCCCAGCACAGCAAGGGGCATGTGGGGAAGAGATGCTTCGAGGCAGCGGGGGCGGCCGAGCCGCAGCTCACTCCGTGCCTGGCAGGCAGCAGGGAAGGCAGGGAGCAGGCAGGGGATGCAGAGAAGACAAAAAGTTTCTTACTCATCAATTTTATCGGGAAACCCCCAGCAGTGCTGCGGGTTGGTGTCTCCATGGCCTGTGTGGATGAAGCTGTTTTTAAGCGGCTGGCTGATGTCGTGGGCCGACAGCCCCGCCACCGAGGTCACCGTGTTTCGGGGGAACTGGCCCACTTTTAGGGTCCGCTTATTCTGACCCCGCCACCAGTAATTCTCGGCCCTGAGGAATAAAAAGGACCTCGTTACTGATGAGGGGACTGAGGGAGGGCAGGGGGACGTGTGCCTGTCATGGTAACAGGGAGGAGACGACTTGTCCAAGTCCACGTGAGGCAGGCGGTGGCACAACTGGGTAGGAAACCAGGGTGCCCAGGATCCCAACCCTACACCAGCAGCGTGCTCAGCCTCCCACCCTGCACGGGCAGGGGGGAACAAAGCTCCCCCTTTGTCCCCCAAGATTCACCCCTTTCTCTTCTGCCCAGCTTATGAAGGAACCCTGGGGTGATGCCTGCACCGAGTTGCTCACCGTGGGTCTCCCTGTGACCAGGGGTGGCACAAGGGATGCGCACGGAGTTTTCTGGTGAACCATCCACTGTCCCCAGTCCTGCAGGGGAACCTGGGACAGGAGGCTCGGGGGGAAGTCGACTTGGTTTTCTTCATGTGTTATCAGTGAGATCAGTGCAGGATGACACAGGCAGGGAAAGATGGACAGGCAGGCGTGGGGGATTCCAGCTGTCACGTCTTCCATGGCCACGCGAGCACGGGACGTGGGAGAGTCCAGCGTGCCACCTCCAGGCTGGGACAGGGCAGTTACCCAGCACGGAGAGAGGCAGCACGGGGTACAAGGACGGCCAAGATGCTGGGACAAGCACCCCAAGAGGTGGCTCCTACACAGCCCCTTCTGTTCAGACTTGAAACAATGCCCCCAAGCCCTGCTCCCATCGCGTCCCCTGGCTCCCTGTGGGCAGGGGTGGCAGGCGGCCTGCGCTGCCAGCCCGGCAAGGCTGGCACGGGCCCCAGGGTTTCCTGGAGTCACCTGTGAGTCACCCCTGGCCACCAGCTCAGCCTTTTTCCTGTTTACCTTCCCCGCTCGCCGCCAGCCAGACGGTCGCCTTACTCAGCACCGGGCACCCCCCTCCACCCCATTACCTGCCGCCCCCACTTCTCACATGCCAGTCCCACCGGAGCCCCCTCCTCTCCCCTCCCGGCTGCGTCCCCGGGGGCTTTCAGGTAGGTCCCTGCCCCTGCCCACACACACGTACGCACGCCCGGCACCCGCCGATCGACACGCAGGGGCTTGAAAGCGGGTGGCGGGTGTTTACGGTGCCCCCGGCAGCTTCGGCGAGGCCGGATGCGCCCCCCGCCCCCAACACACACACCTCAAGGAGGAACCCCCGCCAGCCCCCCCTGGGGAAACTGAGGCACAGGGAGGGGGCTGCTGCCACACGCAGGGAAACTGAGGCACAGAGAGGGGGTTGCCCTTCCCACTGGGGAAACTGAGGCATGGGGTGGGGGCTGCTCCCCCACACACGGATACTGAGGCGTAGGGAAAGGGCTGTTCCCCAGCAGGGAAACTGAGGCTGCCCAAACACCCCACTCACCCCCCACCCAGAGAAACTGAGGTACGGACTGAGGGCTGCCACCCTCCCCGGGGAAACTGAGGCACGGGGTGAGGACTGTCCACCTCACCAGGGAAACTGAGGCAAGGGGTGAGGACTGTCCACCTCACCAGGGAAACTGAGGCATGGTGGGGGGGTCACCCCTGGCAGCCGTTGGGGCTCCCACCGCTCCCCCCACCCCAGACCGATGTCCCCGGGGGAAACTGAGGCAGGGGAGGCAGAGGGTGACTCCCCCCAGGGAAACTGAGGCACGGGGTGAGGACTGTCCCCCTCACTGGAGAAACTGAGGCATGGGGTGAGGACTGCACCCCCACCTCACTGGGGAAACTGAGGCACGGGGTGAGGACTGCCCCCCTCACCGGGGAAACTGAGGCACAGGGCAGGGAGGGACCTCTCTCCCCGGGGAAACTGAGGCACGGGGTGAGGACTGTCCCCCCACCTCACCGGGGAAACTGAGGCATAGGGCAGGGAGGGACCTCTCTCCCCGGGGAAACTGAGGCACGGGGTGAGGACTGCCCTCGTCACCGGGGAAACTGAGGCACGGGGTGAGGACTGTCCCCCCACCCCCTCACCGGGGAAACTGAGGCACGGGGTGAGGACTGTCCCCCCCCTTCACCGGGGAAACTGAGGCACGGGGTGAGGACTGTCCCCCCCCTCACCGGGGAAACTGAGGCACGGGGTGAGGACTGTCCCCCCCCTCACCGGGGAAACTGAGGCATGGGGTGGGGGGGGCGCCCCCCGGCAGCCGTTGGGGCTCCTACCGCTCCCCCCACCCACAGAGCGCGACCACCCACCTCCCCCCCCCCCCACCCAAGCGGCGTCCCCGGGGGAAACTGAGGCAGGGGAGGCTGCCTGCGTGTCGCGTGTCCCCCCCGCCCCGCCCGCCCCGTCCCTCGCTCACCCGGTGCCGGAGCTGGACCCGCAGCTCGGCCGTGATGCGGCGGCTCTGTGGCTCCTCCGCACCGCCCTCCGCCGCTCCCTCCCTCCCTCCCTCCCTCCCTCCCTCCGCCGACGCCGCCGCTTCCCCTCCCCTTCCCCTCCCCTCCCTGCAATTAAACCGCGAGACCCTGGGCAAGAGTCAGCCCTGGCGGCCGCCGAGAAACCCGCTCCCTGCAGACACACAAATCCAGGCTGATTCACCAACCCGGGGGCGGACACAGGCCTCCTCCCCACCCTCCCCGAGCTCCTCGGGGGTCCCCGACGGGGATGCAGGGACCGAGGGTTGTCCCCAGCCCTGACCAGCAGGTCCAGGGAGGTGATTCTCCCTCTGGACTCAGCACTGGTGAGGCCGCTCCTTGAATCCTGTGTTCAGTTCTGGGCCCCTCACCACAAGAAGGATGTTGAGGCTCTGGAGTGAGTCCAGAGAAGAGCCACAAAGCTGGTGAAGGGGCTGGAGAACAGGCCTTATGAGGAGCAGCTGAGAGAGCTGGGGGGGTTTAGCCTGGAGAAGAGGAGGCTGAGAGGAGACCTCATTACTCTCTGCAACTACCTGAAAGGAGGTTGTGGAGAGGAGGGAACTGGGCTCTTCTCCCAAGTGACAGGGGACAGGACAAGAGGGAATGGCCTCAAGCTCTGCCAGGGGAGATTTAGGCTGGACATTAGGAGGAAGTTTTTCCCACAGAGTGTCATTGGGCATTGGAACAGGCTGCCCAGGGATGTGGTTGATTCATCTTCCCTGGAGGTGTTTAAGGAACGAGTGGATGAGGTGCTGAGGGACATGGTTTAGTGTTTGATAGGAATGGTTGGACTAGATGATCCTATGGGTCCCTTCCAACCTGGTTGTTCTCTGATTCTATGATTCTATGACTGTCTGCAGGGAGGGGACCTGGGGGGTGCTTGGTGTGCGGCTCAGTGCTGGGTCCAGCCCTGTTCAATGTCTTCATCAACGACCTGGATGAAGGCATTGAGGGTACCCTTAGCAAGTTTGCAGGTGACACTAAACTGTGTGGAAGTGTAGATCTGCTCGAGGGTAGGGAAGCTCTGCAAAGGGACCTAAACAAGCTGGAGCACTGGGCAGAGTCCAATGGCATGAGGTTTAACACGGCCAAATGCCGGGTCCTGCACTTGGGGCACAACAACCCTATGCAGAGCTACAGACTGGAAGAAGCCTGGCTGGAAAACTGCCAGGAGGAGAGGGACCTGGGGGTGTTGGTCGACAGCCGACTGAACATGAGCCAGCAGTGTGCCCAGGTGGCCAAGAAGGCCAATGGCATCTTGGCTTGGATCAGAAATGGTGTGACCAGCAGGTCCAGGGAGGTGATTCTCCCTCTGTACTCAGCACTGGTGAGGCCGCTCCTTGAATCCTGTGTTCAGTTCTGGGCCCCTCACCACAAGAAGGATGTTGAGGCTCTGGAGTGAGTCCAGAGAAGAGCCACGAGGCTGGTGAAGGGGCTGGAGAACAGGCCCTATATGAGGAGCGGCTGAGAGAGCTGGGGGTGTTTAGCCTGGAGAAGAGGAGGCTCAGGGGAGACCTCATTACTCTCTACAATTACCTGAAAGGAGGTTGTAGAGAGGAGGGAGCTGGGCTCTTCTCCCAAGTGACAGGGGACAGGACAAGAGGGAATGGCCTCAAGCTCCACCAGGGGAGATTTAGGCTGGAGATTAGGAGGAAGTTTTTCCCACAGAGGGTCACTGGGCATTGGAATAGGCTGCCCAGGGAGGTGGTTGAGACACCACCTTCCCTGGAGGTGTTTAAGGCATGGGTGGATGAGGTCCTGAGGGACTTGGTTTAGTGTTTGAGAGGAACGGTTGGACTTGATGATCCGATGGGTCTCTTCCAACCTGGTTGTTCTATGATTCTATGAAATCCACAGCGCAGTGGGGCAAGGTGGCAGGGTGGGCAGCCACGGCTGTGCCCCCCAGTACCAGGCTGGGGGATCACACATCTCCCAGAGGAGTGGAGGAAGCTCTGTGTATGCAGGGGACACAGCTAGATGTGCTGCGTGGGGATGAGCCCCCATCCCTGCTCCCCCCAGCTCTGCCGGCGCCTGCAGCCTCCTCAACCTCAGGTCCCCTGTCCCCACGCAGGCCAGCGAGCTGGTCTGTGCCCCTCCATGCAGTACCTGCCCTCGATGACTGTGATGATGTCGTTCATCTGGATGTGCAGCTTGTCAGGCTCCTCGAAGTCCTGCAGGGCCCTCATGTCTGTGGGCTGGGCCTGGGGGAAGAGGTGGGTGAGGAGTGGGTGTGCAGCTCCCTACCCCCATCCATCCCTGCCCCATCTTGAGGCCAGGGACAACCCCACAGAGGGCAAGGGAGCCCCAAACATGGGCAGACAGCAGCACCACTTCCAGCCCCTCCTCATAGAATCACTACATTGGAAAAGACCCACTGGATCGTCATGTCCAACCATTCCCATCAATCACTAAACCATGTCCCTCAGTGCCTCATCCACCCATCCCTTAAACATCTCCAGGCAAGGTGACTCAACCACCTCCCTGGGCAGCCTGTTCCAGTGTCCAGTGGCCCTTTCTGTGAAATACTTTTTCCTGATGTCCAGCCTAAATCTCCCCTGGCGGAGCTTGAGGCCATTCCCTCTTGTCCTGTCCCCTGTCACTTGGGAGAAGAGGTCAGTTGCCTCCTCTTCACAACCTCCTTTCAGGTAGTTGGAGAGAGCAATGAGGTCTCCCCTCAGCCTCCTCTTCTCCAGGCTAAACACCCCCACCTCGCTCAGCCGTTCCTCATAAGGCCTGTTCTCCAGCCCCTTCCCCAGCTTTGTTGCTCTTCTCTGGACTCACTCCAGACCCTTGTCTGTGACATCCCTGTGGCTGGCAAAGGCAAGGTGGCACCTACGGTGTTCCTGCTGTGACCATGTCACCACCTCCCAGCCTGCAAGGCTACCTGGCCTGAGCCTCAGGATATCAATGATATCCTTAAGTCTCCCATGCCTGAGCAGAGCTGGTGGGAATGGCTGTAAAGGCTCTCGTCCCACTCCCTCCTCACCTACCTCCACCAAGAAGTCCCGTAGGGCCACGAAGGTGGGTCTGTCCTCAGGCTTGTGTGCCCAGCATTGCAGCATGACATTGTAGACATCCTGGGGACAGTCCTCAGGCCGCGGCAGCCGCTCACCCTCCTTGTCTATCTTGTGCAGGATCTGCAGGGCAGGGGATGCCATCAGCGGGTCCCAGGTACCCCCCAGCACCACTGGGGTGAGGTGGGAGTGGGGTAGGTCCCTGCTGTGCACCTACCTGGCTGCCATTGAGGCCAATCCAAGGCTCCTGCCCATAGGTGAACATCTCCCAGAGGGTCACTCCGAACATCCAGGTGTCACTGGCATGGGAGAAGGTGCGTGTCTTCAGGCTTTCAGGAGCACACCTGTGCAGGGAAGGGCATGAGCATTAGGAGGTCCTGGGAGCTGCACCACCAGGCCTCCCCCTGTTTCCAGAGCTCACCAAGCAAAGGGGACCTTGCGATGCTCCTGCATCACATAGTGGTCATCGTTTTTGGGCAGGGCCCGCATAAGCCCAAAGTCCCCGATCTTGACCAGCTCGTTGGAGGCCAGCAGGATGTTGCGGGCAGCCAGGTCACGGTGGATGAAGCGCTTGGACTCCAGATAGGCCATGCCCTTGGCCACCTGGATGGCGTACTGGCAGAGGGTGGAGATGAGGAAATGGCCCTGGTTCTTCCGCAAGCGGTCCAGAAGGGAGCCCAATGGGGCCAGCTCTGTCACCTGGACCACGAGGAGGAGACGGCAGGTTGGTCAGGCCAGGGACGCCCTGGTTGGACTTGTTTCCAGCTTTCTTGTGCTCCCCTTGATAATGCCAGCAGAGGACTCGGGGTATGGAACCCGAGGGGCTTTGCCCCATCATTTGTGACCCCAATGGGGCAGCATCAGCGTGGACCCCATTCCCCTGCACTTACCATCTTCATGGGGTGGGAGAGCACCACACCATAGAGGCGGATAAGGTTCCTGTGGTCCAGGGAATGCATGGCGTTCACCTCCCGGATGAAGTCATCCAGTGCCTCTGGCTGGCTCAGCACATCCGTCTTGAGGCACTTCACAGCCACGTTCAGCTACAGCCAAAGCAGAGATGAGCCCTGAAGTATCTTTTCCCCTATGTGGTCCCATCACCCAGCTGTTCCCCGTGGCCTCCTCACCGTCTTGCCGGCAGGGGTGCACCATTCCCCGCGATGCACAACTCCAAAGGAGCCATCGCCCAACTTCTCAAAGAGCGTGAGGTCTCGCTCCCGCACAAGGCAGGTGAGGGAGTGCTGGCCCCCAGCTTCGGGTGGCGGTGGCGTCGGGGGCTTGCGGAAGGTGCTCTGGGGCTGGGGTGGCAGCTCTGACTCAGGGCGCTTTCCGCTGAACACCTGCAGGACATGGAGGCAGGTGAGATGCAGGCATAGAGATACCTCGGGCCTGTGAGTGAGCAGCACTGGGAGGACCCCCTGCCCAGGCTGTATACTCTGGAACCTAATGATGACCCCTCAGTGATTACCCAGAGCAGGCTGGCTGCAGGAGCACCTCAGCTGCAGTCCAGGTAGAGAGGGCCATGCCTTTTACCATGACCCCACAGGGTATCCGCAGCATCCCCGGCAAACCAGGCTGGTAGCTGGAGGGCCCCAGGCACTCCTCCTTGGCTAAGCTGAGGCTCCGTGATGTGCCTGGGCACAGGGCCAAGAGAAACCTCCAGCTTGGGCTGAGCATGGTGACACATCCCCACAGCAACGTGCGCCTTGCAATGCACACTGCCCAGAGAGGACAAGAACGGGCTCTCCTTGCCTCTCCTCGCAGCCAGGACCAACAAAGTGCCCCATGGGATGGTGTTCGTCCCAGCCTTGGCAGCCAAGACCCACAGCGTAGGGCGTACGTGGGCCAGGACCAGCATACGGCTGAGGTGGGAGGTGGCATTTCTGTGCCTGGTGCGAGGCTGAGTCGCCTTCTATTAAAAGCCTGTCCCATCCCAGATGATTCACATGGGGAGAGGCCACAACCAAGAGTCTAGATGGCAATCATCCTGCTCTTTTGAGGGTGCAAGGTGCTGGGGACAGCAGCAGTGCTGCCTTTGGAAGGGGTGGCTGGCATCAGGGGCACACATGTGCATCCTGGGGTCTCTTGCCCTATTGAATTCCCAGCTGGCAGACACAGAGCTATGGCCCCTCACTGAAAAGTGGGCAGAGGACTGGGCAGGGCTGCCGCCCACAGAGCTGGTTGGGATGAGATGTGCAGGCTGTGTGGCTTGTTAGCTGCAAACGAGTTTCCTCACAAAGAGGGAGATACGCGAGGGGAATGAATTTCCCAAGTGCTGGGGCAGCAGGGCTGTGTGGGACCAGGATGCATCCTGGCAGGGTCACACCCCAGCAGGGGCTTCTGCCCATCTCCCTGCCACCCCCTGGCACCAGCAGCACAGGGAGAGCCAGGCACCAGGAAGGAGAGCGGGGAGAGATCCAGCTCCTCCTGCCTGCCTCAGTTTCCCTGTCACACCCGTCTCTCTGCCATCCCTACCTTGCTCATCCAGGATTTCCGCTTGCACATGGCTTTCCTTCGCTTAACTGCCTCCCACAGCCGCCGCTGGCCTGCAGGACACAGGGACCGTCACTGACACAGCCTGGGATGGGGGTCCCCTGCAGCCCCACGGGCCACATGCTTCTCTGGGCTCCCCAAAAGATGCAACGCAGCCGGTGGGGGCTATGCAGACAGGTTTTAGGGGGACATACATACCAGGGCGTCCCATACCAATCTTCTCCAGATCCTCATTTTTGACGTATTCGAAGTGGGAGAGGCGGGTGACGTTGAGCTCATCCCGGATGCGCAGGAAATACTGCTGCAGCTGCAGCTCCGTGAGCAGCTCCAGCAGCCAGTCTGTGCCCTCCTCCGCCTGCATACTACAGTTCAGCCTCTGCCAAGACACCATTGCCAGGTTAGCGGGGACCCTACCCTCCTCCCCTCTGCCCCATCCCCCTGAGGGAGTCACCCAGAGGGGCTGAGAGACAAGGCTAGGATGCTGCCTGGGTAGGGGGTAAGGGATGCCAGTGAGACTTGTCTCCTGAGCCTTGTCTCAGCTCCCCCGGGGGTGCTGAGAGAAGCACCCCATCAGCAGGACCCCTGGGGATGGGCAGGGCCCCCTGCTCTGCCCATACAAATACAAGCTTATCCCCTCCACTCCAGCAGTTTTTTTCCCCAGGGACACAGAAGGGAGCCAGAGTCTCAGGGCATGGGACGGATGTGCTCAGCAACAGCCCCCAGCTGAGGAGCACCCCACAGCCTAGCACCGCGACTGCAGAGGGGGCACCCCAAGCCTGGCACTGTGACTGCCAGGCTCCCTTTGCCCAGCTGGAGAGGCTGGCTGGGGAGGGGACAGCTGTCCCCAGCAGGGACAGCCACCTCAGCACCCCCACACAACCTGCTGGGCTGGGGCACAGACCCACAGTGGGTCCCCTCTGCCACAGATGGTGGCAGGGCGGGAGCAAACAGAGACTTTGGGGTCCCCAGGGGTTTTGGTGCCCTCAGGCTGCAGCAAAGGGCACCCTAGAACCACCAGTAAGACCCTCAAAGTGACTGCCGGGGAGGGAGGTGATAGGGTGAAGTCTCACCATGCCACCTCAAAACATGCTCCCCGCTACTCCTCATCCATGCCTGCTGTCCTGACTTTCCCCTCCTCCCTTTCATCACCACCTTTCTGGAAGGGAATACGGCTCTGCCTCCTGTGGCTGAGAGCCAGAGCGGAGATAGGACCCCCCATCCCAGCCCCACAGCAGCGCAACCGCCTTCATCCTCTCCTTCCCTTGCCAGGAGACGATGCGGCCCCAGGCGCCTTTGCCCTCCACGCTCAGGTCCCTTAGCCATGTCACCGCAATTACAGCCTTCAGCACTGGGCTAAAAATACGGCGGGAGCAGCAAGCAGCTGGGCACGGGGGAGCGTGGGGGAACGCAGGGGCATGCGGGGCAAAAGCAGCCGCTGGCGTTCAGTGCGTGCCCGCGGCCGGCTGGGCACAGCATGGACAGGACCAGGTGACAGTCAGCATGGGGTCTGCCTGAGGCAGGGGTCAGCACTTACTCTGTAGAGGTGGAAGCGGGTGAGGAAGGGGAAGGATCGGCGCAAAGCCTGGAAGCGTCGCATCCTGCCCGGCTGCCCGCTGTGAGCCCCTGGCACCGCCGATGTCCCTTTGCCGGCGCTGGCGTCCCACGGCAGAGCCCGCTCAGTCCAGCTGGGGCACCCGCAGCCCTGTCAGCTCGGCTGCAGAGATGCCCCCCAGGGTCGGCCTCCCCATGTATCAGCCCCGGGGAGGGCAGAAAAAGGGGTTCGGGGCGTCTGTCGGCCAGACGCAGGCTGTGGCTCTCCTACTCCTTCCGTCCTGCTCTGGATCTTCCCAGCTGGCCCTCCCCTTCTCCAACGCAACAGGCCCGGGGCGGGGGGACAGCAGCAGGCAGAGCTGGGGTCACTCTCTGGTCGAAGGTGCTTGCCGGGGAGCCCTGTCCGACAGTGGGTTCGGTGCCGTCCGGCTGCCCGCGCAGCGCTCCGCGGGTGAGGTTATTTTCAGCTGGGGTTGGGACGTGTGCCCAGGGGGCAGGGCTCCCATCAATGTGCCGCTTTCTCCCTTGGCAGCTGAGAACCCGGACCCCCGCTCCCATTTCCATGGAAACTCGCCCTGGCCTTGGGAAACACTCCCGGGCCTCAGTTTCCCCCCAGGAAGCGGGGAGGGAAGGGAGGGAGAGGAGACATCCGGCTCTCTGCTTCCCAACTGAGGCCACAGGCATGACGCCAGGGTGATGGGCACTGCGGGGGGAGCCGCTGGCTTGGCAAACACGCTCGCTGCCTGGCTGCCAGCCTCCGCGGGCATCTGCCGCGGGTGCCCCCGGCACCCTGGCACTGGCTCCCCTTCCCTGGCAGGGCTGGCACCCGAGCCCAGCTCGCTGTCCATCCATGGGCTCTCTGGGGAGAACAGCTGGCTGCACCGGCAGCTGCTGCGTGAGAGAGGAAAGACCCGCAGCAACCTCTTGCTGCCGCCCCCGCCTGCCTGGCTCTCCCGTACCACGACCAAGGGGGTTAAGCGCATCTCCAGGCATGGAGGAGGCTTTGCCGCAGACTTCACCGCCACCACCGGGATCCCAGCTGGCACCCCGGCAGCACGGGCGCCTGGCACAACAAGCCCATTGACTAGAGACACCCGGGCACCGTGCCCTCGGCACCAACCTCTGCCACGCGCCGGTTCCCCCTTCCCCTGCCCAGGGGACACCAGGGTCGCGGGGAGTTCCCGGCCCTGCAGCAGTGCATCACCCCATCAGCCAGGGACGGTACCCCACTGGGACGGGCACTCACTGAGACTGGCACCCACCGGGGCCAGAATGCTGCCTTCTGTGCTCCCCCCTGCCTCCTGCACCTTCAAATCCCAGGTAAGGCTGACCAGTTCAGCACCTCCACTGGGAGTATTGATCTTCAAAAGGGAGACAGAGGACCCAGCCTTGCCCAACATACCGAGAGGTTCTGTGCCTCAAGTCTCCCTCTCTGTGATAGACCTATGGATGCAGGCGGTGATGCTGCAACCTCAAGATCAATAAGCAGAGTCCTGCCAGCAAACCCCTGTCTGAGGGAGTGGGGGGTAGGCGGGGAGGAAGTGTCACAGATGCCCATCCAGCCCCCATGACGTTGCAGGCGGCAAAGACCATGGCCGATGCTCTCCATGCCCTGCAGATGCGCAGTGATGCGCACAACCATCCTGCAGACCCAGGGATGCTCCCTGCACGCACCCAGGCTCATCCACGGGCGGTGACGACTCTCACGTGCACCCTGGGACCACACAGGTGCAAGCCCCAGCGCCCCACATGCCTCCTGCCACCTGCACAACCGCAGCCGCCCCCCACGCACACGTCACCTCCGTGCACCCCCTCAGCTAGACTGCCCTGCCCAGCTGCACGTGCGCAAACACCCCAGCGCCGCACAGCCGGCGGCAGGATGCCGGCCTGCTCCGCTCCTCCGCCTCCGCTTGACGCACACCCGGAGCCGCCTGCACCCCTGTGTGCCCACGGGTGCCCTGCTCGGTGTGGTGTGCTCCTCGCCTCTGCCTGCTGCCAGGGCACGGGCAATATCCACGCTCACCGAGGGTTACAGACAATCGTGCGCACCCACCTGATGTGGCACACGGGTATCCAACCCCCTCCCCAATTGCTCCTGTTCATGATGACATCCCAACGCCTCCGCAGCAGCATCCACGTGCACCAACACACTCCCCACCACACCCAACATCCCCACGCAGAGCTTGATATCTTCCAGTGGAACCCGTAGATGTGATGGTAGCCGCTGGGCCACCGGCTGGACGGAGCACTGGGGCCAGGGGACACCATAATGCACCAAGCACTGTTCTCCCGTCTCGAGCCGTGCCGAAAGCCTGGCTGAGCTGCACTGCTCCACATCATTCCTTTGTGCCTCACATTCCCCAGCGAGAAGGAACAGGCAGCCCCACTCCCATGGGTCAGGATGGAAGCGCAGCCATGCAGGAGGTGCCATCCCCGTGCCAACCCAGACGCCGTGGGCTACCGCGAGTGCAAGAGAGAGAAGATGCCGTGCAGGGACTGCCCCCAGCTCCATGCCAGCCACTGAGCCGCGACCCACAGCAGGGCTCTGCCCCTCTGAAGGACACGCGGCCCAGCTGGGTGCCCCCCATTTGCTCCCCCCATCAGTTCCCCCAGCACTGACCCGCCGGCACGGCATGGCCGGGGCGATGTCCAGCCGGAGGGAAGACGCAGGGTGCCCACTGCCCGGCCGCGGGGCCCGCAGCCCGGTGCTGTCAGAGAGGCTGTGGGGCAGCGGGCCAAGCATCTCGTCCTCCTCCTCGGCGCTGCTCAGGCGCTGGTAGTCACATCTGTCACCCATGGCTGTGCTGTGGTGGCGAGCGGGGGGCTCCGCAGCACAGCCCACGCTTGCCTGGGGGTGGTGAGGGCTGGAGCTGGGCTCGGGATCACATGGCAGAAAGTTGCTGCAGTTCCGGAAAACAGCGAGAGGGTGAAGGTGACCGTGACAGTGATGGAGGGGAGGGGGGAATGGATGGAAGGATGCAGAGCAGAGAGAAAGAGAAAGGGGTGGGGGGCAGCCCCTCAGGCATCTATTCTCACCCTGATCCCAGCCTGGTACCGCTGTCTTCCTCCCGGCTCGGCAGCTCGGCTGCCCACCTGCTGTCCCCACTCTGGCACCCAAGCAGAGGGGCTGTGGCATCGCTGCCAGCCCTGTCGCCACGCTCGCAGCCCCCTTCTCCCCCCACCCCGGCATGGTGCAGCCCACCAGCAGGGATGCGGTGCAGGCAGCCGGGCAGGGGAGGAGGATGAGGGGGGAGCATCATCCAGCAGCCGGGGCTCTGCGGCAAGCAAGGTGGGCGAGGAGGCACCGTACCCCTGTCCTGGGCACCTGCAGAGGGGTGGGAGGGCTCTGAGGTTGGCAGCATCCCCAGCATCCCTCCCGCTTCCCTGAGCCCACAGAGGGGGATGGGATGCGCTGGGAAGATGGCTGCTCCGCAGCCACCCAGCAGCGTTGGCGCAAGCACGGCAGAGCTGGGAGAGCAGCCAGGCCCAGCGGGCGCTGCCGGGATGGGGGCCGGGGGTACATGCCAGGAGGACTCCTCGCAGGATCAATCCTCTCCCTCCAGCCCCTTGTAGGGAGATGGGGGTCTCCGAGACCTCTGCCAGGTTCCGCGCGAGGCATGGCCCCCAGCAGGGGCACTGGGAAGCCACCACCATGGGTGGGGACTCCCCTCACAGGCACATCAGGACTAGTCCGTACCCCAACACCGCCTGGTCAGCCCCTCTCTGAACCCCCCCAGGCCAGAGCTGTGAGGCTGCAAGGAGGTTGAAATCAAGGGGGAGCCTGCGGCCCCCCTGCCTATCCTCTGGGGCATGGCACAGCCCCAGGGACCAATTTGCACCTCATGCCAACGCCACGGGGCATGATGACCAATCCCAACACCCAGAAGCACCCCCACAACTCTGCCACCGCTACCGTCCCGCTGCCATTCCCCAAGGAACAAGACCAGAAATGACAGCAGGCTGTCACCGTGCCAGGGCAGGAAACCACCCTGCCCTCCTCAAAGAAACACTCAGTCCTGGGGGAACACCCACCCCAGCCGAGGGGGGTTTGGAGGGAGCCAGGTGTGGGGGCAGCCCCTCAGCGGCTCCTCCTGCCATACCAGGGAGGTGAGCTCAGCCACAGAGCCAAGGTGGCCGAGCCGGTGGCGTGGGAGCCGCGAGCCACCCCCACGTGCAGCCCGCTTGGCGTCACCGTGCTGGCACGCCACGGGATGGTGACTGATGCACGTGCTATGCCACCTTCCCTCTGGCTGCAGCCACCCCACAGTGCCCCGAAACTCCTGCCAGCCTACCCAGCGCGAGCAACGTCACAGGGTCCCCAAAGCAAAAGGGGATAACCCCTGTCTCCACAGCCCCAGGCACAGATTCAGGTCACCCCTCCCATGCATTGGGTCCTTACGACCTGCCCAGGCTCAGCAGACACCCAAACACGGAGAAGGTTCTCCCCAAAGAGATGGATGGCGCTGTGCCATCCCGACCCACCCACCTCCAATTCCCACACCCGCCGGGGGGGGGGTGTTCCCACCACAATGAAAGCCACTAGCTGGGGTGCACTGTCCCCTGCCACTCAGGATGGTGACAAGTCACACTACCAACAGCGTCCCTCCCCTCTGTGGCAACAACTAATCTCCCCAGACCTCTAGAACACCAAGCTTGGCCCCGCAGCCCTGGGGACTGTGGCCACAGCATCTCACGCATTCCACATCCACCGCTCCATGCTGAAGAGCCCGCGAAGTGGTGGGTCCCCGAAACAAGCTCCCAGAGGAGGATAGGATCCCCCACTCACCTCCAGCACATCACCCTGCTCGCTGTCACAGCCCATCTGCCACCTTCCTGGTGGCCGTGTCACCTGGAAGTGATCTCACCAGCTGTGGCGGCAGCAGGGCGGCTGCAGCTGCACCCCAGGCTGGCTCACCCAGCCCTGGCGGGGCCCCAGGGGTGGCCCCAAATTGCAGTGACACACTCCTCAGCCTGGCTGCCACACACGGGCGTGCGGGCACACACATACCCGCTCGTACCAAGGTGCCACGCTCCCACCAGAGACGGGGCTGCCGGGCGCATCCTATACCTGCCTCTGGGATGACACTGCCACCCGGCTTCCCGGGGACCATTCCCAGCCCCTTGCTGGATTGTGCCCCCTCCCCTCCCCATTCCCCCACCTGCAACCCCGTACCGGTTGGTGTTTTGCCTCCCTCTGTGCTGGCATCTGATGCTGCTTGCTTGGCTGGCTCGGGGAAGCAGGAGGCTGTGGGGGTCCCGCACGCAGGGTTGGTGACCCCCGCGGTGGGGGTGGCCGGGGAGGTGCAAGGTGTCCTCTCCCAGCCATCTCAGGGCTCCCAGAGCCTGTCCCCATGGCCTGATCCTGCCCACCAGCCTGGAGCATCCCCCACTCGGAGACCCTGCCTGCAGCAGGAGCTGCCTGGAGAGGAGAGATGCAGCCAGGAGGGAGGTGCCCACCCCGACAGAGGCCGGTGCAACCCCAATCCTCTCCTTAAGCCTCTTTCCTCTGCTAAATCCCCTCTGCAGATCGAGCTGGGGCTGGCTGAGCCCGTCTTGCATCTCCTGCCAGTGAGGGCAGGGGACAGGCAGGGATTGCCTCCCACCAAGGCAGGGACACCACAGGGTGTTTGGGGGGGACAAGCAGGCAAAGCAAACCCCCACCGAGCACCCCAGCCATGCTGCCCACAAGCAGTGCCAGGGAGGGGTGAAGGGCAGCGAGTTGCCACGGTGTGGACGCTGTCACCCTGCCCCAGAGCAAGGCTGGTTCGCACCCACCAGCCCCTGTTCCAGTCTCACCTGGGCTGCGGGGCCCCCTCAGCGGTGCCAGCCCCAGCGCTGCACCAAGCCGGGTAGTACGGGAGAGGGTCACGGTGTCACAGCTCAGCCATGGGGCTGGCAGGGCTGCGGGAACGTTGGCCGTGGGGTCCTCCTGGGGCAAAGCCGGAGGGAGAGGTCAGGATGAGACCCCCAGCCCTGCACACCCTGTCTGCCCACACCCTGGGCCCTGCAGACCCCCAGGAGCATCCAGAGTTACCCTGTGCCCTGCCCAGACAGCTGAAGGAACCTTTGGGAGCTGCCCCTCCACATCCCAGGGCATGGGTGGGCTTTGCCCCTGGGTCCTGCCGGGGAAGGGGAACCCCAGGTCCAACCATCTCCTCTCTCCTTGGGGTGCTGCCACGGGTACCCCCACCCTCACGCCGCTGCAGGATGTGCCCTCAGGGTGGGCACGAAACAAGTTTGCCAGGTCTCGGGCGAGACAGGCACAAAACCACATTCACTCTACAGTATCTCCCTTCCTCCCCTCTGTGCCCGGTGCCAGGAGCAGGGAAGGTGGGATTGCTGGATCTGGGGAATGCTAAACCCCCTCCCTCCCCATCCGTGGAGCAGAGCAGCACACTTGCCAGACCATCCAGCCTCTGCTGCTCATTAGAGCTAATTGACAGCAGACTAATTAGCCAGGCTGCAGCATGGGCAGCGCTCCCCCAGGCCACTTAGTAGAAGGCTGGAGCAAGACTTTCTCCTTAAAGCCTTCCTTTACAAGCAGGGGCTGCATATAGGGCAGAGTCCCCTCTTGCCCCCCAAAACCCACGGGAGCGGCTAATGCCGCCTGGGATGCATTGTCCTGGCCAGCTGCCATCCCTCATCGACACGACTGGAGTCCTGATGCTCCAGGAGCGCGATGAGGCCTGGAGATTCCTCTCAGAGGCAAACAGAGGCATGGAGCGAGGTCTGGTCCTTAGGGAAGCAGATAGTGCCAGCGCCCCCAGCCCTGCCCACAACACCCTGCACTAACCACCAGCAGGTCGGCAGCTCCAGGGGCTGGCAGCAGGTTGCACAGCCTGCACAGCCCTTACCCCACAGCACAGCACGATTTCTACAACTACCTGAAAGGAGGATGTAGAGAGGAGGGAGCTTGGCTCTTCTCCCAGGGGACAGGAGACAGGACGAGAGGGAATGGCCTCAAGCTCCACCAGGGGAGGTTTAAGCTTGACATTAGGAGAATTTTTTTCACAGAAAGCATCATTGGGCACCGGAACAGGCTGCCCAGGGTGGGGGTTGAGTCACCTTCCTGGAAGTGTTTAAGGGACGGGTGGATGAGGCACTGAGGAACATGGTTTAGTGATTGGTGCGAATGGTTGGACTCGATGATCCAGTGGGTCTTTTCCAACCTGGTGATTCTATGATCGGGGTGCAGAGGTTGCTTTGGGCTCCGCTCCCCACAGCGGGCTCAGGCCGGCAGCAGGACCAGGGCTGCAGCATCCATGGTCCATCCTGGACCCTTCTCCCTCAACAGTCACCTGGCAGCGCAAACTGCCTCGGAGATATCGCTCCAGCAGGTTTTGTGAGAGTTTGGTGAAGCCTAGTGCTGAAAAACCATCTCCAAGGGCTTTGAACCAAACCAGCTCAACAAAGTGCTGAGTAAGGGGTGTGGGGGGGTGGTGGAGAGCGTAATCCCCAGAGCCCACACCATCCAACGAAGGGGATCCTGGGGACCCTGCACCAGGGGGAGGTGAGAGTGGGGAAGCACCATGCTCTATCCCAGCTCTGTCCCAGCTCTACTGAGAGTTCCCCCCATTGCCCCTCCTCGCCGAACGCGCTGGGAGAAGCCAAGTAGGGTCATCCCGGCGAGGTGGGACCCTCACCTGGGTCTCCGGTGCCACCTTACTGGGTTCATAGAATCATAGAACCAGGTTGGAAGAGATCCATCGGATCATCGAGTCCAACCATTCCTATCAAACACTAAACCAAGTCCCTCAAGACCTCATCCACCCGTCCCTTAAACACCTCCAGGGAAGGGGAATCAACCACCTCCCTGGGCAGCCTATTCCAGTGCCCAATGACCCTTTCTGTGAAAAATTTTTTCCTAATCTCCAGCCTAAATCTCCCCTGGTGGAGCTTGAGGCCATTCCGTCTCGCCCTGTCCACTGTCACTTGGGAGAAGAGCCCAGCTCCCTCCTCTCCACAACCTGCCTTCAGGTAGTTGTAGAGAGCAATGAGGTCTCCCCTCAGCCTCCTCTTCTCCAGGATAAACACCCCCAGCTCTCTCAGCCGCTCCTCACAGGGCCTGTTCTCGGGTTGAACGTCAAAGTTTTATTAAAAAGCCAACAACCAACAACAACAACAACAACAAACCACCACAGCGATGAAAAACTACCCAAAGGGTCCCGAACGGTCAGAGTGAAAAAAACCATCTGCGAGGAGGGTGCTCCCCGCGGAGGACAAGGATCCTCTGTTGAGCTCCCCCTGAGAGGAAGAGCCGAGCGGAGCCGCCTTTTCTCCAGGAAAAACCCCCCAACCCCGCGTTTCCCCGTGTTCCGCGGCGGATGAGGGGTTGTGGGTCGTCCCTCCCCCCTCCCCCCTCAGGTCCTTACCTGCCTCAGCGCCGCATCCTGCGGGCTCTGGGCTCAGACGCGGGCGGCTCTGCGGCGGCGGCTCGGGGGGAGCGCTCCGGGGCGCTCCTGCTCCCCCGGGAAGAGCTCTCCCTCCTCCTGCACCCCGCCCCGCGCCTCCCCCTCCTCCTGCCGGCCCCGCCGCACCCACCAGCGGGCTCGCCCCGGGGGGGACGACCCGTCCCGCCGCCCCCCGCCCCGCTCCTGCTGCGCCCGCCGGCTCAGCCCCTGCTCCTGCCGAGCTTTGGGGCCCCAGCTCCTGCACCCCCCGCGGCCGCCGCCGCCCCCCCCACACCCCCCACCCCCGGCCCCTCCGCCCGCCCCGCGCTCCCGCCGCGGCCCCGACACCGCCTTGGGGCTCCCGGCGGCCGTCACCACCCGGGGCCGCTCGCCCCACTCCTGCAGCCCCGTGCGCTCGCCCAGCGGCACCCAGTGCCACCGGCCCCCCGGCGGCGGCCGCCCCCCCCCTCGCTCCGCCGCCTCCACCGGGCACCACCAGCTCCTGCGCGCGGGGCAGCGCCCCCAGCCCCGCCTCCTGCACCCCCCGGGACAAGCCCCCCTGCTCCTGCACCCCCGGAGCCACCCCGCCGCCCTCCGCCACCCCCGGGCTCAGCCCCCCGCTCTCCGCCGCCCCGCTCGCCCCCGGC
>JAUMJK010001506.1:0-113638 GCA_033558105.1 Coccyzus lansbergi | reverse complement strand
CGGGCGGTGCGTGCGGAGCGGCCCTCGGGCCGCCGGGCGGCGATGGAGATGAAGAAGCGCATCTACCTGGAGCTGCGGAACCGAGCCCCGGAGAAGGTGCGGGGGGGAGAGCGGGGGGGGGGGGCGGGGGGGGGCTCGGCCGCCTCGGGGTCAGCGATGGGCACCGGGCCCGGCAGGCACCGGCGTCCCCCCCCCCCCCCCCCCAAACCCCCTGGATCCACGCACCGGCATCCCCCCACTCCCTAATCCAGGCATGGGGACCCCCCCCCCCCCCCCCCCACCCCGTATTCCAGCCACCGGCATCCCCCCTCGTAATCCAGGCACCAGGATCCTCCCCCGGTAATCCAGCCTCCAGGATCCCTCCCCATCCTCCGTAATCCAGCCTTCAGACCCACCCTCCCCACGTAATCTAGGCACTGAGCCCCCCCCCCCCCCCGCCTCTGTAATCCTGGTACTGAGACCGCCCTCCGTAATCCAGGCACCGCGATCCCCCCGTATTCCAGCCACCGGGATCCCCCCCCCCCGGTAATCCAGGCACCGGGATCCCCCCGCCCCTGTAATCCAGCCTCCAGACCCACCCTCCCCTGGTAATCTAGGCACTGAGCCCCCCCCCCCCCGCCTCTGTAATCCTGGCACTGAGACCGCCCTCCGTAATCCAGGCACCGATACACCCCCCCGCCCCATAATCCAGGCACCAGGATCCCCTCCGCCCCTGTAATCCAGCCTCCAGACCCACCCTCCCCCCGTAATCCATGCACCGTGATCCCCCCTCGTAATCCAGGCATGGGGACCTCCCCCAGTAATCCAGGCACCGAGACACCCCCCGCCCCGTAATCCATACACCAGGATCCCCCCCTTTAATCCAGCCTCCAGACCCACCCCCCCCCTCATAGTCTAGGCACTGAGGCCCCGCCCCTGTAATCCAGGCACTGAGACCTCCCCCTGTAATCCAGGCATGGGGACCCGCCTGTAATCCAGGCACCGGGACCTTCTCATAATCCAGATTTGGGGACACCACCCCTGTAATCCAGGAACAGGGCCCACCCCTTGTAATCCAGGTACCAGGATTTCCCCCCGTAATCCAGGCACCAAGACCCACCCTGTAATCCAGGCACTGAGACCTCCCCCATAATCCAGGCACCGAGAGCCACCCTGTAATCCAGGCACCAGGATCTCTCCTGGTAATCCAGGCACAGGGACCCTCCACCTCTGTAATCCAGCCACCGGGATCCCCCCACCTGTAATCCGGGCTCCAGACCCACCCTCCCCCATAATCCAGACACCGAGACCTCCCCGTAATCCAGACATGGGGACACCACCCCCTGTAATCCAGACATGGGGACACCACCCCCCGTAATCCAGACATGGGGACACCAACCCCCGTAATCCAGACATGGGGACACCACCCCCTGTAATCCAGACATGGGGACCCCCCCCCCCCCCCATAATCCAGGAACAGGGCCCCTCCCCCCAGTAATCCAGGCCCCAGGACCCCCAAACCAGGACTCCTAACACACCCCCTGCTACTAGCCTGGGACCCCCAGCTCTGGAGCCTCCACCGCAGACCCCCCCCAAACCCAGGCACTGGTGTGTTGGAACCCCCCAGTCTTGGGGAGCTCCCCTTCATTCCCAACTCTGTGCCCCCCACCTCAGAGCAGCTCCCCTGGGACCTCCCAAAATCTGGGACCCCCAACCTGGGACCCTCCCTTGACCCAGGTCCCAGTGCTCAGGACCCCCCAGTCTTGGGAAGCTTTTTCCTCACAACCATGGGACCCCCCCAAACCTGCACTGATACCCCTGGGACCTCCCCAACCTCTGGAGCCCCCCAACCCAGAGCCCCCCAACTCTGCAGAGGCCCTGGGCACCCATACCTGTGGACCCCCGAGTTTGGGACCCCCCCGCCCCACCACCTCATGAATTGGGACTGGGGGCTGAGGGGCACCCCCAGCCCTTGGTGAGACCCTCCTCAAAGTCCTTTCCCCCTGGTGTCATCCTCCTGCTTTGGGAACCCTCTTCCCTTTGGACCCCCTGCCTCCCACTCCCTTGGATCTTCTCAAAACTGGGGGAGCAAGGGAACAGAGCAAAGCCCAGCGCCCCCAGCATCGCTAAGAGGCCACCTGGGCCAGGATCTGGCGCTGGATTTCAGGGATCTGGGACTGGATTTCAGGGATCTGGCCCTGGGAGGCTGGGATCTGGGGCTGGATTTCAGGGATCTGGTGCTGGGAGGCTGGGAGGCTGGGATCTGGCACTGGGAGTCCAGGATCTGGCGCTGAGGGGCTGGGGGGCCGGGATCTGGCACTGGGAGGCCGGGATCTAGCACTGGGAGTCCAGGATCTGGCGCTGAGGGGCTGGGGGGCCGGGATCTGGTGCTGGGAGGCCGGGATCTGGCACTGGGGGACCAGAATCTGGTGCTGGGAGGTTGGGATCTGGCCCTGGGAGGCTGGGATCTGGGGCTGGATTTCAGGGATCTGGGCCGGGGGGGCTGGCATCTGGTGCTGGGAGGCTGGGAGTCCAGGATCTGGCACTGGTTGTCCAGGATCTGGCGCTGAGGGGCTGAGGGGCCGGGATCTGGCCCTGGGAGGCTGGGATCTGGGGCTGGATTTCAGGGATCTGGCGCTGGGAGGCCGGGATCTGGGCCTGGGGGGCTGGGATCTGGTGCTGGGAGACTGGGAGGTGGGATCTGGCACTGGGAGGCTGGGATCTGGTGCTGAAGGGCTGGGGGGCTTGGATCTGGCGGTGGGAGGCTAGGATCTGGCGCTGGGGGCTGGGGCTGGGAGGCCGGGATCTGGCGCTGGGAGGCTGGGATCTGGCACTGGATTTTGGGGAAGGAGGAGTCTCCTCGTTCGTGTCCGTCTTGTCCTGCTGTAGGGGAAAGAATTTACCATTAATCTGCTGCTCCTCATTCCCACTCTGCAAACTACACGACCTGGATCAATTATTGAGTTGTTTTAGTGGGTTTGGCAAGAGGAGATGAGTTAATTTGGGTTAATTAATGTGCAGAACTCAACTGCTGCAATAATCTGGAGCTGGGATCAGGAATGGATCTGGTCTGAATCTGAACCAAAGGCCAAAGCAGCAGAGATTTAACGTTCTTCGGGTCCCGGTTGAGATGAAGCGGGTGGGTTTCCGTGCTCGTTGGGTGACCTGCTGTCCCCTTTGAAGGTGACGGAGCTGGTTCTGGATAACTGCCGCTCCAGCAACGGCGAGATCGAAGGCCTGAACGACTCCTTCAAAGAGCTCAAGTTCCTCAGCATGGCCAACGTGGAGCTGACGTCGCTGGCCAAGCTGCCCACGCTGAGTAAGCTCCGAAAGGTACGTCCGTCACCTCACGGTGTGTTGGGAAGTGCGGATCGGGGGGTGGCAACCCAGGGCTGAGGCTTCTGTGGTGCTTCCTGAGGAGATCCGAGACGGGTTTGGGTTTGGTTTAGGTTTAGATGAGACCTTAGGGAGAAACATTTTCTTGTGAGGGTGGGGAGGCCATGGCACAGAATCACAGAATCACAGAACAACCAGGTTGGAAGGGACCCATCGGATCATCAAGTCTAACCATTCCTATCAAACACTAAACCGTGTCCCTCAGGACTTCAGCCACCCATGTCTTAAACACCTCCAGGGAAGGTGAATCAACCACCTCCCTGGGCAAGGTTTCCCAGAGAGGGTGGTAGGTGCCTGGAAATGTTCAAAGTTGGGTTGGATGCGGCTTTGAGCAACTTGGTCTGGTTGGAGGTTGATCTGGGGTTTGGACTGACCACCTTCACAGTCCCTTCCAACCCAAACCATTCCATGATTCTTCGATCTCCAAGTAATTATGGCCAAATTGGGCTAGACTAATGGCTTTAAGGTGGTTAATTCTAGTCTGTTAGAGCTGTGAGGGTTGGCTTCGTTCTTCATGGAGGGAGGCCTGCAAATCACCCATTTGGTGAAGCGTGAATGAAGGTTTGCAGAGCATCCCCAGCGTTAGATATCTTGCTAATTTAAGGGTTAGGTATCCACAGCCTGGGGATAGTAAGGAGAGACGGATCCTGCACTTGGGGCACAACAACCCTGAGCAGCTCCAGACTAGGAGAAGTCTGGCTGGAAAGTGCCTGGAGGAGAAGGACCTGGGGGGGTTGGTTGAAGAGGAGGCAGCAGGGGCCCAGGTGGCCAAGAAGGCCAAGGACATCTTGGCTTGGATCAGCCCTGGCGTGACCAGCAGGGCCAGGGAGGTTCTTCTCCCTCTGGACTTGGCACTGGGGAGACTGCTCCTCAAATCCTGGGGTCAGTTGTGGGCCCCTCCCCACAAGAAGGATGTTGAGGCTCTGGAGCGAGTGCAGAGAAGAGCAAGGAAGCTGGTGAAGGGGCTGGAGAAGAAGAGGAGCGTCTGAGAGAGCTGGGGGGGTTTATCGTGGAGAAGAGGAGGCTGAAGGGAGACCTCATTGCTCTCTGGGACATCCTGAGAGGAGGTTGTGGAGAGGAGGGAGCTGGGCTCTTCTCCCAAGGGACAGGACGAGAGGGAATGGCCTCAAGCTCCACCAGGGGAGGGTCAGGCTGGACAGCAGGATGAAATATTTCTTAGAAAGGGTGACTGGTCAGTGTGAGAGGCTGCCCAGGGAGGGGGTTGATTCCCCTTCCCTGGAGGTGTTAAGGGACGGGTGGAGGAGGTGCTGAGGGACATGGGTTAGTGATTGATGGGAATGGTTGGACTCCATGATCCGGTGGGTCTCTTCCAACCTGATAATTCTGTGATTCTATAGTTCTCAGAGTAAACTTCAAGGAACTCCAACATTAACACAACTGACGCTTATGAACTTGTAGGAGTTGGGATCCCAACAGCATTGGGATTTGACTGTTTGGGGAGAGAGAGAATGGTTAAAAATGAATCTGATGGTGAAAATCTGATGGTTTCACTTAAATTTCTTCTGTCTCACAGTTGGAGCTGAGCAACAACATCATTTCAGGAGGCCTGGAGGTCCTTGCAGAGAGATGTCCGAATCTCACATATCTAAACCTAAGTGGCAACAAAATCAAAGATCTCGGCACTGTGGAAGCTCTTGTAAGTACGAAGCGAGGGGTGCAAATGGGGGCTGATCTAATAAATGATCTTTTTGGTCAAGAATAAATGTTTTTTTTTGCAATTGAATGGTACAAACGCGACCATAAGGGCTGCCCACGAGCACTTTTGTTGAGCACAGCAGCAAAGAGAGGCTTGAAACTGGTGCAGGGTGAGAAAGCAGCAAGAACCAGGCAGAGCAGGAGGCGTTCTGGCTGCTTATTGAACTGTGGAATGATTTGGGTTGCAAGGGACCTCAAAGCCCATCAATTCCACCCCTGCCCTGGGCTGGGACACCTCCCACTGCATCAGGGACTCCAAGCCCCAACCAACCTGCTCTTGAGCCCCTCCAGGGATGGAGCAACCTGGGCCAGGGCCTCCTCACCCTCATCATGAACAGTTTCTTCCTAATGTCTAATCTAAATGATCCTGTGGGTCTCTTCCAACCTAGTGATTCTAAATCTTCCCCCTTCCAATTTTCCGCTGTCCCCTGCAGTGGGCTGTGCAGAACGAGAGACGTCTTGAGCTTCTGTTTTGTCTCTGTAAGACGAGCAGCCGGTGATGTCTCACTAATCCTCTTGTGCTCGTTCGTTAAGGTGTGGTTTGTCTCATAAGCAACTGCCTTAAGCTCTCATTAAACCGTGAGGTGATTAGGACACGTAAGTGAGGTTGGTCAGGTAGGAGCAAACCTGGAAAGCACTGGGAGGAGGACAGTGAAATGCAGGGAAGGCTCTGGTGCCTGTCGCTGTGGACTCTGTCTGCCTGTTCCTTCACCTGAGGATGGTTTTAGGGCTTTGGTGTAGCCTACAGCCTTGCAGAGCTACAGACTGAGAGAAGCCTGGCTGGAAAACTGCCAGGAGGAGAGGGACCTGGGAGTGTTGATCGACAGCGACTGACCATGAGGCAGCAGTGTGCCCAGGTGGCCAAGAAGGCCAAGGGCATCCTGGCTTGGATCAGAAATGGTGTGACCAGCAGGGCCAGGGAGGTGATTCTCCCTCTGTACTCAGCACTGGTGAGGCCGCTCCTTGAATCCTGTGTTGAGTTGTGGGCCCCTCAGCACAAGAAGGATGTTGAGGCTCTGGAGAGAGTCCAGAGAAGAGCCATGAGGCTGGTGAAGGGGCTGGAGAACAGGCCCTATGAGGAGCAGCTGAGAGAGCTGGGGGTGTTTATCCTAGAGAAGAAGAGGCTGAGAGGAGACCTCATTACTTTCTACAACTACCTGAAGGGAGGTTGTGGAGAGGAGGGAGCTGGGCTCTTCTGCCAAGTGACAGGGGACAGGACAAGAGGGAATGGCCTCAAGCTCCACCAGGGGAGATTTAGGCCCGAGATTAGGAGGAAGTTTTTCACAGAAAGGGTCATTGGGCATTGGAATAGGCTGCCCAGGGAGGGGGTTGATTCCCCTTCCCTGGAGGTGTTTAAGGCACAGGTAGATGAGGTGCTGAGGGACATGGGTTAGTGTTTGATAGGAATGGTTGGACTCGATCCGATGGGTCCCTTCCAACCTGGTTGTTCTATGATTCTATGATTCTACGTGTCGTTAAAACCACTCATGAAGATCCTTCGCCTGCTTTAGTGCTGCTTTAGCCTCGCCGTGTGTAGAGGGAGTGAAGCAGTTCTAGTGCTCAGTAAAAGGATCTCGGATCCTGTTTGGATCTTGGAGGCTTGTGGGTGGCTCATTCGGTGTGTGCGCAGACCCCGAGAGGCGAGAAGCCCCCCGTCCACGGTCTACTCACCGAATCACTAGGTTGGAAAGGACCCACTGGATCATTGAGTCCAACCGTTTCTGGTAGGATCTGTCTGGGTATGAAAAAGTGAAGGAAAAGCAAGATTTTACATATATTTTAAATCCAATGAGTAGTGCAAAGCTCCATTCTCAGAATCGTATCGGTCGATTGAACAAGCCTTATGTAATAACATGTCACCCTGCAGAAACAGAGCACGTGAGGTCGTGGAAGGGACCGTTGGCAGAGTAAATCCATGGTGTAGGTATCAGTCCTACCAAGCACCTCCTGCCTGCAACAAAATCAAACTGAGCAGCCCCTGGAGTTGTTAAGTTTTGGCACAAAACCAGAACATGCAAACAGAATTGAACCCTAGACAGGAGTCGAGTGTTCAAGGGATGCAAACACAGCATGGAGTGAAACCAGAGGAGGCCACGGAGATGATGTGAGGGCTGGAGGAGGATACCAGGCCAGGCTGGGAAAGTTGGGGGTGTTCAGCCTGGAGAAGAGAAGGCTCTGGGGAGACTTTAGAGCAGCTTCCAGAGCTGAAAGTTGGGGAGGGACTCTGGGTCAGGGAGGGTGAGGGGAATGGCTTTGAGCTGCAAGAGGGGAGATTGAGATGAGCTCTTGGGGAGAAATGTTTTGGTGTGAGGGTGGGGAGGCCCTGGCCCAGGTTACTCCATCCCTGGAGGGGTTCAAGGGCAGGTTGGATGGGGCTTGGAGCCCTTGATGCAGTGGGAGGTGTTCCAGGGGGTGGAACTGGATGGGCTTTGGGGTCTCTTCCAACCCAAACCATCCCATGATTCTAAGCGCTTCCATGAGGAGTTGTCACTGCTGCAAACAACGTTTTGAAATGAAGATGATGGAAATGGCCTCAAGATCCACCAGGGGAGGGTCAGGCTGGACAACAGGAAAAAAATTTTCATGGAAAGGGTCACTGGGCAGTGTGAGAGGCTGCCCAGGGAGGGAGTTGAGTCACCTTCCCTGGAGGGGTTTAAGGGACATGTGGCCGAGGTGCTGAGGGACATGGGTTAGTGATTGATGGGAATGGTTGGACTCGATGATCCAGTGGGTCTCTTCCAACCTGGTGATTCTATGATGTTTAGCAGGGAGCAAAATACTGACCAGAAGGGCCAGGGACACAGTAAATCCTGTGGCTGCCTGTGTGGTTAACGTTTTGGGGCTGTGGCCACACTGTAACACAAAGCAGCGCGGTTCTGTCAAGAAGAACAGGTGGGAAAAAAAAAAAACCCTCTTTTTGTTTCTTTTCAGCAAAATCTTAAAAACTTGAAGAGCCTGGACCTGTTCAAATGTGAGATCACAAACCTCGAGGACTACAGAGACAGCATTTTTGAGCTGCTTCAGCAAATCACGTACCTGGATGGGTTTGATCAGGAAGATAACGAAGCGCCAGACTCCGAGGATGACGACGATGAGGGTAACTTCCCTGGAAGGGGTTGGAGTTCTATACCTGCATGAATTATCATGTGATACAGGAGGAAACTCCGGGCATGGGGTTTGAGTGTTATTGCACAAACCTTCTGAATTGAAGGGAATTTGGCTAAAAAAGTTGATCCAAAGATATAAATACTGTCGAATAAGTTGTTGCTGGCTGTACAGTGCTTTGGCACTGCTGAATGATACAAATCGAGGCAACAAACACAATTTTTTCTATGAAAAATTACGATTTCACTGGTTTTGTGATGCCTTCTGTCTCCTGTTCGAGTGCAAACCAAGTTGTTCTTCAAAGCTGTTCCTAGTTCCTTCTGCCCTGCCCTCAGTCGCAGTCGCTAACGAGGCTGCTCCTGCCTCTCTGCGTCGTTACCTGGCTGCGAGGACACCCGTGGGGACAGGGCTGTGGCTACAAATCCAACATTGCTGCGATCGCAGCAGCACACGAGCTCTTTTAAAGTGTTTTTTTTTGGCTTAATGAGCCAAATGCCAGGTCCTGCACTTGGGGCACAACAACCCTATGCAGAGCTACAGACTGGGAGAAGCCTGGCTGGAAAACTGCCAGGAGGAGAGGGACCTGGGGGGGTTGGTCGACAGCGACTGACCATGAGCCAGCAGTGTGCCCAGGTGGCCAAGAAGGCCAATGGCATCCTGGATTGGATCAGAAATGGTGTGACCAGCAGGGCCAGGGAGGTGATTCTCCCTCTGTACTCAGCTCTGGTGAGGCTGCTCCTTGAATATTGTGTTCAGTTGTGGGCCCCTCAGCACAAGAAGGATGTTGAGGCTCTGGAGCGAGTCCAGAGAAGAGCAACGAGGCTGGTGAAGGGGCTGGAGAACAGGCCCTATGAGGAGCGTCTGAGAGAGCTGGGGGGGTTTATCCTGGAGAAGAGGAGGCTGAGAGGAGACCTCATTACTCTCTACAACTCCCTGAAAGGAGGTTGTGGAGAGGAGGGAGCTGGGCTCTTTTCCCAAGTGACAGGGGACAGGACAAGAGGGAATGGCCTCAAGCTCCACCAGGGGAGATTTAGGCTGGAGATTAGGAGAAGGTTTTTCACACAGAGGGTCATTGGGCATTGGAATAGGCTGCCCAGGGAGGTGGTTGATTCCCCTTCCCTGGAGGTGTTTAAGGGACGGGTGGATGAGGTATTGAGGGACTTGGTTTAGTGTTAGATAGGAATGGTTGGACTAGAAGATCTGATGGGTCCCTTCCAACCTGGTTGTTCTGTGATTCTGTGACTGACACAGGCAAAGCCACTCAGAAAACCTGCCGCGTGGCCAGGTTGAGTCCTCCAACGCGTCAGAGCCTGGGAGGCTGCGCGTAAGAGCTCGGTCAAAGCCCGAAACCCTATATTTGAAGTGGGATTAATAGGTTATTAACTCGAAAATGAATTTCTGTGCTAAATCAACTTGTCGTTTCGTGAGACTCGCTTAACTGAAAGTGTGAAAGTGCTGATCTGCTCCAGAGGTGGAAATGAAATGAGGGCTCATCTCCCAAACTGTAGGTGTTTCAGAGTTGCTAGGGAGTGATTAAATAACAGATACATGTAATAAGTCAAGCTGGGTTTGCCTTTACATATTTGAGGGTTTGATTCTGTAGATAATCTCCCTCCCCCTGGCGGGATCTCAGCTCCCGTGCAGGAGTCGTAAGAGTCACTGCTTCAGGCATCGAGGATTCCACCTGCAATGATGAAATATCATTGGCCTTTCTTGAGGGGAGACATAAAGATTAACTTCATTAAATTCCACTCGTTTCCCACACGCAGCCTGAATTTTAAAAGAAAAAAAAAAAAACCTTCTGGAGAAAAAAAAAATACAAACCAAAAACTTTATAATTGGCTTGGGCTGATGTAGCCAAACCTACTTAGAGATGAGTTAATGGACCTTAACTTTTAGTGCATAAGTGCAACCTTCATTTCAGAAGGCGATGAAGAAGACGATGATGAGGATGAGGGCGAAGCTGGTCCTCCGGGAGAATACGAGGAGGATGACGATGAAGATGATGGAGGCTCCGATTTGGGGGAAGGCGAAGAGGAGGAGGAAGTGGGTCTGTCGTACCTGATGAAAGAAGAGATCCAGGTGAGGTTTGCAAAACCTGCCGAGGCAAAGAAACGCGGCGACGCTGCCGCCAAGCATCGGTGTTGATTCAAGAGCCGGGGTTGTAGCCACAGGGAGGGTGCAGCGAGAACGCTGCTGTTGCTGTGGTGCAGAGAGTTGGTTTGACTACGAGCAGTGTTCTCGGCGATGGAGATGGTCTTGGATCGCTTATATTTCCCCCTCGGCGCTGTGGGATGGCAGAGCCTCTGCTCTCTGAGCTAAGAAGAGCAAGGAAGCTGGTGAGGGGCTGGAGAAGAAGAGGAGCGTCTGAGAGAGCTGGGAGGGTTTCTCCTGGAGAAGAGGAGGCTGAGGGGAGAGCTCATTGCTCTCTGGGACTCCCTGAGAGGAGGTTGTGGAGAGGAGGGAGCTGGGCTCTTCTGCCAAGGGACAGGGTACTGGACAAGAGGGAATGGCCTCAAGCTCCACCAGGGGAGGCTCAGGCTGGAAATCAGGAAAAAAATTTATCCTGGAAAGGGTGATTGGTCAGTGTCAGAGGCTGTCCGGGGAGGGGGTTGATTCCCCTTCCCTGGAGGGGTTTAAGGGATGAGGTGCTAAGGGACATGGGTTAGAGATTGATGGGAATGGTTGGACTCCATGATCCAATGGGTCTTTTCCAACCTGGTGATTCCATGATTTGCCTGTGGCTGCAACCTGGCTCCTGCCTCGATGCTCTGAAGGTGCTCATTGGTGGCTGTTACAGTTAACAAAACTCTTAAGTGCATCAGTGACTCTGTGCTGAAGCCCAGACCTTAGGGACAGTTCTCTGGGAAGCAAACAGCATGTGACTAGGAAGGATATTGGGAATTAATGGTGTGTGGTCGTTAGTGTATTCCCAGCGTGTTAGGTGACCAGGAATTGCCATGCAGAGCCGTGAGGCCGCTAGGAGTTGAGAACTGCGGCACTTCTGGTGGTGGTGCCACAAAACCAGGCGCTGAGGTGTTTCTCGCTCCTTTGGGTGGGGAGCAGGCAGTGGTCAGGGTTGGGGTGTGTGAGGTTTTGCAGGAGTTCTGGTTGCTTTCCCCTTTATCTTCTCCAGCAGGATCGTGCACTGATCTCATTGCGATGAATGAATGCAGAGTGGTTTAATTCCCGTGTTTAAGGGCAGATGCGGACGCTCCCTGATGTTTGCACATCTCTACTTGTTGTGTTACCCGTGTGTAAAGTCTGATAGAGCTGTCAGAGCTGGGGTTGTTTATCCTGGAGAAGAGGAGGCTGAGAGGAGACCTCATTGCTCTCTACAACTACCTGAAAGGAGGTTGTAGAGAGGAGGGAGCTGGGCTCTTCTGCCAAGTGACAGAGGACAGGACAAGAGGGAATGGCCTCAAGCTCCACCAGGGGAGATTTAGGCTGGAGATTAGGAGGAAGTTTTTCACACAGAGGGTCACTGGGCACTGGAATAGGCTGCCCAGGGAGGTGGTTGATTCCCCTTCCCTGGAGGTGTTTAAGGCACAGGTAGATGAGGTCCTGAGGGACTTGGTTTAGTGTTTGATAGGAATGGTTGGACTCGATGATCCGATGGGTCTCTTCCAACCTGGTTGTTCTATGATTCTATGATAGAGCAGATAAATCTGAAAATACGACTGACTTTGTCCTGCAGGCCTGTGGTGGGGCAGGGATCTTGCGCCACCATTTAATTTTCGGGTGCTGCTGGTTGTTCATTAGTTTACATTTTTCAGCTATCGGGTCCAAAAAAAAACAAGGGGAAAAACCCACAATAGAATTACTCAGACATAGAAATAATAATCATTTTAAGACAGGATCTGTGCTGCTCTCTCCTCTGTTCTTTAGTGGCAGTGGGTAAAAGGGAACCTAAAGGTGTTTGTCTCTGCTGTTGGGTGTTGCCTGTCCTCGTGCCGGTGTCCTGGGGCTGCAAAATCCACACGGAATGCAGCCTGAGGGGTTTTGTGAGCTTCTGCTCAGATCAGCGTGCGAGTAAAACCCAAATAACCCCTGATTTTAAAAATATCTCAATTTTTGGAAAGGATGAAGACGACGACGACGACTACGTTGAAGAAGGAGGCGATGAGGACGAAGAAGGTAAGTCCTCGAGGTGTTAAATTTTGACTTAAGCAATTCATTCTTTCTAATTCTGCGACTTGGGAAATTTAGGATGTGCACTTGAATGGCCACTGGATCCGATTCTGAAGGTGTGAAGTGTTTTAGGATGGTTTAAGCAGGAGCTTGGGCAGGCAGTGGGACTTCGCTAGGCAGTATTTGTCTTTTTGTTTGCTCATACAATAAAGATAAGGAAAACTCAACAGTTTTCAACATCTGCTTGAAGCAATTTCTGAAGTGTAAGGTTCTGCATCCCCTACACAGGCAGAAATTCCAGTTTTCCAGCCTGGAGAGGAGAGGGACTGTTCTGTGCCAGCGATGTTTACATATATGTGAAGTGTTTCACGCCTTGGAGGCTCCACTGGTGATGCCCTGGAAGCAGCAGTCACAGCCGCATCTTTCCCTTTATTGAGCTCAAAGCAGCTTCTCCAGGAAAAATTTTCTGCTTCGGAGGCAGCTCCCGGGAGCAAATCCGTCTCCGTGTCCTGTAACAGCTTTGCTAGGGAGCCTTGTTGTATTTTTTTGTTTTTTCCTATCTTGTCTTTTTGGAAAGGTCGAAACTTCTTCGCCTTCCCTGGAGGGGTTTAAGGGACGGGTGGACGAGGTGCTGAGGGACATGGGTTAGTGTTTGATGGGAATGGTTGGACTCCATGATCCAGTGGGTCTCTTCCAACCTGGTGATTGTATGATTCTTAATTCCATAGAGTTTTGATGTCAGACATGTGTGTAATGGTCAAAAATTTGCAAAAAAACCAACGTCCGTGCATGTAGTTGGTGCAGCTTTAGAAGGTGCCACCTCTTGAGGAGATGTGGGAAGGTCTGAACCCGCCTTTGGTGTGCTCATCGGAGTATTTTTTCATACAGTAACTTTTTTTATATTTTAAAAATGACCTGCGAGGACTTAAACTTGTTTATCCTGGGAAAGAGGAGGCTGAGGGGAGAGCTCATTGCTCTCTGCAACTCCCTGAGAGGAGGTTGTGGAGAGGAGGGAGCTGGGCTCTTCTGCCAAGGGACAGGGGACAGGACAAGAGGGAATGGCCTCAAACTCCACCAGGGGAGGGTCAGAATGGACAGCAGGAGAAAATATTTCCCAGAAAAGGTGATTTGGCAGTGTCAGAGGCTGCCCAGGGCGGGGGTTGAGTCCCCTTCCCTGGAGGGGTTTAAGGGACGGGTGGCCGAGGTGCTGAGGGACATGGGTTAGTGATTGATGGGAATGGTTGGACTCCGTGATCCGATGAGTCTTTTCCAACCTGGTGATTCTGTGAAACACCTCAAGTTGCTCTGTTTTTGCCCCACGTTGGAGGTTTCCAGGAGTGCAGGGTAGGGACCAGCCTCCCGTTTGATGCTCCTGCTCCGTCCTGGGGCACCAGCGGGGAGGTCACTGTGCAGGCAGGAGGCTTCTTCTTCACTCTCGCAGTTCTCACTGCTCTCTGACTTGTGGGTGGGTGACGTAGACACCTCTGCCTTCCAAGTAGGAAGATGAGGACACCAGGAGTCTCCTGGCTGCTGGAGTTAAAATTACCCCAATTTGTGCTTTTCTTGCTCCGAGAAAACTTCGCTTTCCTAGTGTCCGAATCTTCAAACCATCCCCAGCAGCCAGGGCTAGTGGTTAGGCCTGAAGTCTGCAGAAACTGTAGGTGTTCTCACCAGGCCAGTGCCCCCTGGCTTGTCCTTGTGCTCAACTTGTGGGAAAAGTGGAATTCCAACTCGGTCCTGTTCCTTCTTCCCTCTCTGCGAACACAGCTGCTGAGCCTCTGCCACTTATCCGGGAAATGCCTGCTGGAAAAATCAGGCTCTTAGACTGGGGAAAACGGCATTTCAGGATTTCATCACAAGAGCGCGGAGTCCCCTGGCTGAATTAAGCGGATTTCTGTGAATAAACGCTCGGTGATTGTGTGAGAGGCATCAGGTTGTCACCAGAGAGGGACTGGAGCGTGGTTCACCCGGTGTCTGCAGAGACTGATGGGTTCAGGCAGAGTGTGTGTCACATCTGGAACTGGAGTCAGGCAGAGTCAGAAACAACATTAAACTGCTTTTTGATACATCTGCTCCATGGAGCAGTGGTTGACAGCTGACTGACCAGGAGGCAGCAGGGGCCCAGGGGGCCAAGAAGGCCAAGGGCATCTTGGCTTGGAGCAGACCCGGCGTGGCCAGCAGGGCCAGGGAGGTTCTACTCCCTCTGGACTCGGCCCTGGGGAGACTGCTCCTCGAATCCTGGGGTCAGTTGTGGGCCCCTCCCCACAAGAAGGATGTTGAGGCTCTGGAGTAAGTGCAGAGAAGAGCAAGGAAGCTGGTGAAGGGGCTGGAGAAGAAGAGGAGCATCTGAGAGAGCTGGGGGGGTTTCTCCTGGAGAAGAGGAGGCTGAGGGGAGAGCTCATTGCTCTCTGCAAGTCCCTGCGAGGAGGTTGTGGAGAGGAGGGAGCTGGGCTCTTCTGCCAAGGGACAGGGGACAGGACAAGAGGGAATGGCCTCAAGCTCCACCAGGGGAGGGTCAGGCTGGACATTAGGAAAAAGATCTTCACCAAAAGGGTCATGGAGCACTGGAACAGGGAGGGGCTTGAGTCCCCTTCCCTGGAGGGGTTTAAGGTGTGGGTGGAGGAGGTGCTGAGGGACATGGGTTAGTGATTGATGGGAATGGTTGGACTCCATGATCCGATGGGTGTCTTCCAACCTGGTTGTTCTGTGATTCTATATCAGTCATTCCTGTATTGAACATCATATGCTCAGCTTGAACTTAGTTCAGTATGTCCCACGTGAGTTATTCAGAGTGATGTAAACAGATCATTTTTGAGAGCCATGAGCAGTGCGGATGTTCTGGGGTGGATGCATTAACTACAAACACTGATCTGCTGAGATCACCTCTTCTAAAAGCACCGTTAGGCGTATGATGCCCGAGCAGAGCATAACGAGTCCGTGTTCCTCTCTTCCTTAGCAGAGGGCGTTCGAGGGGAGAAGAGGAAACGAGACCCTGAAGACGAAGGCGAGGAAGAGGACGATTAACGTGTTAACAGACACAGTAGGACCAGACTCTTCAGCACCAGAACACGCAATAGTGATTATGCAGACCTGTATGTCTCCATGTACCATAGATGTCCCTCCAGAAGATATGTTAACTTTTTATAGGAGAAGTGTGGTTTTACTATTCTTGCCCTTTTTATCATTCCAAATAAGATATAATAGCCTGGTAGTGAGCCTCTATGTAGAAAACAATTGCCAGCCCTATAATCACTGAAGCCATTGTCAAGTTTTCCCCCCTTAGACTTTGATTTGGAAGCTCTTTAATTTCGTACACGCTTGCTGTGTTGGTCATCGTTAGCCCGGAGTTCAACCCCCCCCTCCTCTCACCCGGGTTTAATAGTCTGTGTTTCCTTCAAGATTTTACAAGTTTTTATACCTAAAAAAGCTGAACTCGGAAATGCTGTTTGGCAAATCCCAGCCTTGGAAATGAGATGTTGGCTGTAGTGTGAGTTGACGAAGGGATTGTGTTTGAATTGATTGTGTTTTGACAGCCAGATCACACCTTCATGGCAGCTTTTTAAGAGGTGACTCCCATCGCATTCAATTTTGAATTCTTCTGCCTGTTTTGTGTGTTTCCGTGTGAAACTGGAGTGGGTTTCAGAAGATCTTTTGTCCCGATGGTTGGTGTTTGCTGGAGTGATCGCTGGATACCTTCAGGAACGCATCCTCAGACAGAAAGGGTTGTTAATCCTTCCATTCTCCCCAGCGCAGGCATTAACGACAGCAAATAACGAGTAGTTTTAAACCGTTTCACTAGGAATCTCTGTTAAACTTTGACTCCCTCTGCTCCCGCGTCGTCGTTTCAGGAATTCTGCAGCAGTCGGGATGTTTGGCTATAAAATATCCGCGTTCCTGACGCAGAAGTGAACGGGTCACTCCTTCAAGTGCATGTTTTTCAGGCAACCCCCCCCCCCCAACTTTTCTACAATCATTGAAGGGAGAAAAACAAATTAAATCCAGGTTACCTTTTAACTTTTTAAACCTGGTTGTAGGCGAAACTCACATTCCTGTACGATACTGGTTATTAGGGAGGGTTTTAGATTGAATTTGGTGGCAAGCACAGCAGACGAGCTTTTTTCACGCAGCCCGATAGCCCCAACAGGTCTTTAATTCTGCCCCAGGTCATATTTTCTGTTTGAGCCGCTGCAAAACCAGTTCAGTCGTACGGCATTCCTTCCATTTAAAACCGTAGTGTGGCTATAAAACTAATTCCCATGGTTTCACGTAGGTACCGAACCAAATATCATACGCGGTTTTATTCAAGAGACTTATTTTTGTATCTGTCCTGGCTGGCATTGAATGGGGAGGCAGCGCGGGTGGGGAGCAGGGAGATGCCCTGGGCCTGAGGAAGAGTCAGGCAGTGAGCACTTGGTAGCTTTTCACACGCTCGCAGACGTTTAACACGACTTCTAACGCTTAAATCAAGTTGGGATAGGGCAGGGCTGAAGTTTTGTGAAGCCCGGTCTGGCGTGTGTGTGGGTCCTCCCCCTGGATAGAGCCTTAAATCGTAGTTTCTGCTGCAGCGGTGAAGCACAGGCAGGCGTTAAAGGCATCGGAAGGGATCCAGGGAGGTGGAAATGAGCGGAGTGAGTGGGGTTTGTGTTTCTTAACGAACATTCGTAAAGACACTAGGACAGGAGTGGGGAAATGGCACTCACAGCCCGAGTTCCCGTGGTTATGGATACAGAATGCATTGAAGCCCTAGATAAGGGCACATCCCATCTTGTCGAGGAGGCTCTGTGTTCCAGGCTTTGTGCTCAGCTTTGAGATAGAAAAGTGTCTTTTCCATTCCATTCCATTCCCTTATTTTTTTTTTTTTAAGTCTCCATGAATGATTCATACCTATTATTTATACATGTGTGTTTCAAAGTACCTCACGTCAGGGTTTTCCCTCTTTTACTGAGGCGTTTAAGATTAGTTTTAAACGGAACAAAAAAAAAGAAAAAATAAAAATCTATTTTGATGAATTAAAAATATGGGAATACCGGTCTTGTTTCAGTCAGCGCGTCCAACGTTGACGTTGGATGAGCCTGTTGGACAAAGCAGGATCATTTCGGGAGGGCTCAGCAGCCTTTCCCTCGGCCAGGCAGGCTTCACGCTTCCCCAAACCCCTCAGCAGTGTCGCGAAAAAACCTGAGCCTCACGCAGAACTTAACTTTAAACCTTCCTGAGTCGCTCTGTCTTCTCCTGGCTAAGAGTTGCAGATCTGTCAGCTTGGCATGCGAGCAAGCAGCACCGCGTTTTTTTAAAAAAAAAAAACAGAGCCTCCAAAAAGAGAACTTTTGAAACTTTTTTGCTTGGTGGGTGGTCTTTTCATGCAAATAACGTCAGGGTGGGTTTTATATTTTGTAGAAGTTTTTGTCCTATTTTAATGCTCTTTGTATGGCAGTCTGTATATAGTGTGGTTTTGGTTCCTTCTCAACCTCTTTCCTTCCACTTTGGAGTAACTGATTTTGTGCAACTGTGTTTTGAATAAAGCCATGACAGTGTTAAATTAAATAAAAAAAAAAAAAAAAAACAAAACCTGAACCCTGCAGCACTCTTTGGATAATTTTTAGTTGTAACAAAACGTTGTTTCCTCCCCACGTGTGCTGTAAATTTTAAATTAAAAAGTTTTCAAACCGAACTATTTCAAAATAAATTGAGACTATTGTATTGGATTACTTGGTTTGGTTTGTACGGCTGCAGAGAATGCGATGTTCTGTGAGGAATGGAGTCAGAGGGGATTTCTGTCTCCTTGGTACAGGGAATCATGTGGAATTATGCTTCATTCTGGGGACCAGAACTCAAATTTTGTGGTACAGGACGAGGGGAATGGTTTTGAGCTGAAAGAGGGGAGATTGAGATGAGATTTTAGGGAGAAATGTTTTGCTGTGGGGGTGGGGAGGCCCTGGCCCAGGTTGCTCCATCCCTGGAGGGGTTCAAGGGTATGTTGGATGGGGCTTGGAGCCCCTGATGCAGTGGGAGGTGTCCCTGCCCATGGCAGGAGATGGAATTGGATGGGCTTTGAGGTCCCTTGCCAGCCAAACCATCTCATAATTCTGTGATTCTCACTTGACATCAACCAGAACCCCCAGATCCCATCCCTGGAGGAGTTCAAGGGCAGGTCGGATGGGGCTTGGAGCCCTTGATGCAGTGGGAGGTGTCCCTGCCCATCTCAGGGGTGGCACTGGATGGGCTTTGAGGTCCCTTCCAACCCAAACCACTCTGTTTCTATAATTCTAAAACCCACAGGGCTGTCTGCGTTGTTCCCTTGAAGAATTCTCAGAGGAGTTGGATCATACTGTATGAATAAATATTACTCGAGTGTCGCTGAGCTATGCAAGTCTGGCTGCATCTTGAGGAACAGAAATGAAAAGCAAGAGGCTGGTTGTGTTTTGCTGTACATCAAGGCTGCCGTGGGGTGCCTGGTAAGTCGAGCTGCACGTCTGGTGTTGCCTCTTCAAAGTAGCTGTAACAACTCCACCTTCACCAGCAGCGTTTGAAACCCCTGCTTCTCCTACCAGCCAGAAAAAAGCCTTGGTATTATTTTGGGATTAGTTCAGCATTCCTGGCAAAAATCCCCTGGATGCACTCGAGAAAGCCAGTAACTAAACAGGCTTTTCTTCCACTAGATCAGTAATTAGCTAAGAAATGGGTGGGGAGAAATTGCCTTTCCGTCTGGAGCCTCCTCGCTCCCCAGACACCTATTTGCCCACTGGAGTGAGCCCTGGGGGGAACCTGAGCTTTAGGATTGTTTTTAACAGCATTTAGACTATTTTTGGGGCATCCTGGTAGGTTTATATTTGCTTGAAACCCAACTATTTCACTCTAGTGCACGTGTGGCAAAGGAGAGAGGAAATTTAGTGCCTGTCTCTGTAGCACAGCTTCAAAAATCAGGAAGAAATTGAGGTGTGGGCTGTTGGAGGAAAGCGGCTTGTCGTGACCTGCCATAAACCACCACTCTCCCTGCCCCGGCCTGGTAGACTCTGGGTTTTATCGCTTTGCTCTGCCCCTGCGGGAGCTTTACCACACAGCTCTGCAAAACGCTCCGTGGGGCTGCAAAATGTGCTTGCTCCCTGCCCCGATGGAGAGAAGCTGCAGCCTAAAAAGCGCCACAGGCTGCTTTCTCCAGCCCAGGCAGAGAGAAGCTGAACCCTAAGCCCACCCCAGTGGCTACAAGTGTCCCAGACTGCTTTCTCCAGCCTTAGGTGGAGAGGAAACTGCCTCAAAGCACCCCAGGATGCCTGGAACTGCCCCGGAGTGTTGCCTCTAGCCCAAGCGGAGAGAAGCTAAAGCCTAGAAGCAACCCACGCTGCTGCCTCTAGCCCAGCCAGAGGGAAGCTGAGGGTTAAAAGCACCCCAAACTGCATAGAATCACCCCAGGCTGCTGTCTCCAGTCCAGGCAAAGGGAAGCTGAAAATTAAAAGTGACTCAGAGTGCCTAAAAGCACCCCAAACTGCCTAAAAGCACCCCAGACTGCTGTCTCCAGCCTGGGCAGAGGGAAGCTGAAGGCTAAAATCACCCCAAACTGTTGTCTCCAGCCCAAGCAGAGTGAAGCCAAAGCCTAAATGCACCCCCAGGATATCTAAAAGTGCCCCACAGTGTCTCCAGCCCAGGCAGAGAGAAGCTGAGGGTTAAAACCACCCCAAGCTACCTAAAATCACCCCAGGCTGCTGTCTCCAGCCCAGGCAGAGGGAAGCTGAAGGTTAAAAGCCACCCAGAGTGCCTAAAAGCACCCCAACTGCCTAGAAGCACCCCAGAGTGCTGTTCCCAGCCCAGGTAGAGGGAAGTTGATGGCTAGAAGCACCCCAAAACGCCTAAAAGCGCCCCAGAAGGCTGCCTCCAGCCCAGGCAGAAGGAACCTGAAGGCTAAACGCACCTCAGAATTCCTAAAATCGCCTCAGACTGCTGTCTCCAGCCCAGGCAGAGGGAAGCTGAAGGTTAAAAGCCACCCAGAGTGCGTAAAAGCACCCCAGACTTCCTAAAGGCACCCCAGACTGCTCTCACCAGCCCAGGCAGAGGGAAGCTGAAGGCTAAAAGCACCTCAAACTGCCTAAAACCACCCCAGACTGCTGTCTCCACTCCAGACAGAGGGAAGCTGAAGGCTAAAATCCCCCCAAACTGTTGTCTCCAGCCCAAGCAGAGTGAAGCCAAAGCCTAAATGTACACCCAAGATGCCTACAAGTGCCCCACGGTGTCTCCAGCCCAGACAGAGAGAAGCTGAAGGTTTAAACCACCCCAAGCTACCTAAAATCACCCCAGACTGCTCTCACTAGCCCAGGCAGAGGGAAGCTGAAGGCTAAAAGCATCTCAAACTGCCTAAAATCACCCCAGGCTGCTGTCTCCAGCCCAGGCAGAGGGAAGCTGAGGGTTAAAACCACCCCCAAACTGCCTAAAATAAACCCAGACTGCTCTCACCAGCCCAGGCAGAGGGAAGCTGAAGGTTAAAAGCGACCCAGAGTGCCTAAAAGCACCCCAACTGCCTAAAATCACCCCAGACTGCTGTTCCCAGCCCAGACAGAGGGAAGCTGAGGGTTAAACCCACCCTAAACTGCCTAAAATCACCCCAGGCTGCTGTCTCCAGTCCAGGCAGAGGGAAGCGAAGGCTAAAATCACCCCAAACTGTTGTCTCCAGCCCAAGCAGAGTGAAGCCAAAGCCTAAATGCACCCCCAGGATATCTAAAAGTGCCCCACAGTGTCTCCAGCCCAGGCAGAGAGAAGCTGAGGGTTAAAACCACCCCAAGCTACCTAAAATCATCCCAGGCTGCTGTCTCCAGTCCAGACAGAGGGAAGCTAAAGGCTAAAAGCATCTCAAACTCCCAAAAATCACCCCAGACTGCTGTCTCTAGCCCAGGCAGAAGGAAGCTGAAGGCTAAAAGCGACCCAGAATGCCTAAAATCACCCCAAACTGCCTAAAAGCAGCCCAGAGTGCTGTTCCCAGACCAGGCAGAGGGAAGTTAATGGCTAGAACACCCCAAAACGCCTAAAAGCACCCCAGAAGGCTGCCTCCAGCCCAGGCAGAGAAAAGCTGAGGGTTAAGACCACCCCAAACTGCATGAAACCATCCCAGGCTGCTGTCTCCAGGCCAGGCAGAGGGAGAGTGAAGATTAAAAGCGACCCAGGGTGCCTAAAAGCACCCCAACTGCCTAAAATCACCCCAGACTGCTGTCTCCAGCCCAGGAAGAGGGAAGCTGAGGGTTAAACTCACCCTAAGCTGCGTAAAATCACCCCAGGCTGCTGTCTCCAGCCCAGGCAGAGGGAAGCTGAGGGTTAAACCCACCCTAAACTGCCTAAAATCACCCCAGGCTGCTGTCTCCAGTCCAGGCAAAGGGAAGCTGAAAATTAAAAGTGACTCAGAGTGCCTAAAAGCACCCAAAACTGCCTAAAATCACCCCAGAGTGCTGTTCCCAGCCCAGGCAGAGGGAACCTGAAGGCTAAAGGCGCCTCAAAATTCCTAAAATCGCCTCAGACTGCTGCCTCCAGCCCAGGGAGAGGGCAGCCTGGCTAAGAGCACCCCAGGCTGCTGTCTCCATCTGAGCCCCAGGGGCTCCGCTCTCCTCCATTTTGTCGCACTGGGAGGGAGCCCAGTTGGACAGCAGCTTCCTCCCTGCTGTCCCTCTTAGGAGCTTTGGTCTTTCATTGCCTCCTTTCCTCCTCCTCCTTCCCAGCCCTTATCTCCCCCTCGCAGCCTCTCCTCCTTTTCCTTCCTCAGCCTCAGGGGGGCCGAGGGCGGGAAAAGCCCCGCCCCCACGGGGCTGCCGGCCCCGCGCGGCAGGGGCGGTGAGGCGGCGCCCCGCGCGCTGATTGGCTGCCATTTGCCGCAGTTCCCACGCGCCCCGCCCCTCCCGCCGCCATTCATAGAGTCGTAGTAGAATCCCCAGGTCGGAAGAGACCCACTGGATCATGGAGTCCAACCATTCCCATCAGTCACTAACCATGTCCCTCAGCACCTCGTCCACCCGTCCCTTACACACCTCCAGGGAAGGGGACTCAACCCCCTCCCTGGGCAACCTCTCACACTGACCAATCACCCTTTCTGGGAAAAACTTCCTCCTAATGTTCATCCTGAGCCTCCCCTGGTGGAGCTTGAGGCCATTCCCTGTCGGCCTGTCCCCTGTCCCTTGGCAGAAGAGCCCAGCTACCTCCTCTCCACAACCTCCTCTCAGGGAGTTGCAGAGAGCAATGAGCTCTCCCCTCAGGAGTTGCCTTCTCAGTTCCCCCTTATTCCCCCCTCATCAGCTCCCCAGTGTCCCCTCAGTCCCCCCCATTCCCTCTGGGGGAGTTGGGGGTGTTTATCCTGGAGAAGAGGAGGCTGAGGGGAGACCTCATTGCTCTCTGGGACTCCCTGAGAGGAGGTTGTGGAGAGGAGGGAGCTGGGCTCTTCTCCCAAGGGACAGGACAAGAGAGAATGGCCTCAAGCTCCTCCAGGGGAGATTTAGACTTGATATCAGGAAAAAATATTTAATGGATAGGGTCGTTGGGCAGTGTCAGAGGCTGCTGAGGGAGGGGGTTGATTCCCCTTCCCTGGAGGTGTTTAAGGGACGGGTGGCCGAGGTGCTGAGGGACATGGGTTAGTGATTGATGGGAGTGGTTGGACTCCATGATCCAGTGGGTCTCTTCCAACCTGGTGAATCTATGATTCTGTGATAAATGATTCCTGGATTCCAAGACTCTGTCACTCTGTCTTCATCTACAGCATCAGATGCAACAGCAGTGCTTGAAGTGTGGAACCAGACAGCTCTAAAGATGATTCTGTGTCTTTCAGTCCGGCAGACAAACAGCACTCGGTCCAGTGTCCTCTGCTCTCCTCGACCAAGAGATTCACCACCACGATTCTCCACTTCTGGAAACAAGCAGGGCTGTGTGTGGCGCCTCAAAGCCCTCATTCTCTCTGCCACACCCTGAGAGGAGGTTGTGGAGAGGAGGGAGCTGGGCTCTTCTGCCAAGTGACAGGGGACAGGACAAGAGAGAATGGCCTCAAGCTCTGCCAGGGGAGATTTAGGCTAGAGATTAGGAGGAAGTTTTTCACGGAAAGGGTGATTTGGCATTGGAATAGGCTGCCCAGGGAGGTGGTTGATTCCCCCTCCGTGGATGTGTTTCAGGCACAGGTAGATGAGGTGCTGAGGGACATGGGTTAGCGTTTGATAGGAATGGTTGGACTCGACAATCCGATGGGTCTCTTCCAACCTGGTTGTTCTATGATTCTGTGATTCACCCGGCAGCCTGGAGCAGCCTGTCCTGCATTGTCTGCTGTGCAGCTGCTTTGGGACACGAGTGCTCTGAATTTCTGACCAAAGAAAGAAAGTGAATTTGGCTTTTTGTCTGGATGAATTCCGGAAGAGTCAGTTGTGGTCTGTCGTGTTGAGGACTTGCACGGCGCTGGGGCCACTGGTGCAGTGTTTGTTGTAAAAATTAGAATGTATGGTGCAGTCAACATGGTGGAGGGGACAGCGTCCAGAGGGAAGGGAAAGGCATCCAGAGGGAAAGGGATGGCATCCAGAGGGAAAGGGAAGGCATCCAGAGGGAAAGGGATGGCACCCAGAGGGAAGGGATGGCATCCAGAGGGAAGAGATGGCATCCAGAGGGAAAGGGACAGCATCCAAAGGGAAGGGAAAGACATCCAGAGGGAAAGGAAAGGCATCCAGGGAGAAGGAAAGGCATCCAGAGAGAAGTAGCCGACTGAACATGAGCCAGCAGTGTGCCCAGGTGGCCAAGAAGGCCAGTGGCATCCTGGCTTGGATCAGAAATGGTGTGACCAGCAGGGCCAGGGAAGTTATTCTCTCTCTGGACTCGGCACTGGTGAGGCCGCTCCTTGAATCCTGTGTTCAGTTCTGGGCCTTCAGCCCAAGAAGGATGTTGAGGCTCTGGAGCGAGTCCAGAGAAGAGCAACGAAGCTGATGAAGGGGCTGGAGAACAGACCTTATGAGCAATGGCTAAGAGAGCTGGGGGTGTTAATCCTGGAGAAGAGGAGGCTGAGAGGAGACCTCATTACTCTCTACAACTACCTGAAAGGAGGTTGTAGAGAAGAGGGAGCTGGGCTCTTCTCCCAAGTAACAGGGACAGGACAAGAGGGAATGGCCTCAAGCTCCACCAGGGGAGATTTTGGCTGGAGATTAGGAGGGAGTTTTTCACTGAAAGGGTCATTGGGCATTGGAACAGGCTGCCCAGGGAGGGGGTTGATTCCCCTTCCCTGGAGGTGTTTAAGGGACGGGTAGATGAGGTGCTGAGGGACATGGGTTAGTGTTTGATAGGAATGGTTGGACTCGATGATCCGATGGGTCTCTTGCAACCTGGTGATTCTATGATCCTAAGGCATCCAGGGAGAAGGATGGCATCCCCAGGGAAAGGATGCATCTAGAGGGAAAGGATGGTATCCAGAGGTTAGTGTCGGCATCCAGAGAGGAGGGATGGCATCCAGAAGGGTCTTGACAGGCTTGAGAGTTGGGCATGTACAAATCTCATCAAGGTTAACAAGGCCAAGTGAAAAGTCCTGCACAGGGATCAGGCCAATCCCAAGCAGGAATCCGACCTGGGTGGAGAATGGATTGGGAGCAGCCCTGTGGAGAAGGACTTGGGGTGTTGGGAGAACAGAAACTCCGCAGGAGCTGGCAACGTGTGCTTAGAGCCCAGAAACCACCCGTGTCCTGGGCTGCTTCCAGAGCCGTGGGAGCAGCAAGAAGGGAGGGGATCCTGCCCCTCTGCTCCTCTCCACTGATCCCTCACCTGGAGCCTGTGTCCAGTCTGGAGTCCTCAGCACAGGGAGGACCTGGAGCTGTTGGAGCGAGGCCAGAGGAGGCCACGGAGATGATGTGAGGGCTGGAGAACCTCCTGTACGAGGCCAGACTGGGAGAGGTGAAATTGTTCAGCCTGGAGAGGAGAAGGCTGTGGGGAGACCTTAGTGCAGCTTCCAGTGCTGAAAGGGGCTCCAGGAGAGCTGGGGAGGAGCTCTGGATCAGGGAGTGCAGGGAGAGGATGAGGGGAACAGTTTTGCCCCAGTTTTTATGATATAAACTCATGGTTGTAAAGCATCGGAAAACTTCATTAAAAAGAGAATTTGAAAAAGAAGAAATAAAAAAATGACTGCTACAGAAATGCGTGTATTGATCATTGAAAGCAATCCTGTTAAATACGCTCCCTTAGAGCCTGGAGTCCGTGTGCCTGTCATGTATTTCGGCTTCAAAACCTGTCTCGGTGGCACAGAGAGGAGAAGCCTAATAAAAGCAGCTGAAAACACGCTGCCATCATAAGAGGGCAGAGCAAGACAACATTTCATTCACCTTCCAACAAACCACGTGGGGAAAGCAAAGAGGAAAGTCCAGCTGGCTTCCACACTGAAATATGTGCGTGTGCCTCCCCCAGCAGGCGAAGGAGGAGCAGGTTCTGTGCCTGAAATGAGTTTGCTCCGTGTGCAGGACCAAAGAGACATCACTCAGCACCAGAGCCTCAAGCGTCTCACACCAGGGACATGGTTCCTTGGGGCAGTTTGGGCTTCCAGCTGGATGAAACGCTACTTTTGTTGATTCTACATCACTTGGAGGGTGAGGGCGTGTGGTGGGACCCAGGAGCTGGGGTGAGAATACTCCTCAAATCCTGAGTGTCTGAGAGAGCTGGGGGTGTTTATCCTGGAGAAGAGGAGGCTGAGGGGAGAGCTCATTGCTCTCTGCAACTCCCTGAGAGGAGGTTGTGGAGAAGAGGGAGCTGGGCTCTTCTGCCAAGGAAGAGGGGACAGGCCGAGAGGGAATGGCCTCAAGCTCCACCAGGGGAGGGTCAGGATGGACGTCAGGAAGAAGTTCTTCACAGAAAGGGTGATTGGTCAGTGTGAGAGGCTGCCCAGGGAGCGGGTTGAGTCCCCTTCCCTGGAGGGTTTAAGGGACGGGTGGCCAAGGTGCTGAGGGGCATGTGTTAGTGATTGATGGGAATGGTTTGACTCAATGATCCAGTGGATCTCTTCCAACCTGGCCATTCTGTGATTCTATGATCCAACATAGGAAGTTGATTCAGCTCTGGCTCTGACCCAGCCAAGCTGTGGCTACCAGATGAGCCCTAGGCTAATAAAGCAATCCCAGCACTCCAGTGTCTCTGCCAGGTGGGAGCACTCCCTACTTGGTCACACTGCAGGGCAGAACTGATGGGGGGGTCAGTTCGCCTTCAGCTCTCTGCTGTCTTGCAGAACACTCTCTGAGCGTCTCGCTCCTGCTTTGATCACAAATGATGGGGTGTGCGCTGCTGCTCGGGGGTGTCTTCCTACTCTTCGTGGGCATCTCCCAGCTTCTCTGGGAGGGACCTGGGGGTGTTGGTCGACAGCGACTGACCATGAGCCAGCAGTGTGCCCAGGTGGCCAAGAAGGCCAAGGGCATCCTGGCTTGGATCAGAAATGGTGTGACCAGCAGGGCCAGGGAGGGGATTCTCCCTCTGGACTCAGCACTGAGGAGGCTGCTCCTTGAATCCTGTGTTCAGTTGTGGGCCCCTCAGCACAAGAAGGATGTTGAGGCTCTGGAGTGAGTCCAGAGAAGAGCCACAAAGCTGGTGAAGGGGCTGGAGAACAGGCCCTATGAGGAGCGTCTGAGAGAGCTGGGGGTGTTTATCCTGGAGAAGAGGAGGCTGAGAGGAGACCTCATTACTCTCTACAACTACCTGAAAGGAGGTTGTGGAGAGGAGGGAGTTGGGCTCTTCTCCCAAAAGACAGGGGACAGGACGATAGGGAATGGCCTCAAGCTCCACCAGGGGAGATTTAGGCTAGAGATTAGGAGGAGGTTTTTCACACAGAGGGTCATTGGGCATTGGAATAGGCTGCCCAGGGAGGTGGTTGATTGACCTTCCCTGGAGGTGTTTAAGGGACGGGTAGATGAGGTGCTGAGGGACATGGGTTAGTGTTTGATAGGAATGGTTGGACTCGATGATCCGATGGGTCCCTTCTGACCTGGTTGTTCTATGATTCTCTTCCTAGCTGATCCTTTTGTTCGGGAGGCACCGCTGGCTTTGTTGGAAGGTGTCTCTGCCCATGACAGGCGGTTGGAACTGGGTGGGCTTTAAGCTCTCTTCCAACCCAAACCATTCCAGTGCTGAAAGGGATCAGGGACAGGATGAGGGGAATGATTTTGAACTGCAAGATTGAGATGAGATCTTGGGGAGAAATGTTTTGCTGTGAGGGTGAGGAGGCCTTGGCCCAGGTTGCTCCATCTCTGGAGGGGTTCAAGGGCAGGTTGGATGGTTCTTGGAGCCATCCAAGGGATGGAGGTGTCCCTGCCCAGGGCAGGGGTGGCACTGGATGGGCTTTGAGGTCCCTTCCCACCCATCCCTTGATTCTCTGATCCCAGCAGATTTCACAATAAACCTACAGGACTCCACCACCATCTCCATGGCACAGATGGGATGGAACTCAGCTTTCCTGAGCTATCCCTCCTCCCTGCCGCTGCCTCCCGAGAAACTCTTTCCTCTGACTTGATTTTTCGAAACCAGGAAGGAAAGATCCAGCCCTTCCCTTTCCTTCTGGAGCCATTTCCCCTTCATCTTCAGCCACAGAAACAATCCCGTAAGTGAAATAAAACATTTCCAAGAACCGTACGTTGGAATTGGGAAGCACTCGGGCTCCTCTGCCCAAACAAACCCCCTTCCTTCCCTCCCTCTGTGCGTTTTGGGAAGGGCTCAGGCAGCCTCGTCCTTTGGATAATTCGAAGGTGCCAGATGGCTGTAAATATGTTCACAATCCTTCTTATCCAGCTCCCTCCGATCCGGCCCCCTCACTGCTCTGCCCCGTAGCCAGCACCTTGTCCTTTCCCATTCAGAGTTTCCCTTCTCTCCGGATCTAAATTGATTCTTCTAGATTTTATTTTCCCTTCAAGTGAAATGGGAAGATCTTTGGGACTATTTTCTGCTAGATAAAGCTTCCTCATAATCCCTTCCGCCATCAATTTGTTAATAACATGCTCTCCTGTCCTGCAGCCGTTCCTGTGTGTAAGCGTCACCTCCCCTTGTCCAGGAATTGCTGTCTCGGAGCATCTGAAGCTCCAGATCACCTGTGGTGAATCACGGGGGCACAGCAGCTCCTTCCTGTTCTGGGAACAGAGATCTCATGCTTGCCCTTTGTATGGCCACAAATGGCACAGGAGACGGGGTGACTCATCCCGAGTCACACGCAGGGAACTGGCAGAGTCCGAGTTTGAATGGTTCCGGCCCTGTTCTCCTTGTCTTGGCTCCTCACTGCTCTGCACCTTTTGTGCTGAAAGGTGCCCTGATCCTTCCTCCGGCTGGAAGGGTTAGAGCTGAGCTCTTTCGAACAATCATAGAATCACAGAATCACCAGATTGGAAGAGACCCATTGGATCATCGAGTCCAACCATTCCTATCAAACACTAACCCATGTCCCTCAGGACCTCATCCACCTGTGCCTTAAACACCTCCAGGGAAGGGGAATCAACCACCTCCCTGGGCAGCCTATTCCAATGTCCAATGACCCTCTGTGTGAAAAACTTCCTCCTAATCTCTAGCCTAAATCTCCCCTGGTGGAGCTTGAGGTGGAACCAAATGGATTGGAGAAAAAGAACCAGAGCGTCTCACAGCAAACTGAATCATAGAATAGTTGGGGTGGGAAGGGACCTTAACAATCATCCAGTTCCACTTGTTTGCCATGGGCAGCGACACCTCCCACTGCATCAGGGGCTCCAAGCCCCATCCAAGCTGCCCTTGAACCCCTCCAGGGATGGAGCAACCTGGGCCAGGGACTCCCCACTCTCACAGTGAAGATTTTCCTCCTTATGTCCAGTCTAAACCTGCCCCTCTCCAGTTTACACCCATTGCCCCTTCTTCAATTGCTCCAAAGCCTTTGGAAACAGTCCCTCCTCAAGTCACTCTAAGGTCTCCTTGGCACCTTCTCCTCTCCAGGCTGAACAACCCCAACTCTCTCAGCCTGTCCTCGCACATGAGGTTCTCCAGCCCTCGCATCATCCTTGCAGCCTCCTCTGGCCTCGTTCCAACAGCTCCATCTCCTTCTCCTGCTGAGGATTCCAGAACTGGACACAATCCTCCAGCTGAGGTCTCAGCAGAGCGGAGCAGAGGCGACAATCCCCTCCGTCCCTGCTGTTGTGGCTGCTCTGGCTGCAGCGCAGGCCACGGGTGGGTTTCTGGGCTCTGAGCGCACGTTGGTGGCTCCTGTCGAGCTTCTCACCAATCACCCCCGAGTCCTTCTCCTCGGGGCTGCTCTCATCACATCCTCCCCAGCCTGGATTGAACCCGGGGAACATCTCCTGCATGGACCAGAGCTGGTAATGCCTTGTTACACAAAACACGAAGAAAAGCTGAGGCGGATGCATTTAAAAATCTAAAAAAAAATCCGAATCATCCATCGCTCAGCGTTTTTTTCCCCTGACAACCCAGTCACCCTCCTAGTGACCCAAATTTTGTGCTGTTGCAGCTTCCCTCGGTCTCTCAGACAACTCGTGACCTTGTTTGTGCTTTAGTGTTAGAGACGTCACTCTGTATTTTAAGACGCCTTGAAAACAACTTCCCCTTTCGCGCAGGTTTCTGCCCTTTTCTTGCTGCTTAACAGTTCAGGAACGATTCCATTACAAATCACCTTCTTTAGATACATCGTCGCGTGGTTTTAAGAACAACTGTCACGGATTCAGAGGCAAAGAAAAGAAGCGATTTGGTCACACGAAGCTCTCATCGTCCAGAAATTCTTGCCACTTCAGCTGAACCCTAATAAATCGTAAATTATACACAGATCTCCAATAGAGAAGAGAAGGAGGTGCGAGGCAGCCAGCGCCTGTGTTTTACGGCTGCCACTTCGGCTTCCTTGGAATTGTAGAGCAGGATCATGGAATAAAGGAATGTTTCCCTCCCTCCTGGTGTGTTCCCATCCTGCTGGATCTGGGATGTCTGATCTGATGGCCAAGGGGAGTTTCTTTAGGACAATGTCATGGGATTGTGTGGCTCTCAAACGTTATCATGGGATTGTGGGATGGTTTGGGTTGGAAGGGTCCTCAAATCCATGTTCCTCCTCTCAGAACACCTCCCACTGCATCAGGGGCTCCAAGCCCCATCCAACCTGCCCTTGAACCCCTCCAGGGATGGAGCAACCTGGGCCAGGGCCTCCCCACCCTCACAGCAAAACATTTCTCCCCAAGATCTCATCTCAATCTGCACTTTTCCAGCTCAAAACCATCCCTCATGTCCTGTCCCTGTCCTGCCAATTGACACAAACCTTAAAAACTAAGACCCACAATCTCCACACCCTGCAGAGGATCAGGAAGTAGGTGGCCCCGAGCCGGCACTCAACCCATGCTTCTCCAAGAACCCCCATGGTTCTGAATGCCACCTCCTGATTTCTGGGAAGCCTGACTCCCCGGCTGGGCTGCAAGGGAAGGCAGACAGTGCAAAGATGTATTATTTATAGCTGCGAGTGGGCTGGGGGGAAGAGCGCTCGGCTCACGGGGAGTGGGAGGAGGCTGTTCTGGAGAAATCAAGTGACTTGGGTTGCAGCAGAAGCAGCGATGAAAGCAGGAGCTACCCTTTAGGCAATGCTGCTCCTCCATCCCTGCCGTTCAGGCTCCCCACGCTCAGCTCTGTCGGTGTCTTCATAGAATCATAGAATCACCAGGTTGGAAGAGACCCATCGGATCATCGAGTCTAACCATTCCCATCAGTCACTAACCCATGTCCCTCAGCACCTTGGACACCCACACCTTAAACCCCTCCAGGGAAAGGCACTCAACCCCCTCCCTGGGCAGCCTCTGACACTGCCCAATCACCCTTTCCAAGACATATTTCATCCTGGTGTCCATCCTGAGCCTCCCCTGGTGGAGCTTGAGGCCATTCCCTCTCGTCCTGTCCCCTGTCCGTTGGGAGAAGAGCCCAGCTCCCTCCTCTCCACAACCTCCTCTCAGGCAGTTGTAGAGAGCAATGAGGTCTCCCCTCAGCCTCCTCTTCCCCAGGCAGCCTTCATCCCTGCCAGCCTCATGGTTTGGGTTTCACAACAACAGGCACTGAGGAAGCGCTGGTGAGAACCTGATGCAGATGAAGGGAATTCTGTGCCATGGCCTGGGGTTGGCTTTGGTGACCTCCTCCTGATCCCTGGCTCCCTGCTCCACGTACACAGAGGTCCCACCCTTGGGGAGCTAGTTGACTCTCCGAACACACCAAGATGAGCAGAGTCCTCATCCTTGGAGAGCTTAAAAACTATGTGGCCTCTGCACTTCAGGACACGGTTCAGTGGACACGGTGAGATTGAACTGGATGAGCTTAGAGGGCTTTTCCAACCTCAATGATTCCATGATTCGAGTATCCTGCATGTTCCAGAGGGCTGGAGCCAGCCTGAGGCATGTCATAGAATCATAGAACAACCAGGTTGGAAGGGACCCATTGGATCTTCTAGTCCAACCATTCCTATCAAACACTAAACCATGTCCCTCAGAACCTCATCTACCTGTGCCTTAAACACCTCCAGGGAAGGTGACTCAACCACCTCCCTGGGCAGCCTATTTCAATGCCCAATGACCCTTTCCGTGAAAAACTTCCTCCTAATCTCCAGCCTAAATCTCCCCTGGTGGAGCCATTCCCTCTTGTCCTGTCCCTGTCCCTTGGCAGAAGAGCCCAACTCCCTCCTCTCCACAACCTCCCTTCAGGGAGTTGTAGAAAGTGATGAGGTCTCCTCTCAGCCTCCTCTTCTCCAGGAGAAACCCCCCCAGCTCTCTCAGCCGCTCCTCATAGGGTCTGTTCTCCAGTCGCTTCCCCAGCTTCGTTGCTCTTCTCTGGACTCTCTCCAGAGCCTCAACATCCTTCTTGTGCTGAGGGGCCCACAACTGGACACAGGATTCAAGGAACGGCCTCACCAGTGCTGAGTCCAGAGGGAGAATCTCCTCCCTGGCCCTGCTGGTCACACCATTTCTGATCCAAGCCAGGATGCCATTGGCCTTCTTGACCACCTGGGCACACTGCTGGCTCATGGTCAGTCGCTGTCGACCAACCCCCCCAGGTCCCTCTCCTCCTGGCAGTTTTCTGTCGTCTGCCCAGAGGCAGCTCCTCTTAGCTCTTCTTAAGTTCCTCTTAGTGTCTTTCCCCGAGTGTCCCACTTCCAAGAGAGGATCCAACAACCCACACTGGAAATTATGGAGCTGGGGAACTAGATGCAACCGAAACTAGGTGTGTGTGCAAAGATCAGCAGCTCAATGAGGAAGGGAAGATATTCTTGGGAAACTGTCGTTCCTTTTTCTTGTCAGTTCCGGGACTTCAGCTGCTGTGAAAATTTTTCCCAGAAAGGGTCACTGGGCAGTGTCAGAGGCTGCCCAGAGAGGGGGTTGAGTCCCCTTCCTTGAAGGGGTTTAAGGGACAAGTGGACAAGGTGCTGAGGAACATGGGTTAGAGATTGATGGGAATGGTTGGACTCAATGATCTAGTGGGTCTCTTCCAACCTGGTTGTTCTATGATTCTATGAAAAGCTTTTGAATTAAAATCGTGAGTTCCTTAGCCTGTTTATGAACACTGGGAACACAGAAGGATCCAGCAACACCATCTGCTCATGGATTGGAACTCCAGGTTGGGAAAACTTGGACCACCACCTTCCCCCGAAGCACCTCTCAGCTGAGGGATTCTCTACCTCTGCTGTTTCTCTCCCCCATGTTCCCATCTCACTGGAAGGAGGACGTCTGATCTGATGACCGAGGGGAGTTTCTTTAGGACAATGTCATGGGATCGTGTGGCTCTCAAGGAGAGGAGGACTGTTATCATAGAATCATATCATGGTTTGGGTAGGTTTGGTTTTTAATCCCCTCCAGGGATGGGGACTCAACCACCTCCCTGGCAGCCGTTCCAGACCTTGAGAACCCTTTCGGTGAAGAAGCTTTTCCTGATGTCCAATCTAAACTTCCCCTGATGCAGCTTGAGGCTGTTCCCTCTCATCCCATCACCTCTCACTTGGGAGAAGAGACCAACACCCACCTCTCTGCAACCTCCTTCTAGGTGGTTCTGGAGAGCAATGAGGTCTCCCCTCAGCTTCCTCTTCTCCAGGCTGAACAGCCCCAGGTCCCTCAACTGCTCCTCACAATTCCTGTTCTCCAGCCCCTTCCCAGCTCTGTTCCCTTCTCCGGATGTGCTCCAGGGCCTCAAGGTCTTTCTTGGAGTGAGGGACCGAAAACTGAACCCATGATTTGAGGTGAAGCTTCACCAGTGCTGAGTACAAGGGAGGCAAATACTAAAATCCTGGAATGGTTTTGGTTGGAAGGGACCTCAAAGTCCATCCAGTGCCACCCCTGCCCTGGGCAGGGACACCTCCCACTGCATCAGGGCCTCCGAGATCCATCCAACCTGCCCTTGAACCCCTCCAGGGATGGAGTAACCTGGGCCAGGGCCTCCTCACCCTCACAGCATAACATTTCTCCCTAAGATCTCATCTCAATCTCCCCTCTTCCAACTCAAAACCATTCCCCTCATCCTGTCCCTGCATTCCCTGATCCAAAGCCCCTCCCCAGCTCTCCTGGAGCCCCTTTCAGTCCTGAGGGAAAGCAAATCCTGCCACTGCCCAGCCCAGAGCTGCCTGCATCCTACCAAGTGCAGATTCCCTCTTAGGAAATTTGCATTTCTCCTCTTGGGATGGTTCCGCCAGGCGTTTGCCATGACTGAGTCCATCTGTTGTGGGCCGGTCCTTTCCATAATGATGTCGGCAGCCCTGGGTCGCTCCAATTAACTCCAGCCCTTTGCTTCTCCCGCTGTAAAGCCCCGATTCTTACAGCTCTGAATAATGCCCTCTGTCTGCCTCTGGCATCTTTGGACCCTTTATTCCCCCCACGGAGCTATGAAACGTCTCCTTTCTGCCAACCCCAAGGGAAAGGCTTTGGGAGAAGCCGTGAGCATTGCTATGCATAACTCCCAGGCCACGGGTGTCGTGAAGGGCTGGTCTCCAGCGCTTGGAACTCCGGCTTCTCTGACCTCTCCTGAACACTCAGTTCATTTAAAGAACGTCCCTTCTGCTCAAACCAGAGCTAAAGTACTGTTAAAAAATTAATGTTTCCTCAGAGCCTTCTCTTCTCCAGATTGAACAACCCCCAACTCTCCCAGCCTGGCCTCCTACAGGAGGTTCTCCAGCCCTCACATCATCGGGTCCTCACTTGGGGCACAACAACCCTCTGCAGAGCTACAGACTGGGAGAAGTCTGTCTAGAAAGCTGCCAGGAGGAAAGGGACCTGGGGGGGTTGGTCAACAGCCGACTGACCATGAGCCAGCAGTGTGCCCAGGTGGCCAAGAAGGCCAGTGACATCCTGGCTTGGATCAGAAATGGTGTGACCAGCAGGGCCAGGGAGGTGATTCTCCCTCTGTACTCAGCACTGGTGAGGCCGCTCCTTGAATCCTGTGTTGAGTTGTGGGCCCCTCAGCACAAGAAGGATGTTGAGGCTCTGGAGAGAGTCCAGAGAAGAACTACAAAGCTGGGGAAGGGGCTGGAGAACAGACCCTATGAGGAACGGTTGAGAGAGCTGGGGGTGTTTATCCTGGAGAAGAGGAGGCTGAGAGGAGACCTCATTGCTCTCTACAACTCCCTGAGAGGAGGTTGTGGAGAGGAGGGAGCTGGGCTCTTCTGCCAAGGGACAGGGGACAGGACAAGAGGGAATGGCCTCAAGCTCCACCAGGGAAGATTTAGGCTGAAGTTTTTCACGGAAAGGGTCATTGGGCATTGGAATAGGCTGCCCAGGGAGGTGGTTGATTGACCTTCCCTGGAGGGGTTTAAGGCACAGGTAGATGAGGTGCTGAGGGACTTGGTTTAGTGTTTGAAAGGAATGGTTGGACTCGATAATCTGATGGGTCCCTTCCAACCTGGTTGTTCTATGATTCTATGATCTCTGTGGCCTCCTCTGCTCTCGCTCCAGCAGCTCCGTGTGCTGAGGACTCCAGAACTGGACGCAGGACCTGGGGACACCTTCACAAGCCTCTTGATGTTAGTGACCCAGCCCTGGAGGAGCTGGCATTCATCTCCAGCTGCTGCTGCAAGTGTTTGGAGAATAATCCTGCCGGCTCCGATAACACCCTGGATCCATCGGAATCCCATCGGTTTCATTCTTCGCATCTCCTGCCCGTGCTACCCAACTCTATTTTACCCTTGCAGTTGGGCTTTCAGCAGGCACTTGGCTTTCTGCCCTCTGCAGATGCCTAGAAATGAGCTCACGGCATCTTTTTTAAGGCGTTTGCCTTATTAGAGAAAATGAAGCACCAGCTTCTACCGTTCCCTTCGGCAGCGACTCCAAGAAACCCTCCTGCGCGGCACGAACCATCGACTGCAGCAGAAAACTGCATTTATCCACCCACTTCCCAGGGCTGAGGACCTGCTGGCATCTCTCACAAGCGTTTATGCTAAGCTCTGGGGTCTGGAGCTTTCCCCCTTCTCCTCCCTTTAACGCTCCAAGGTTCAAAGCTACTGGAAAAATGCCATTTTCCCCACTAAAAACGTTATAAATGCAAAGTGCCTTTGTAAGATGTGCTCGCAGGGTGTAGACCACAGCTATTTAAACACCACGGGGGCTATTTCGCGATACCAAAGACCTTCGCCTCACTCCAGCAGCGTAAAAGTTGCCTCTGAGTGTGTGCAAATTCTATTTAAAGGCACCGAAAGCCACTTGAAGGGTCATCTTCTGCTCTAAAGAGGCCTCGAAGGAGCTCAGCAATGTTGCAGCTGCTCTTTCTCTGGGCTGCGACGCTCGCCTCAAGTTACGTGCTCTGCAGGGCGTTCACCACCCATGAAAACTGACCCCAGAGAGAGGATTCCGCAGAAGGTGGAGGTTGGGGCAGCACATGGGCTCCACGGGGGCTGCTCCGTGTGGAGATGGTGTTTGGGCATTGGAATAGGCTGCCCAGGGAGGTGGTTGATTCCCCTTCCCTGGAGGGGTTTAAGGCACAGGTAGATGAGGTGCTGAGGGACATGGGTTAGTGTTTGATAGGAATGGTTGGACTCGATGATCTGATGGGTCTCTTCCAACCTGGTCGTTCTATGATTCTATGACCAGCAGTGTCGAACAAAGTGGTGTCATCAGGGTGGAGGCCAGGGATTGACAACGTGGAATGGGTTGGGTTGGACAGGACCTCAAAGCCCATCGAGTTCCAACCACGGGCAGGGACATCAGGGGCTCCAAGCCCCATCCAACCTGGCCTTGAACCCCCTCCAGGGATCATAGAATAGAATCACAGAATCACCAGGTTGGAAGAGACCCACCGGATCGTGGAGTCCAACCATTCCCATCAATCACTAACCCATGTCCCTCAGCACCTCGGCCACACGGCCCTTAAACCCTCCAGGGAAAGGGACTCAACCCCCTCCCTTGGCAGCCTCTGACACTGCCCAACGACCCTTTCTGTGAAAAACCTTTTCCTGCTGTCCATCCTGAGCCTCCCCTGGGGGAACTTGAGGCTGTTCCCTCTTGTCCTGTCCCTTGGCAGAAGAGCCCAGCTCCCTCCTCTCCACAACCTCCTCTCAGGGAGTTGCAGAGAGCAATGAGCTCTCCCCTCAGCCTCCTTTTCTCCAGGAGAATCCCCCCCTAGTTCTCTCAGACACTCCTCTTCTTCTCCAGCCCCTTCACCAGCTTCCTTGCTCTTCTCTGGACTTTCTCCACAGCCTCAACATCCTTCTTGTGGGGAGGGGCCCACAACTGACCCCAGATTCGAGGAGCAGTCTCCCCAGAGGGAGAATCACCTCCCTGGCCCTGCTGGCCACACCGGGTCTGATCCAGCCCAAGATGCCCCAAGATGGAGCAGCCACCACTATTCCAGGATCTCCCCACCCTGATCGTGAAGAATTTCCACCTAAGATCTCACCCCAATCTCTGCTCTTCCAGCTCAGACCCCATTCCCCTGGCCCCATCTCTGCCCTCCCTACAATAACCCCAGAAAGGCTGCTGGGCCTGGTGGGTGCTGGGTTCCTGCAGGAGCTCCTCGCGCGGCGTCTCCTTATTTGGCTGGGAGCAGGATCAGACCCTGGATTGGCTGTGGAGAGCGAGCAGGCGGTGGAGCCGGAGAAGGAGAAGCAGGCAGGGAGGGTGAAGGGAAGGAGTTTGCTGCCTGCCGAGTGGCAGCTGACAAAGCCAAACGACGCTCACGCTCGTCGGCAGCTGCCAAGCGAGTGGCAGCTATTTTTTTACAGGAGAGGCTTTGACTCTGTCTTAACGAAGAATCCGGGGCCCAATGCAAACTCCCTGAGAAAGAAATCCCTCTTCCCGACCCCATCTCACACGTGTTTCCAAGACATCGTTGTGCACCGGCGAGATTCCTTGGCCCTTAGCAGCTTTAAAATTGTTCTTTCTTGCGCTTCTGTGCTCTTTATTCCCATAATGACCCCAGTTTTTGTCCCCGGAGCCGACATAATTGCCGCGCCGGACAATAGAGGCAGCTCTTTCTGGGCATGGCAGACGTGTTCCTCCTCCGTTGGCCAAGCTCTCCCTCTTTGTGCAGCCTGATTCCCGGATGGATTCCCACAGAATCGCTGCGGCGCACAAAGCTCTCTCTGTGCTCTCCTTGGAGCTCCAGCAGAGCTCGTTGCCGCCTGCCAGTGTCTTGGGCAATGCCGACAGAGGGAGGGACCCTCCGAGAGGGCAGAAAACGAGAGATGGGATATATCCCCATCCCTGGAGGTGTCCGAGGGCAGGTTGGATGGGGTTTGGAGCCCCTGATGCAGCAGGAGGTGTGCCTGCCCATGGTTGGAACTCGGGCTTTGGGGTCCCTTCCCGCCCAACCCATTCCGTGATCCTGTGATCTAGACAAGCTTACGAGGTGTAAGGAGAGAAGATGGGATGGAAGAACGAGGGCAGAGAAGCTGCAGCTGATGTGGGAATGGTGGGATTGTCTTGGAAGGAAAGACCAGATACCTTCCAGTATTGGAATCATAGAATCATAGAATCACCAGGTCAGAAGAGACCCATCGGATCATCGAGTCCAACCATTCCCATCAAACACTAACCCATGTCCCTCAGCACCTCGGCCACCCACACCTTGAACCCCTCCAGGGAAGGGGACTCAACCCCCTCCCTGGGCAGCCTCTGACACTGACCAATCACCCTTTTCATGAAATATTTTTTCCTGCTGTCCATCCTGACCCTCTCCTGGTGGAGCTTGAGGCCGTTCCCTCTTGTCCTGTCAAAGAAGAGCCAGGCAGGGCTCTGCTCCCAAAGAACAAGCGATGGGATCATAGAATCATAGAATCATAGAACAACCAGGTTGGAAGAGACCCATCGGATCATCGAGTCCAACCATCCCTATCAAAAATCATTCACAGAATCACAGGGATGAGAGGGAATGACCTTAATTTGCACCAGCAGAGGGTTCGGTTGGATATAGGAACACTTTCCTTCATGGAATGGCTTGTGCATCCCTGGCTGCACCTGCCCAGGGCAGTGGGGGTGTCCCCATCCCTGGAGAGGTTCAAACCACGTGGATGTGGCACCTGGGGACAGGGTTCAGTCTCAGAGTGGGGTCAGTCTGACAGTTGGACTGGATGAATTCGCAGGGTATTTGCAACCTTCACGCTTCCACGATTCTAATATTTTTGCAGTATCTGGACAGAAACATTCCCTGTGGCGACCTCCTTCTTCCTCAGGATCTGCATCACCACGACAGCTCACAGTGAGCGAGTCTGAGAGGACAAAAGACATGGGGGTGGGTTTGTGGAGAGGTTATTTATCGTGACGGTGGTTTTAGGGAGAGGTTATTTATTGAGACAGTGGGTTTATGGAGAAGTTATTTATCGTGACGTGGCCTTGGTGCCCAAGCAGGACCTGCAGGTTTGTGAATTGGGTTTTTTTCCTTTCAGGTAGAGTTGTGAATCTCTGCAAAGATCTGTAAATCCACAGTGAGATGAATCATAGAATCATAGAATCATAGAATCATAGAATCACCAGGTTGGAAAGGACCCACTGGATCATCGAGTCCAACCATTCCCATCAATCACTAACCCATGTCCCTCAGCACTTCATCTACCTGTGTCTTAAACCCCTCCAGGGAAGGGGAATCAACCCCCTCCCTGGGCAGCCTGTTCCAATTCCCAATGACCCTTTCCGTGAAAAATTTCTTCCTAATGTCCATCCTGAGCCTCCCCTGGTGGAGCTTGAGGCCATTCCCTCTCGTCCTGTCCCCTGCTCCTTGGGAGAAGAGCCCAGCTCCCTCCTCTCCACAACCTCCTCTCAGGGAGTCCCAGAGAGCAATGAGGTCTCCCCTCAGCTTCCTCTTCTCCAGGATAAACCCCCCCAGCTCTCTCAGCCGTTCCTGAAGAAACCAGGCTCAGATTTACCTGTTGAGAGGGAGGTTTGCAAAGGCAGCAGGAGGGGTGGGAACCCTACAGGTCACCTCTTCTGTCTGTGGAATGCTTGTGTTTCCCATCGGATTTTGAGGAGAGGGATTTTTTGAACCCAAGTTTCTGGTGGGTTTTTTTTTCCTGTAATTCCTTGATTCTTTAAAGCTCAAGGAGGCTCCTGAGGCCTCACAACCTTTCACGACATCTGCTGGAAGCCTTCCCAAAGGTCCCAAGGGCTCTAGGGGTCATAGACTGGTTTGGGTTGGAAGGGACCTCAACGCCCATCCAGTGCAACCCCTGCCAGGGGCAGGGACACCTCACAGTGGATCAGGGGCTCCAAGCCCCATCCAACCTGCCCTTGAATCCCTCCAGGGATGGAGTAATCTGGGCCAGGGACTCCTCATAGTGAAGATTTTCCTCCTTATGTCTAGTCTAAACCTACCCCTCTCCAGTTTACACCCATTGTCCCTTGTCCTGTCACTCCAGGCCTTTGGAAACAGTCCCTCCCCAGCTTTCCTGGAGCCCCTTTCAGCTCTGGAAACTGCTCCTAATTCTCCTCAGAGCCTTCTATCTAGGCTGAACAAGCCCAACTCTCAGCCTGTCCTCGCACAGGAGGTTCTCCAGCCCTCGCATCATCCTTGTAGCCTCCTCTGGCCTCGTTCCAACAGCTCCATCTCCTTCTCCTGCTGAGGATTCCAGAAGTGGACACAATCCTCCAGCTGAGGTCTGAGCAGAGTGGAGCAGAGGGGACAATCCCCTCCGTCCCTGCTGTTGTGGCTGCTCTGGCTGCAGCGCAGGCCATGGGGGGGTTTCTGGGCTCTGAGCGCACGTTGGTGGCTCCTGTCGAGCTTCTCACCAATCATCCCCAAGTCCTTCTCCTCGGGGCTGCTCCCATCACATCCTCCCCAGCCTGGATTGAACCCGGGGATTGCCCTGACCCAGGGGTAGGACCATCCTACCATCATCCCCTTGGGCTTTGACAGCGTCTGGTGCCCACGGAAGGAGCCAAATTTGCCACACTCTGATATCTCCGATGCACCCTGAGGGCAGGAGGGAGGTTTGAAAATGCAGCCTGGACAGTGAATCCTGGACCCTTGGTGGGGGCTAAGTCCAGACGCTCAATAGAAATGGGTTTGAGCCTCCCCAGCGTTTGACTCCGGGTGCCCTGACCCAGGGGTAGGACCTTGTCCTTCGCCTTATAGAACCTCATGAGATTCCCACAACCTGACTGCTCCAGCTTGCCCAGCTCCTCGATGACATCCTCCAAAGACGATTCCCTTGTTATCGGTGCTACAACCCAAATCCATCCCCAAGGAAGAGCCCTCTTAGAATCAGAGAATCACCAGGTTGGAAGAGACCCACTGGATCATCGAGTCCAACCATTCCCATCAATCACTAACCCATGTCCCTCAGCACCTCATCCACCCGTCCCTTAACCCCCTCCAGGGAAGGCGACTCAACCCCCTCCCTGGGCAGCCTCTCACACTGCCCAACGACCCTTTCCATGAAATATTTTTTCCTGATGGCAGCACCGTGAATTCCTCCCCATCCCTGGTGCACGAGACGCTCCGGGAACTGGGATGGAGAAGGCTCCCGCTGCCTCCCACCCTCCCGGTGTTCACGGCTCCCTGGGCGTAGGCGTTGAGGGAAGAGACGGGAGAGAACGACTGCGATTGCAGCGGAATTGTTTTTATTATTGCAGTTTGCAGGGCTTGGGGTTTGTTTGTTTTTTTTTTTTTTTTTGGGGGGGGGTGGGGAGGGGAAAGAAAAAAAAAATATATATAAAAGCACAATTTGTGCGCAGGATGTGGCTCAGTCAGAGAAAACCGAGGGGGGATCGTGGCGCCTTCCGTGCCCTCCTGATCCATTTCTGCGGCTGAACAGAGGAGAAATCATGGCTAATTGTGAGCTGTTGATGAGCTGGGTGGGAGGAAAGAGGCTCATCCCAGCCCTCCCTGCTCCTGGGATGGGTTCCCCATGCTGTGTCCCCACGTTCCCCCTGGAAGCTGGAGGGAAGGAGCTGCTGTGAGTGGCAGGTTTTCCGTACACACGTCACTCTCGCTCCTAACGGGCTTTGTGCCTCCAGTCCCAGCGCTGGGGCTGCCGGGGGTGGGAAGAACTCTGCGAAATCCAAAACACGTTTGAAAAAAAAAAAAAAAAAAAGAAGAAGAAGAAGAAAATAGAGTAAAAAGAGGGCGGAATTGTCTGTCGGAGAGTTCGATCCTTTGGGTTTGCGCCGCGGCAGAGTCAGAGGCTCGGGAAGGGTCGATGGATACGCTCTTGGGAAGCATCTGATGAACCTCAGACCATTCTGCTCCAGCTCCTGGACACAACCGGGTCTGTTCCCACCATCACCAGGTTCTCCCAGCCTGGGAACCAGACCTGGTGGGATCCCAGCGTCTCTGCCTCGGGAAGAATTCCCCAACTTGAGTTTGATGTTGGTTTTGAATGCAAACAAGGTACAAAATCCCCTGTGGAACGAAGCATCAGGCATATAGGAATGGTTGGACTCGATGATCCGATGGGTCTCTTCCAACTTGATTGTTCTATGATTCTATGATTCTATGGTTCTGGCTCGGAGAGGAAAAATGGTCACTTTGTTGTAATACAAAAATATTCCCAAGTGAAAAATACACCTTTTCTACCCTGGAAACACCTGGGTTTTTGTTCCTACGTGATCCCTTTCCCATCAGAAGTGACGATTCAGAAGATATTCTAAAAGAGACCTTCCAATCTGGTTTGGAAAGAGCAAATGTCATCGGATCCTGAGGAGCTGGGGTGGGGAGAAGGTCTTCCTCCTAATCTCCAGCCTAAATCTCCCCTGGCGGAGCTTGAGGCCATTCCCTCTCATCCTGTCCCCTGTCCCTTGGGAGAAGAGCCCAGCTCCCTCCTCTCTACAACCTCCTTTCAGGTAGTTGTAGAGAGTAATGAGGTCTCCTCTCAGCCTCCTCTTCTCCAGGATAAACACCCCCAGCTCTCTCAGCCGCTCCTCATAGGGCCTGTTCTCCAGCCCCTTCACCAGCTTCGTTGCTCTTCTCTGGACTCTCTCCAGAGCCTCAACATCCTTCTTGTGCTGAGGGACCCACAACTGAGCACAGGATTCAAGGAGCAGCCTCCCCAGTGCTGAGTCCAGAGGGAGAATCACCTCCCTGGCCCTGCTGGTCACACCATTTCTGATACAAGCCAGGATGCCATTGGCCTTCTTGGCCCCCTGGGCACACTGCTGGCTCATGGTCAGTCGCTGTCGACCAACCCCCCCAGGTCCCTCTCCTCCTGGCAGTTTTCCAGCCAGACTTCTCCCAGTCTGTAGCTCTGCAGAGGGTTGTTGTGCCCCAAGTGCAGGACTCGGCATTTGGCCGTGTTAAACCTCATCCCATTGGACTCAGCCCATGGATTCAGCCTGTTTAGGTCCCTTTGCAGAGCCTCCTGACCCTCCAGCAGATCCACACTTCCACACAGCTTAGTGTCATCTGCAAACTTGCTGAGGATACCCTCAATGCCCTCATCCAGGTCGTTGATGAAGACATTGAACAGGGCTGGACCCAGCACTGAGCCCTGGGGACACCACTTGTCCCTGGCCTCCAGTGACAAGGTAGCAAGGTTTGCAAGGTAGCGAAGTGGTTTTCCTTTTTCAAAACTGAGGAAGGGTCTGGCGCTGCTGCTCTGCTTCACTTTAACCCTGGGAGGCATCTTGGGGCCCTCCTGTCTTGTCTTTCTGCTCCAAGGGGTGAAAACTGAGCCTCTTGTTTAGCGAAGCGCTTGGCATCACCGGCACGAGGGCATCGGAGCTCCTCACCGGCTCAGCTTTCACCTCAGAAGGCCTGATTCTGATCTTCAGGGAGCAGCAGGTGTTGCGGCCCAGCTGGTGGAAACCGAGCCCCTGCTTGGGGGCTCCAGCCCTGGAGATGCTCAAGGTGGGCTTGGATGGAGCTTGGAGCCCCCCGATCCCATTGGGAGGTGTCCCTGCCCGTGGTTGGAGCTGGATGGGCTTCCAAGCCCCTTCCCACCCAACTCCTTCCACGGTTCTACGCACGAGAGAGCAGAATCAAACCCACCAAACGGACTCTTGGCTCCGACTTTGCCGCTGCCGCCTGTACCCAACCCCTCTTCCATTTCCCCTTGGCTCAAATTAAAGAGGAAAAGGGGAAAAAAAAATAATGAAATGACAACGGAAAAGCCAGAAACCAACCCCCTCCAGACAAATCACTGTCTGATTCAAGGCTTTGCTCCTCGGTTTCCACGGAAGGAAGACATGGAGCTGCTCACTCCCATGGCATGAGGCCCAAGGGGTTTGTAAAGCATCGTGGGATGGACGGGAGGAGCTTGGGCGTGGAGTGTGTCACTGCTGCCCTCCTGGAGGGCTCTCAGAGTTAGAGTTCTCCCCACCCAGAGCTCAGAGAGGGACCCGAGCTAGGACAGACACCACCAGCCACAGGAGAGACCCTCCAAGCTACAGGAGAGCCTTGGGAGCCACAGGAGAGCTTTGTGAGCCACGGGAGAGACCCTCCAGGCCACAGGAGAGCCTTGGGAGCCATGGGAGAGACCCTCCAGGCCACAGGAGAGCCCCACGAGCCATGGGAGAGACCCTCCAGGCCACAGGAGAGCCCCACGAGCCATGGGAGAGACCCTCCAAGCCACAGGAGAGCCCCACGAGCCATGGGAGAGACCCTCCAGGCCACAGGAGAGCCCCACGAGCCATGGGAGAGACCCTCCAAGCCACAGGAGAGCCCCACGAGCCATGGGAGAGACCCTCCAGGCCACAGGAGAGCCCCACGAGCCATGGGAGAGACCCTCCAAGCCACAGGAGAGCCCCACGAGCCATGGGAGAGACCCTCCAGGCCACAGGAGAGCCCCACGAGCCATGGGAGAGACCCTCCAAGCCACAGGAGAGCCCCACGAGCCATGGGAGAGACCCTCCAGGCCACAGGAGAGCCTTGGGAGCCACAGGAGAGACCCATGAGCCACAGGAGAGCTTTGTGAGCCGCAGGAGAGCATTGTGAGCTGCAGGAGAGCCTTGGGAACCACAGGAGAGCCCTGTGAGCCACAGGAGAGCTCCATGAGCCACAGGAGAGCCCTGTGAGCCACAGGAGAGCCTTGGGAGCCACAGGAGAGACCCATGAGCCACAGGAGAGCCTTGGGAGCCACAGGAGAGCTTTGTGAGCCACGGGAGAGACCCTCCAAGCCACATGAGAGACCCTCCAAGCCACAGGAGAGTCCTGTGAGCCACAGGAGAGCCTTGGGAGCCACAGGAGAGCTCCATGAGCCACAGGAGAGCCTTGGGAGCCACAGGAGAGCCTTGTGAGCCACAGGAGAGCTTTGTGAGCCGCAGGAGAACCTCGTGAGCCACAGGAGAGCTTTGTGAACCACAGGAGAGCCTTGTGAGCCACAGGGGAGCCCCGTGAGCCATGGGAGAGAGAGACCCTCCAAGCCACAGGAGACCTCCATGAGCCACAGGAGAGCCCCATGAGACACAGGAGAGCTTTGGGAGCCACAGGAGAGCTCCATGAGCCACAGGAGAGCCTTGGGAGCCACAGCAGAACCTCATGAGCCACGGGAGAGCCCCATGAGCCACAGGAGAGCCCCGTGAGCCACAGGAGAGCTTTGGGAGCCACAGGAGAGCCTTGGGAGCCACAGGAGAGCTTTGGGAGCCACAGCAGAGCCTTGTGAGCCACGGGAGAGCCCCGTGAGCCACAGGAGAGCCCCGTGAGCCACAGGAGAGCCCCATGAGCCGCAGGAGAGCTTTGGGAGCCACAGGAGAGCCTTGGGAGCCACAGGAGAGCTTTGTGAGCCACAGGAGAGCCTTGGGACCCACAGGAGAGCCCCGTGAGCCACAGGAGAGCCCCATGAGCCACAGGAGAGCTTTGGGAGCCACAGGAGAGCTTTGTGAGCCACAGGAGAACCTTGGGAGCCACAGGAGAGCTTTGGGAGCCACAGGAGAGCTTTGTGAACCACAGGAGAGCCTTGGGAGCCACAGGAGAGCCCCACGAGCTACAGCCCCGCGAGCACCTCTATCGACTCGCCTAAAGCTTGAGGTCGCCCTCAGCTTCCAGGCATCTTCGAGGCGGTTCCTGGATCCCCCGGCACTTGCGGGCATCGCACCTCCCTTTGCGGTTTCCTTCCACGAGGGCACGAGGCGGAGGGGCTGCCCGGCAGGACGGAGCTCAGCGGCGAGAGCGGCACGGCCAAGGCTCCAACAGCACGAGAGCTTCCATGGCATGCAGGGGCGTTTGCTGGGAACCGGCGCTTCCCTCTGTCCTCCAAGCGTGACAGAAGCCGAGGGCCTGCGGTGCAAAGGGGGCTCTTTTTAAAAAAAAAAAAAAAAAAATTAAAAAAAAAAAAAGGAGGTATCGACCAGAACTGGATTTATTGGAACACAGGGTTGGTTCATCGGGGGGTGGAGAAAAGGAAAAGTTCAAGCTTGGAGGAAAAAAAAAAAAAAAATCTGGGGTGAGAACAGGCACCTTCGCACTCTTTCGAACACTGGAAGCAATAATAATAATTAAAAAAAAAAAAAAATCCGAGCCCAAACGGCCTCCCCCGGCCCTCCCTCCCTCCCCGGCCCCATCTTGCCTTCACATCATGCTCTTCCTGAACTGGGACTGTGAGCTCTGTCTGGGTTTGGAGTCCGACTGCTGCAGCTCCAACTGTTTGTACAGGTCCCTCAACTCCTTGATCTCCTGCAGGACCCTCTTGGCTTGGCTCCAGGTGGAGGAAGCCTCCCCCAGCAGCCTCTCCGACTCCTGCAGGATCCGCTCAGAGTCCGACTTGGAAGATGACGACGACGAGGAGGAAGAAGAGGTGGTGGTGGTGGTGGTGGTGCTGGTGGTGCTGGTGCTGGTGGTGGAATCCTTGACCTTCCTCTTGCCTTCCCCGTAGCCCTTCACCTCCGTCAGCAGTTCCTGAGTTTTTTCCAGTTTCAGTGCAACCAGTTCTTGGAGCCGGGAGAGCTGCTCCGGCTCCGCCGAGGCGAACTGAGCCTCCAGCCCCCTCCTCAGCAGCGCCCGGTGCGCGCAAGAGTCCCGGCGCGACAGGATTTCTTCCATGGAGGCACATTTGTTCTTTTCCGAGTGCGAGAGCTTTTTGGGAACCTGGGGGGTGTACATGGTCCCTTTCTCGAAGGAGTCGTTGCGCTGCCCACATCTGTCCCACGAAGTCACCTCCCGCCGGGGGAGACTCCCCGTCCGGCCTTTCTCCGTGGACTTGACGTTCTCGGAGTCCGAGCGGCGCCGAGCGGCGGCGAGATGCGCCACCGACTTATCGAGGTCCACGCGGAAGCTCTCCTCGCAGCTGCTGTGATCCTCGGGAGAGGCGTCCTCCTCCTGGATCAGGTCGAGGGTCAGCATGCCGTCTGACGTTGAGGTAGATGCCTGAAGGGACAAAGAAGAGATGAGTCCTACGGCTCCCACTTCGGAGTGTCTCTTACACTGGGAACCACCAGAGCACCCAGTGCACCTCCCGCACCAGGACACAAAGAGGGACCCGGGAACCGCTCGGCTGAGACCAACGGCAGGAGGGTTAACGAGGCCAAATGGCGGATCCTGCACTTGGGGCACAACAACCCTGAGCAGCTCCAGACTAGGAGAAGTCTGGCTGGAAAGTGCCTGGAGGAGAAGGACCTGGGGGGGTTGGTTGAAGAGGAGGCAGCAGGGGCCCAGGTGGCCAAGAAGGCCAAGGGCAGCTTGGCTTGGAGCAGACCCGGCGTGGCCAGCAGGGCCAGGGAGGTTCTTCTCCCTCTTGACTCGGTCCTGGGGAGACCACTCCTTGAATCCTGGGGTCAGTTGTGGGCCTCTCCCCACAAGAAGGATGTTGAGGCTGTGGAGCGAGTGCAGAGAAGAGCAAGGAAGCTGGTGAAGGGGCTGACGAAGAAGCCTGAGGGCCCTGGGGGTGTTTCTCCTGGAGAAGAGGAGGCTGAGGGGAGAGCTCATTGCTCTCTGGGACTCCCTGAGAGGAGGTTGTGGAGAGGAGGGAGCTGGGCTCTTCTGCCAAGGGACAGGGGACAGGACAAGAGGGAATGGCCTCAAGCTCCACCAGGGGAGGCTCAGGATGGACATCAGGAAAAAATATTTCCTGGAAAGGGTCACTGGTCAGTGTCAGAGGCTGCCCAGGGAGGGGGTTGATTCCCCTTCCCTGGAGGGGTTTAAGGGACGGGTGGCCGAGGTGCTGAGGGACATGGGTTAGTGATTGATGGGAATGGTTGGACTCCATGATCCAGTGGGTCTCTTATGAGAGATGGTCAGGATGGACATCAGGAAAAAATATTTCCCAGAAAGGGTGATTGGGAGCTCAGGCGCCAGGTTCTCTCCCATCTACTTATCAATGGGATGGTCAGAAGGGAATTTTACCTCCCGAGGAGGCTGGGGTTGCTTGTACCTACCACAGCCATCAAGTGCCCGCGCGTCGGAGGGCGTCGGGAGTGCTGTATCTTGGCCCTGTCGCGCGTCGGGTGGGCGAGGTAGCTGTCCTCTTCGACAGTGACCTGAGGGGCGGAAGGCGGCCAGTGAGCGGCTGGAAGCCTAGAGACACCAGCCACTCCCAGTTTGTGGAGTTGCCAGCAGCCAGAGAGACTCCAGGAATGGGTTGGGTTGGAAGGGACCTCCAAGCCCATCCAGTCCCACCCCATGGGCAGGGACACCTCCCGCTGCATCAGGGGCTCCAAGCCTCATCCAACTTGGCCTGGACTGATGGGCTTTGAGGTCCCTCCCACCCCAAACCATCTGATAGTTCCATGATTCCCAGTTGACATCAACCAGGACCCCCAGTTCCCATCCCTGGAGGGGTTCAAGGGCAGGTTGGATGGTTTTCAGAGCCCCTGATGCTGTGGGAGGTGTCCCTGCCCAGGGCAGGAGTGGGACTGGATGGGCTGTGAGGTCCCTTCCACCCCAAACCATCTGATAGTTCCATGATTCCCAGTTGACATCAACCAGAACCCCCAGTTCCCATCCCTGGAGGGGTTCGAGGGCAGGTTGGATGGTTCTCGGAGCCCCTGATGCAGCGGGAGGTGTGGAATTAGATGATGGTGAAGGTCCCTTCCAACCATCCTACGATTCTATGAATTCAAACCAGAGTTTGAGGTTCTGGAGTGCAAATCTTTGCTGGGCTCAAGAGGAGGAGAACCACAATCCCCACCTGAGCCGCCGAGGCCATTGAGGGGCCGGGGGTGGGACTGGCCGAGCTGAGCTTACAGAGACGCCCGAGAGGGTGACCTTCACCTGGAAGGCGATTTGCAGGGAGTGGGCTGTGGGAATCCAGCCTGAGAAGAGTCTTAGAGCGTGTCCCATGTCTCTGCCCTCACTGCCGTGATGGGATCAGACCCGATTAAGTCGTTGCTGACAATCACCCGTTGGGGCTGTGGAGGTTCCTCATCTCCTCCAAGCAACCCGCAGGGTTATTTACGGGGCTGCTTGCTGCTCTTCCTTCGCTCTGACCTTCGCTTCCCTTCCCTCCAGGGCTCCGTGTTCACCCCAGAGCACAATCACAGAATCATAGAATCATAGAACCACCAGGTTGGAAGAGACCCATCGGATCATCGAGTCCAACCATTCCTATCAAACACTAAACCAAGTCCCTCAAGACCTCATCTACCTGTGCCTTAAACACCTCCAGGGAAGGGGAATCAACCACCTCCCTGGGCAGCCTATTCCAATGCCCAGTGACCCTCTGTGTGAAAAACTTCCTCCTAAATCAGCAGGTGCTGTGCTGGGTGAGGTGGAGCGGAGACAGATCTCAGCTGGAGAACCCTCGTCAGGAAGTGTTAACGTGAGACGCCGTCCAAACGCTCCTTCAAACCTCTGGAGACGAGGGGCACAGCCTGCTCAGGGTGATCATCATCCACCAATCGACCACGCGGGAACTCTCGGGTGGATCTAAACCTGGTCTCTGTCAGTTCAGCCACAGTTCTACACGTGCTTTGTCTCCAGGAGGAGGCTGGACTCATGCTGCTTTGCTCTTTTTTTCCTGCTAGAAGCTGCTTTGCCCACTTGTGGTGTGGGTTTTTTTTTGACCACAAGAGTGGAGAAGCCCTGGCGGAGACCACCCAGAGCAGGGGGGAAGACGTCCCCATCCCTGGAGAGCTTCACAAACCGTGTGGCACTTGAATCACAGAATCACAGAATCATAGAATCATCAGGTTGGAAGAGACCCATCGGATCATCGAGTCCAACCATTTCCTATCAAACACTAAACCAAGTCCCTCAGCACCTCATCTACCTGTGCCTTAAACACCTCCAGGGAAGGTGGGGACAGGGGACTTGGGGACAGGGCTCAGTCCCACGATGGGGTTGGGTGAAGTGGTTGGACTGGACGAGCTCAAAGGGCTTTTCCAGTCTTTGTGATTCCATGATTCTAGCCGGTTTGGGAGTTGCCTGCAGCACTTTGGAAGCAGCAGGAGCTGCGCTGGTGAGGCCACTCCTTGAATCCTGTGTTCAGTTGTGGGCCTCTCCCCACAAGAAGGATGTTGAGGCTCTGGAGCAAGTGCAGAGAAAAGCCATGAAGCTGGTGAAGGGGCTGGAGAACAGGCCCTATGCGGAGCGGCTGAGAGAGCTGGGGGGGTTTATCCTGGAGAAGAGGAGGCTGAGAGGAGACCTCATTGCTCTCTACAACTCCCTGAGAGGAGGTTGTGGAAAGGAGGGAGCTGGGCTCTTCTCCCAAGGGACAGGGGACAGGACAAGAGGGAATGGCCTCAAGCTCCACCAGCGGAGATTTAGGCTAGAAATTAGGAGGAAGTTTTTCACAGAAAGGGTCATTGGGCATTGGAATAGGCTGCCCAGGGAGGTGGTTGATTCCCCTTCCCTGGAGGTGTTTAAGGCACAGGTAGATGAGGTGCTGAGGGACTTGGTTTAGTGTTTGATAGGAATGGTTGGACTCGATGATCCGATGGGTCTCTTCCAACCTGGTTGTTCTATGATTCTATGATTCTATGCGCTGATGGTGTGGACACAGTCCTAGGGTCCTCCCACCTCATCTCGCCGCTTACCCCTTCTTTTATTTCAGTAAACGGAGAGCCTGGCTCACCTCAACAGAGAGAAACATCCCACGCGGCGCTGCGAAGGAAGCATTAGGAGCTCCTGCTTTGACCCCTGAAGAGCAGGAAGGGATCTGCAGGGTTTAAGTGCCGCTAAGTCCCCTTCCTCCAAGGCGAAGCAGCAGGACACTCCCAGTGTGTCTGTGGGAGATGAGGGGAGGGGTGGGTGGGATGAGGAGGGCCGGGGCTGGGCTGACAGATGGTGCTGAGCTATTAGGGTGCTCAGAAGGCAAGCGTGGGCCTAGATTGGTTTCCAGCTAATTCCTTAATTCAGTTCCACTGCTTAAAGCTCCTTTAGCAACCAGGAGCAAACAACAGGAGCACAGGGCTGGGTCCCCCAGGAGCAGGGGATGGGAGGCAAAGCCCTGTGGTCATAGAATCATCGAATCATGGAATGGGTTGGGTTGAAAGGGACCTCCAAGCCCATCCAGACCCACCAGGGACACCTCCCACTGCATCAGGGGCTCCAAGCCCCATCCAACCTGCCCTTGAACCCCTCCAGGGATGGGATCTGGGGGTTCTGGTTGATGCCAAGTGAGAATCACGGAATTATGAGATGGTTTGGCTGGGAAGGGACCTCAAACCCATCCGATTCCATCTTCTGCCATGGGCAGGGACACCTCCCACTGCATCAGGGGCTCCAAGCCCCATCCAACCTGCCCTTGAACCCCTCCAGGGATGAAGCAACCTGGACCAGGGCCTCATCCTCACAGCAAAACATTTCTCCCCAAGATCTCATCTCAATCTCCCCTCTTGCAGCTCAAACCCATTCTCCATCATCCCATCCCTGATCCAGAGCCCCTCCCCAGCTTCCCTGGAGCCCCTTTCAGCACTGGAAGCTCCTCCAAGGTCTCTTCCTCGGAGCCCTCTCTTCTCCAGGTTCAACAACCCCAACTCTCAGCCTGTTTTCCTACAGGAGGTTCTCCAGCCCTTGCATCACCTCTGTGCTCTCCTCTATCTTCACTCCAACAGCTCCATGTCCTTCCTAGGCTGGAATTCCCCCATCTGCTCCCACCAGCCCTGTGTGAGCACAGGCTGGGAAGGTGTCTCACTAGGGCTGAGTGGGACAGAGGAGCTGGGGTTGTTTAGCCTGGAGAAGAGGAGGCTGAGAGGAGACCTCATTACTCTCTACAACTACCTGAAAGGAGGTTGTGGAGAGGAGGGAGCTGGGCTCTTCTGCCAAGGGACAGGGGACAGGACGAGAGGGAATGGCCTCAAGCTCCACCAGGGGAGATTCAGGCTGGAGATTAGGAGGAGGTTTTTCACAGAAAGGGTGATTGGGCATTGGAACAGGCTGCCCAGGGAGGTGGTTGATTCCCCTTCCCTGGAGGTGTTTAAGGCACAGGTGGATGAGGTCCTGAGGGACATAGTTTAGTGTTAGATAGGAATGGTTGGACTAGAAGATCCGATGGATCCCTTCCAACCTGGTTGTTCTGTGATTCTGTGATTCCCACCGCTGCACGTTAATCCCAAGGCTGGGAGGATCCGACTGTCCCAGACCCTCCGGAGAGCCCACTCGGTAGGTGTCGGTGGCCGGTTTCGAGTGCAGCCCCTAAAACCCCCGATGGTTTCGCTCTCCTTTGAACCGGAGGGGCAGGAGGGGTGGCTGAGACCTCAACCCTCCACCCAAGGTTAAAGCTGAGGTGACAGAGCTGAGCTCCTGCCCCGGGTCCTGCTCACCTCGTCCAGGATGCGGTTTTTGGCGCGGGTGATGGCCGAGTTGAGGGCGTTAATCCAGGACTCTTTCTCTTCCGGACTCACAGCCAGGAAGATCAGGTTTGGTGCCTACAAAAGAGGGAATTCAGGTCAGTGCCAGGGGCTGAGCTCTCGCAGAGAGGCTTTCACACCATCCCTGCCCAAGGGAACCCTGCTCGGCCCTTCCAGAGCTGATCCTTCCAGCCTCTCTGCCTCTGGGGCCTCCCAGCACACAGCTTTTCACCCCAAAGCTGAGTTTGTTCCACATTCACGTCCCTCGTGGCTGCAGCTGCTCCTTCCCCTCCTCTGTCCTCCCACCCCTCAGCCTGGATTTTGTCCTCCTCAAGCGATGATGCAGCCGATCTGGGAACCTGCTGCTCACATGTGAATCATCCCTAGAGACATGGAATGGTTTGGGTTGGAAGGGACCTTAAAGATCATCTAAGTCCAAGGGACACCTCCCACTGGATTGGGAGCTCCAACTTCCATCCAACCTGCCCTTGGACCCCTCCAGGGATGGGGCAGCCACCACTGCTCTGGGCAACCTGTTGCTGTTCCTCATCACTCTCATAATGAAGAATTTCCTCCTTATCTCCAGTCTAAACCTGCTCCTCTCCAGTTTACACCTATTGCCCCTTGTCCTGTCACTCCAAGCATTTGGGAACAGCCCCTCCCCAGCTTTCCTGGAGCCCCTTTCAGCTCTGGAAACTGCTCTAAATTCTCCTCAGGGCCTTCTATCCAGACTGAAACCCCAGCTCTCAGCCTGTCCTCATACAGGAGGTTCTCCAGCCCTCGCATCATCCTTGTAGCCTCCTCTGGCCTCGCTCCAACAGCTCCATCTCCTTCTCCTGCTGAGGATTCCAGAACTGGCCACAATCCTCCAACTGAGGTCTGAGCAGAGCAGAGCAGAGGGGCCAATCCCCTCCATCCCTGCTGTTGTGGCTGCTCTGGCTGCAGCGCAGGCCACGGGGGGTTTCTGGGCTCTGAGCGCACGTTGGTGGCTCCTGTCGAGCTTCTCACCAATCACCCCCGAGTCCTTCTCCTCGGGGTTGCTCTCATCGCATCCTCCCCAGCCTGGATTGAACCCGGGGATTGCCCTGACCTGGGGGTAGGACCATCCTACCATCATCCCCTTGGGCTTTGACAGCGTCTGGTGCCCACGGAAGGAGCCAAATTTGCCACACTCTGATATCTCCGATGCACCCTGAGGGCAGGAGGGAGGTTTGAAAATGCAGCCTGGACAGGGGATCCTGGACCCTTGGTGGGGGCTAAGTCCAGACGCTCAATAGAAATGGGTTTGAGCCTCCCCAGCGTTTGACTCCAGGCGCCTGGGGCTGGCGCAGCCGCTTTCTCTTCTCCCTTTCTCTCCTCTTTTTTTTGCATTTCGTGGTGTTACACAATCGTTATGGCATCACGGACGAGCTCAGTTTACCGAACCGAGGCAGAAGAACGGTGCACACCAGCTTGTGGGTGGCAGCAACTGTCCCCGCGCCAGCCTGTGGGCAGCCAGCGGCTCCCGGCTTGCCATGCCAACCCCGACCCTGTGGGGAGGTGTCCTCCGAGCCACTGCTGCCTCCAACCTAGCACCCTGGAGCTTTCCCTGGGCCGTGATGCACTCGAGGGGCAAATTCCCCCAACGGTTCTGCTGATGTAGTTGTAGAGAGTAATGAGGTCTCCTCTCAGCCTCCTCTTCTCCAGGGTAAACCCCCCCCAAGCTCTCTCAGACGCTCCTCATAGGGCCTGTTCTCCAGCCCCTTCACCAGCTTCGTGGCTCTTCTCTGGACTCTCTCCAGAGCCTCAACATCCTTCTTGTGCTGAGGGACCCACAACTGAACACAGGATTCAAGGAGCGGCCAAGGTGTCATCCTGGGATGCTTTATAGACTCATGAGCTTGGAAAAGACCTTTGATGCCGTCTGCTCCAACCGTCCCTGTCCACTACTAAGTCATATTCTCAAGCACCTCATCTCCTCACCTTTTAATCCCCTCCAGGATGGGGACTCAACCCCCTCCCTGGCAGCCGTTCCAGGCCTTGAGAACCCTTTTCATGAAGAAATTTTTCCTGGTGTCCAATCTAAACTTACCCTGATGCAGCTTAAGTCCCATCACCTCTCGCTTGGGAGAAGAGACCAGCACCCACCTCTCTGCAACCTCCTTCTAGGTGGTTCTGGAGAGCGATGAGGTCTCCCCTCAGCCTCCTCTTCTCCAGATTAAACACCTCCAAGTCCCTCACTGCTCCCCCAACCCCTGTTCTGCAGCCCCTTCCCAGCTCCGTTCCCTTCTCCAGACGCGCTCCAGCCCCTCAAGGTCTTTCTTGGAGAGAAGGGCCCAAACCTGAACACATTTCAAACCGTGAGAGAGAAGCTGGTGTCTCTCCGGGGCGACCGGGGAGTGGAACGTACCGTGTTTCCTGGCTGCCTGGAGTGGGCGAGGGTGAACTTGCTGTGGTTCTTTTTGCTTCTGCTTTTGGACTTCCTGAGCTCTTCGCATTTCTCGTAATCGCTCAGGTCGAACGCTTCCTGGAGGGTTTTTTCATCTTTTACCTGCAAAAAAAAAAAAAAAAAAAAAAAAAAAGAAATAATAATAATTCAAACCCCAAAAGTAAAACTGCGGCTTTGCAGATGTCAGGGAGGTTTTCAGTGTGATAGTTTTGACTGGAGCATCTTCTGGATAGAATCATAGAATCACCGGGTTGGAAAGGACCCACCGGATCATCGAGTCCAACCTCCTCTCAGGGAGTTGCAGAGAGCAATGAGGTCTCCCCTCAGCCTCCTCTTCTCCAGGAGAAACCCCTCCAGGTCTCTCAGACGCTCCTCTTCTTCTCCAGCCCCTTCACCAGCTTCCTTGCTCTTCTCTGGACTCTCTCCAGAGCCTCAACATCCTTCTTGTGCTGAGGGACCCACAACTGACCCCAGGATTCGAGGAGCTGTCTCACCAGAGGGAGAAGAACCTCCCTGGCCCTGCTGGCCATACCAGCTCTGCTCCAAGCCAAGCTGCCCTTGACCTTCTTGGCCACCTGGGCCTCTGCTGCCTCCTCTTCAACCAACCCCCCCAGGTCCTTCTCCTCCAGGCACTTTCCAGCCTCCTTTGGAGCACAGACGCAGCCAGATTCCCACCAGGATCGGGAACGGCTTTTACGAGAAAAGGTGCTGCTCAGAGCTGAGAAGGGAAGAGCTCGGTTCGAACGCCCCTTACTATATATATATATATATTCAATATATCCAACCTAAACCTTCCAGGCACAACTTGAGGCTGTTCCCTCTCATCCCATCGCTTGTTCCTTGGGAGCAGAGCCCAGCACCCACCTAACTCCAACCTCCTTTCTGGAGCTGCAGAGCCATGAGGTCTCCCCTCAGCCTCCTCCTCTCCAGATTAAACCCCCCCCAGGTCCCTCACTGCTCCCCCAACCCCTGTTCTCCAGCCCCTTCCCAGCTCCGTTCCCTTCTCCGGACATGCTCCAGCCCCTCAAGGTCTTTCTTGGAGTGAGGGGCTCAGAACTGACCCCAGGATTTGAGGATCCTCCAGGAGGATATCCCATCCCATCTCCCGCCTGGTCCCTTTAGTTCCGTGTGGCCTTCCCAGCCCACTCCTCCCATGGGGCAGCTCTATTTCCACACTAACCACAAGGACTGGACACGACTCGGGTGTCAGAGCCCTTGGCTTTGCACGTCTGCTCAGGCCAGAGCTGCCGCAGACTCAAATCCGCGCCAATCCCCCTAATCCGACTCCGGTTGGGGTCATTACAGGCTGGGAGCCGCAGTCTGAGTGCCCCAGGTGCCCCAAAGGCAGATGGTGCCGGAATCTTAGCTCCTGGATTTCTTGAAGGGCGTCCGTTCCATTTAGAGTTTTGCACCGGAGGTTACGTAAAGAGGCTGATGAAAGAGCCGCTCCTGACCGAGAGGGCAGGGAGAGGAACGAGAGGAACGGTTTGGAGCTGCAAGAGGGGAGATGGAGATGAGATCTTGATGAGAAATGTTCTGCTGTGAGGGTGGGGAGGCCCTGGCCCAGGTTGCTCCATCCCTGGAGGGGTTCAAGGGCAGGTTGGATGGGGCTTGGAGCCCCTGATGCAGTGGGAGGTGTCCCTGCCCACGGCAGGAGATGGAATTGGATGGGTTTGAGGTCCCTTCCCAGCCAAACCATCTCATAATTCCGTGATTCTCACTTGACATCAACCAGACCCCCCAGATCCCATCCCTGGAGGTGTCCAAGGGCAGGTCGGATGGGGCTTGGAGCCCCTGATGCAGCGGGAGGTGTTCTGAGAGGTGGGACTGAAGGATTTTGATGTCTCTTCCCATCCAAACCTCAGTAAAATTCCACCCAGGGACATGGACAAACCATCGAGTTGGCCTTGAGCGACGGCTGCTGTTCCCTCTCTTCCCTTCCTGCCCCGAGTTTCTCTGGAGGAACCAGAGGCAGACGCTGTGCACAGCGATTCTTGCAGCCTCGGAATCACAGAATCATAGAACAACCAGGTTGCAAGAGACCCATCGGATCATCGAGTCCAACCATTCCTATCAAACGCTAAACCAAGTCCCTCAGGACCTCATCCACCCGTCCCTTAAACAATTTGCAGCGGGAGAAGCCGATTCCCCGCGAGCCCCAGCGGTGACGCAGCCGTCCTCGCTCCAGATGTTTGCTCATGTAGGTCACTGGGGCTTCCCCAGCCCTTCCCTCCTCCCTCGGGTAGGAGCTCCTCCGAGCCAGGATTTGGACACCTCGCCTGGAGGAACATCTGCAGGAGGATGCGGAGAGGGTGGGTGGAACTGGGTCAGAGGAAGCCCTGTGGGCGTAGCTGACCCTTCCCACTCGGATCGCCGAGCGCCAGGGCTGGGACACCGCACGGGGATGGCACATCGTGCCCTCCAACGAGTGTGCCTGGAGACACGTTATAACCACGGGATCGGAGAAACGTTAAGTCCGTAGAATCATAGAATCCTGGAAGGGTTTTGGTCGGAAGAGACCTCAAAGTCCATCAGTCCCACCTCTCGGAACACCTCCCACTGCATCAGGGGCTCCAAGCCCCATCCAACCTGCCCTTGAACCCCTCCAGGGATGGGATCTGGGGGTTCTGGTTGATGTCAAGTGAAAATCATGGAACTCTGAGAGTCTGGGTTGGAAAGGACCTCAAAGCCCATCCAGTTCCACCCCTGAGATGGGCAGGGACACCTCCCACTGCATCAGGGGTTCCAAGCCCCATCCAACCTGCCCTTGAACCCCTCCAGGGATGGAGCAACCTGGGCCAGGGCCTCCCAAACCTCACAGCAAAACATTTCTCCCCAAGATCTCATCTCAATCTCCCCTCTTCCAGCTCAAACCCATTCTCCATCATCCCATCCCTGATCCAAAGCCCCTCCCCAGCTCTCCTGGAGCCCCTTTCAGCTCTGGAAGCTGCTCTAAGGTCTCCCAAGAGCCTTCTCCAGGCTGAACAACCCCAACTCTCCCAGCTCATTCTCCTACAGGAGGTTCTCCAGCCCTCACATCATCTCCGTGGCCTCCTCTGGCCTCGATCCAACAGCTCCATGACTTCCTTGTGCTCAGGACTCCAGACTGGACGCAGGCTCCAGGTGGGTCTCCCAGAGCGGAGCAGAAGGATGATTTCTCCTGTGCGAATGCTCCTTGGCAGTATCTGGCAACGGGAAGATCTCTCTCTGGTTTTAATTAACCATCCTGTGGGTCTCTTGCTGAAGGAGGGTTAAAATCTCCCCCCTCATCAAGCTATCGCCTGCAACAGCTCAGAACCTCCCTGATTCCCTTCTTCCAGTTGTGGGCCCCTCAGCACAAGAAGGATGTTGAGGCTCTGGAGTGAGTCCAGAGAAGAGTCACGAAGCTAGTGAAGGGGCTGGAGAACAGGCCCTATGAGGAGCGGCTGAGAGAGCTCAGGGGGTTTCTCCTGGAGAAGAGGAGGCTGAGAGGAGACCTCATTACTCTCTACAACTACCTGAAAGGAGGTTGTGGAGAGGAGGGAGCTGGGCTCTTCTGCCAAGGGACAGGGGACAGGACAAGAGGGAATGGCCTCAAGCTCCACCAGGGGAGATTTAGGCTGGAGATTAGGAGGAGGTTTTTCACACAGAGGGTCACTGGGCATTGGAATAGGCTGCCCAGGGAGGTGGTTGATTCCCCTTCCCTGGAGGTGTTTAAGGCACAGGTGGATGAGGTCCTGAGGGACTTGGTTTAGTGTTTGATAGGAATGGTTGGACTAGAAGATCCGATGGGTCTCTTCCAACCTGGTTGTTCTATGATTCTATTATTCCAACCAGGGCTGTGTTTGAGGCAGAACCAGGAGCGAAGCAGAAGTGCTTTTGCTCCATCAAGGCAAACCCTGCGGTTTTCCTCTGGCTATTTTGGTGATGCTTCCCCCCAGCACTTCCCTGCTGGGATGTACCAAGCTTCAAGCCAATGCGGAAGTCAGAACAATTATAGAATCATAGAACAACCAGGTTGGAAGAGACTCACCGGATCATGGAGTCCAACCATTCCTATCAAACACTAACCCATGTCCCTCAGCACCTCGTCCACCCGTGGACAAGAAATCACAAGACACCGAGTGTAACGTATCCACGAGACATTCAAGAGGTCACAACATGGCTTGGGGCGTAACCAGACACCAATGGGTTTCACTTCCCCAAGCTGAGTGGTTCCAGCAGCCCAGGAGGGACAGGAACTTCTGCAGAGCTGAGCTCAACCAGGCTGCTGCCACCACAGGAGCTCATAGAGGCACAGAATCACAGAATCCCCAGGTTGGAAGGGACAGGACGAGAGGGAATGGCCTCAAGCTCCACCAGGGGAGGGTCAGGATGGACATTAGGAAGAAATTCTTCATGGAAAGGGTTGTTGGGCAGTGTCAGAGTCTGCCCAGTGAGAGAGTTGATTCCCCTTCCCTGGAGGGGTTTAAGGTGTGTGTGGCCGAGGTGCTGAGGGACATGGCTTAGTGATTGATGGGAATGGTTGGACTCCATGATCTGACGAGTCTCTTCCAACCTGGGGATTCTATGATTCTATCCAGAAGATGCTTGGATCATCGAGCCCAACCATTCCCATCAATCACTAACCCCTGTCCCTCAGCACCTCGTCCACATGGCCCTTAAACCCCTCCAGGGAAGGGCACTCAACCCCCTCCCTGGGCAGCCTCTCCCACTGCCCAATCACCCTTTCTGGGAAGAATTTTTTCCTTATGTTGAACCTGACCCTCCCCTGGTGGAGCTTGAGGCCATTCCCTCTTGTCCTGTCCCCTGTCCCTTGGCAGAAGAGCCCAGCTCCCTCCTCTCCACAACCTCCTCTCAGGGAGTCCCAGAGAGCAATGAGCTCTCCCCTCAGCCTCCTCTTCTCCAGGAGAAACCCCCCCAGCTCTCGCAGACACTCCTCTTCTTCTCCAGCCCCTTCACCAGCTTCCTTGCTCTTCTCTGCACTTGCTCCACAGCCTCAACATCCTTCTTGTGGGGAGGGGCCCACAACTGACCCCAGGATTCGAGGATTGGTCTCCCCAGTGCCGAGTCCAGAGGGAGAAGAACCTCCCTGGCCCTGCTGGCCACGCCGGGTCTGCTCCAAGCCAAGATGCCCTTGGCCTTCTTGGCCACCTGGGCCCCTGCTGCCTCCTCTTCAACCTCAGTGGGTGCAGGGGGGGGCGATGCCATCCCAGCTCATGACCACCCTGTGTCCCTCTGGATGCTGCATTGAATCACACCCCAAAACACCCTCTTCACCCGCCCTCTCCCTCCCACCTTCCCAGCAGAGCTCTGTGCCGGGTCTGGTGGCCCCAGCACCACCACGGAGCGAGCGCTGACGGCTTTTCAAGTGCTCTTGAGCTAACTGAGCCGACGCTTTCGGTGGCAAACAAGCACAGGCTGAAGGAAGGCCCCGAGAAGCGTTTCCTCGTTAATATCTCGTCGTGGCAGAGCCCTGCGTGCTTTCTGGGCCGCCCTGAGCTTCCTGAAGGGAAGCGGTGGGAGCCCAGCTGTGTCCACGCTCTCCGACTGCGGTTCCTGAGCAAAACAACAAAACCGCCGAGAACTGACAACCAGAAACTGCACAGGAGAGGAGGGGAGTGGCGAGGAGAGCCTGGGAGAGGGAGCAAAACTGATCCTCAGGCGGAGGCGTTGAGATCAGCTGCCTTCAGCCCCTCTGGCCTTGCAGGCTCCTGCTCGGAGAGTTTTGTTTGGCTGATGAGCAAGGGTGAAATAAGAGGGGGAGTTGCATAAGTTGATGGGATCATGGGATGCTGAGATGGTTTGGGTGGGAAGGGACCTCAAAGCCCATCCAGACCCACCAGGGACACCTCCCACGCGATCAGGGGCTCCAAGCCCCATCCAAGCTGCCCTTGAACCCCTCCAGGGATGGAGCAACCTGGGCCAGGGCCTCCCCACCCTCACAGCAAAACATTTCTCCCCAACATCTCATCTCAATCTTCCCTCTTCCAGCTCAAAACCATTCTCCATCATCCCGTCCTTGAGCCAGAGCCCCTCCCCAGCTTTCCTGGAGCCCCTTTCAGCTCTGGAAGCTGCTCTAAGGTCTCCTCAGAGCCTTCTCCAGGCTCAACAACCCCAACTCTCTCAGCCTGTTCTCCTAGAGGAGGTTCTCCAGCCCTCACATCATCTCCGTGGCCTCCTCTGGCCTCACTCCAACAGCTCCAGGTCCTTCCTTGTGCTGAGCACTCCAGACTGGACACAGGCTCCAGGTGGGTCTCCCAGAGCAGAGCAGAGTGGCAGGATCCCCTCCCTCACCTGCTGCTCCCACGGCTCTGGATGCAGCCCAGGACATGGTTTCTGGGCTCCAAGCACACATTGCCAGCTCCTCTGGAGCTTGTCCTCCCCCAGCACCCCAAGCTCTTCTCCTCGGGGCTGCTCCCAATCCATCCTCCATCCTCCTCCCAACCTGGGTTTGTGTGTGGGTTTGCTCTGACCCCCCCGTGCAGGCCTTCGCCCTCGGCTCTGTTGAACCTCTGGAGGGTCACACAGCTCCTTCTCCAGCCTGGCCACATCCCTCTGGAGCTGACAGAGCTGGAGCAGGAGGACAGGCCCAGGCTCTGAGCCCCATCGAGCAGTCTGGTGCTGGCTGGAAGAGCAGGAGGCTGTGGGGTTGATGCCCCAATGAAGGAGCAGCCCTCGAGCTCTGTTTTCCTTTCCCAGACGCATCAGCTCATCTGATAAAATCCACTCAATGATCCATCCAGTGGGTCTCTTCTAGCCTGGTTATTCCATGATTCTCTGATTTTCTCTCCTGGGTTTCCACCAGGGAGGGAGCCCAGGCTGCCCCTTCCCGCACTCCGTGGGGAGGACAGGGATTTATCGGCCCCAGAACTGGGGGAATTCAAGCAGGAGCAAAGAAAAGCCTGGTTTGAATTCACAGAATCATAGAACATCCAGGTTGGAATTCACCTTGGGAGGAACTGAGGAGAGCGTCCAGGAGCCCCCCCCGGGGATTAACCCCTTCCCCGACGCACTCTGGGGTGACAGGGAGAATCGTAGAATCATAGAATCACCAGGTTGGAAGAGACCCAGCAGATCATCAAGTCCAACCATTCCCATCAAACACTAACCCATGTCCCTCAGGACCTCATCTACCTGTGCCTTAAACCCCTCCAGGGAAGGGGAATCAACCCCCTCCCTGGGCAGCCTATTCCAATGCCCAATGACCCTTTCCATGAAAAACTTCCTCCTAATAAGCCAGGAGAAGAGAAGCCAGGAGAACCTGTTGTCCCTAACCTGGAGCAGCCGCCGAGCTCGAGAGGAGCTGACGGGGAACACGGAGGTTAAGACGAGAGTTAACTCCTGAGCTCCATCCTCCAAACCCACACTGCTCCGCTAGCTTCGATGGAGCAAAAATAATCCCTAGAATCATAGAACAACCAGGTTGGAAGAGACCCACTGGATCATCGAGTCCAACCATTCCCATCAAAATTCCTGGCAGAGGAGGGCTTTGCTCTTTGCTGAGCCTCCTCTCCCATGGCCGCAGGAACTGGGTTGAGGTGCAGCCTCTCTCCAGCAGCCGTTTCCACCGGAGTTTTCTATTCACGTGTCCCCAGGCTCCCTGCGATCGAACTCTCCCGCTGGCTGCGTCCGTAGAATCTCAGCGTCATGGAATTATTGAGGCTGGAAAAGCCCCTCGGGCTCATCCAGCTCAACCCACCACGTGGCCAAACCCTGTCCCCAAGTGCCACGGCCACACCGTTTGTGAACCTCTCCAGGGCTGGGGACGCCCCCAGTGCCCTGAGCAGCCTCTGCCAGGGCTTCACCATCCTCTCCGTGAAGGAATCTTTCCCAAGATCTACTGGAAACCTCCCCTGGCACAGCCTGAGGCCATCTCTGTTCACACAGAGGGTCACTGGGCATTGGAATAGGCTGCCCAGGGAGGGGGTTGATTCCCCTTCCCTGGAGGTGTTTCAGGCACAGGTAGATGAGGTGCTGAGGGACATTCGTTAGAGTTTGATAGGAATGGTTGGACTGGATGATCCGATGGGTCTCTTCCAACCTGGTTGTTCTGTGATTCTATGATCTCCTCTCACCCCACCATGTGTCCTCTCCCACCAGCCCCATGGAAGCAGCTTGAATCCGGAGGCATGAGGAGCCTCTCGTCCGGCTCTTCAGCACAAGCAGCGGCTCCATCTGCTCCTCTGGGCTTCATCTTGGGGGCTCCGACCTGTTCTGCTTGAAAAATCCCAGCGTATAAAGCTGCCTGCGGGATCCTCCTGCTGAGGGATCCTAGTCCTGTGGGATCCTGGTGCTGAGAGAGGCTCACACTGCACGATTCTCATCCTGCGGGACCTCCATCCTGCGGGAAGCTCATCCTGCAGGATCCTCACACTGAAGGATGCTCATCCTGTGGGATCCTCCTGCTGAGGGATGATCATCCTGCAGGATTCTGGTGCTGAGGGATGCTCGTCCTGTGGGATCCTGGTGCTGAGAGAGGCTCACGCTGCACAATTCTCATCCTGTGGGGCCTCCATCCTGTAGGATGCTCACTCTGCGGGATGCTCACTCTGCAGGATCCCCATCCAGTGGGATTCTCATGCTGAGTGATGCTTATCCTGTGAGATCCTGGTGCTGAGGGATGCTCTTCCTTGCACGATCCTCACACTATGAGATCCTCGTGCTGAGGGATGCTCATCCTGCGGGATCCTGGTGCTGAGAGAGGCTCACACTGCACGATTCTCATCCTGTGGGATCTCTATCCTGTGGGACCTCTATCCTGTAGGATCCTGGTACTGAGCGATGCTCATCCTGCAGGATCCTGGTGCTGAGGGATGATCATCCTTGCAGGATCCTCACACTGTGGGACCTCTATCCTGTGGGATGCTCATCCTGCGGGATCCTGGTGCTGAGCGATGCTCATCCTGCAGGATCCTGGTGCTGAGGGATGATCATCCTTGCAGGATCCTCACACTGTGAGATCCTCGCGCTGAGGGATGCTCATCCTGCGGGATCCTGGTGCTGAGAGAGGCTCACGCTGCACGATTCTCATCCTGTGGGACCTCCATCTGGTGGGATGCTCACTCTGTGGGATGCTCACTCTGCAGGATCCCCATCCAGTAGGATCCTTGTGCTGAAGGACACTCATCCTGTGGGATCCTCTTGATGAAGGATGCTCGTCCTTGCGGGATCCTCACACTGTGAGATCCTCATGCAGAAGGATGCTCATCCTGCAGGATCCTGGTGCTGAGGGATGCTTATCCTTGCATGATCCTCACACTATGAGATCCTCGTGCTGAGGGATGCTCATCCTGCAGGATCCTGGTGCTGAGAGAGGCTCACGCTGCACGATTCTCATCCTGTGGGACCTCTATCCTGTGGGATGCTCATCCTGCAGGATCCTGGTGCTGAGCGATGCTCATCCTGCAGGATCCTGGTGCTGAGGGATGATCATCCTTGCAGGATCCTCACACTGTGGGACCTCTATCCTGTGGGATGCTCATCTGCGGGATCCTGGTGCTGAGCGATGCTCATCCTGCAGGATCCTGGTGCTGAGGGATGATCATCCTTGCAGGATCCTCACACTGTGAGATCCTCATGCAGAAGGATGCTCATCCTGCGGGATCCTGGTGCTGAGAGAGGCTCACGCTGCACGATTCTCATCCTGTGGGACCTCCATCCGGTGGGATGCTCACTCTGCGGGATGCTCACTCTGCAGGATCCCCATCCAGTAGGATCCTTGTGCTGAAGGACGCTCATCCTGTGGGATCCTCTTGATGAAGGATGCTCGTCCTTGCGGGATCCTCACACTGTGAGATCCTCATGCAGAAGGATGCTCATCCTGCGGGATCCTGGTGCTGAGGGATGATCATCCTTGCAGGATCCTCACACTGTGAGATCCTCATGCAGAAGGATGCTCATCCTGCGGGATCCTGGTGCTGAGGGATGCTCATCCTGCAGGATCCTGGTGCTGAGGGATGCTTATCCTTGCAGGATCCTCACACTGCGAGATCCTCACATGGAAGGATGCTCATCCTGCTGGATCCCTGTGCTGAGAGAGGCTCACGCTGAAGGATGCTCATCCTGTGGGACCTCCATCCTGCGGGATGCTCATCCTGCAGAATCCTCGTGCTGAGGGATGCTCGTCCTTAAGGGATCCTCACACTATGAGACCCTCCTGCTGAGGGATGCTCATCCCGGAGGATCCTGGTGCTGAGGGAGGCTCACGCTGCATGATTCTCATCCTGTGGGACCTCCACCCTGCGGGATCCTCATCCTGCAGGATCCTCCTGCTGAGGGATGCTCATCCTGTGTGTTGAAGGATGCTCATCCTTGTGGGATCCTGGTGCTAAGAGAGGCTCACGCTGCACAATTCTCATCCTGTGAGACCTCCATCCTGTGGGATGCTCACTCTGCACGATCCCCATCCCGTGGGATCCTCGTGCTGTGGGATGCTCAGGCCACACGATCCTGTCGCCGTGGGATCCCCACCCTGCACGATCCCCATCCCGTGGGATCCTCGCGCTGTGGGATGCTCAGGCCACACGATCCTGTCGCCGTGGGATCCCCACCCTGCACGATCCCCATCCAGTGGGATCCTCGTGCTGTGGGACGCTCAGGCCACAAGATCCTGTCGCCGTGGGATCCCCACCCTGCAGGATCCCCATCCCGTGGGATCCTCGTGCTGTGGGATGCTCAGGTCACACGATCCTGTCGCTGTGGGATCCCCACCCTGCAGGATCCCCATCCCGTGGGATCCTCGCGCTGTGGGATGCTCAGGCCACACGATCCTGTCGCCGTGGGATCCCCACCCTGCAGGATCCCCATCCCGTGGGCTGCTCACACCATGGGACCAGAGCTCGAACACGCATCCAGACCCGTGCAGGGGTCACCGCTGGCTCCGGGGCCCACAGGGCAGATCCCAGCTCCCATGTGCTGCTTGGTTTGGCTGAGCCGTAAGGATCCAGTGGGTTGCAGATCCTCTGCTCTGCAACTCCCAGGGCTGGTGGCCCCGGATCCTTCCTTCCCGTGGGCATCGAGTCAGCTCAGCACACCCACTCACACACACACACACTCACACACTCTCACACACACAGATGTTGGCTGTGCAGCCGTCGCTCCGCTCAGCCCCAGATTCTTCCATATAAAGACAGCGGCAGCCGCCGTCGCGGGTTATTTCTGGCCCTTCACGCGCCAGAGCCCCAGCGCTGCCTCGGCCCCACACGCACCGGGGTTTTTCCCAGCTGCAAAAAACACGAAGCCAGCCCCAGCACCGCTTGCTCAGCACCATCAGCTCCTGCCCGGCTCCTGCGCTCTGAGCACACACAGATTCCAGCTACCTGGATGGATTGGGAGGGAGGGAGGGACGGACAGACACCCCACACAGCATCGCTGGGGCTGATGCCTGCAGGAGTCCAACAATTCCTGCGTGGAATGCCCTGCTTCTTGGCCAAGAATCATAGAATCATAGAATCATAGAATCACCAGGTTAGAAGAGACTCACTGGATCATCAAGTCCAACCATTCCTATCAAACACTAACCCATGTCCCTCAGGACCTCGTCCACTTGTCCCTTAAACACCTCCAGGGAAGGGGAATCAACCACCTCCCTGGGCAGCCTATTCCAATGCCCAATAACTCTCTGTGTGAAAAACTTCCTCCTAATCTCCAGCCTAAATCTCCCCTGGTGGAGCTTGAGGCCATTCCCTCTCATCCTGTCCCCTGTCCCTTGGGAGAAGAGTCCAGCTCCCTCCTCTCTACAGCCTCCTTTCAGGGAGTTGTAGAGAGCAATGAGGTCTCCCCTCAGCCTCCTCTTCTCCAGAATAAACCCCCCCAGCTCTCTCAGATGCTCCTCTTCTTCTCCAGCCCCTTCACCAGCTTCGTGGCTCTTCTCTGGACTCTCTCCAGAGCCTCAACATCCTTCTTGTGCTGAGGGGCCCACAACTGAACACAGGATTCAAGGAGCGGCCTCCCCAGTGCTGAGTCCAGAGGGAGAATCACCTCCCTGGCCCTGCTGGTCACACCATTTCTGATCCAAGCCAGGATGCCATTGGCCTTCTTGGCCACCTGGGCACACTGCTGGCTCATGGTCAGTCGCTGTCGACCAACCCCCCCAGGTCCCTCTCCTCCTGGCAGTTTTCCATCCAGACTTCTCCCAGTCTGTAGCTCTGCATAGGGTTGTTGTGCCCCAAGTGCAGGACACGACATTTGGCCGTGTTAAACCTCAAGCCTTGGCTCTCAGTTTATTCCCTTTGGGTTCAAAAGCACCAAGAGGCATCCGGCAGCACCGGGTAGTCGGGACATCCCAGTGGTGCCATGGCCGTCAGCAACCCAGACGGGGGCTTCAGGGTGGCCTGGAGTCTGGAAAAGTCCTGTTTTCCCAGGCAAGATCCAGGGCGCTTCCCACCTAAAGGAGGTTGTCGAGCCACCAGCAGCCAGAGAGGGACCAGGAACCAGAGGGGTTTGTCCCACTCGCTGGGTACCTGTCACATCTGTCTCACTTTCCTCGTCCATCACCATTCATCCCATCCCTGGAGGGGTTCAGGGCCAGGTTGAATCATAAAATCATAGAATCCTAGAACAACCAGGTTGGAAGAGACCCATCGGATCATCGAGTCCAACCATTCCCATCAAACACTAACCCATGTCCCTCAGCACCTCATCTACCTGTGCCTTAAACACCTCCAGGGCAGGTTGGATGGGGCTTGGAGCCCCTGATCCAGCAGGAGTCGTCCCTGCCTATGGAACTGGATGATCTTTGAGGTCCTTTCCCACCCAAACCACTCCAGGATCCTATAAATGCATCCAACAGACTCATCAGAGCTTTGGTGTTTGCTGTCTCCGTTCTCACTCTTCCCCTGAACCTGCAGCCGACACTCATTCCCCTGCGTCTCTCCTGGGTCTGGGGCCACCAGGAGCTGGGTGGGAGCTGCGGACACCGACAGGCGGCTCAGCGTCACCCGAGCTCGTGGCTATTTCTGCATCCTGACCCCCCCCGATCCAGCCGCCCTTTGCCCCGCGACTCCAGCACCGTCACAATCAAATTATGGGCTCTCCGGCTTCCAAACGGATCAAGCCGGGCAGGTAACCACAGGTCCCAGCAGCACGCGCTGCCGGCACCGACCGACCTCCGCTCGGGGGAGGAAACAACCCAGACCCATGTTCTTATAGAATCATAGAATCACCAGGTTGGAAGAGACTCGTCAGATCATGGAGTCCAACCATTCCCATCAGTCACTAACCCATGTCCCTCAGCACCTCGGCCACACACACCTTAAACCCCTCCAGGGAAGGGGAATCAACTCTCTCACTGGGCAGACTCTGACACTGCCCAACAACCCTTTCCATGAAGAATTTCTTCCTAATGTCCATCCTGACCCTCCCTGGTGGAGCTTGAGGCCATTCCCTCTCGTCCTGTCCCTTGGGCCTGAAGAGCCCAGCTCCCTCCTCTCCACAACCTCCTCTCACCCCAAACTCTCCATCCCGACACCAATCCAGCTCCAACCCCCTCCCAGCTCTTCCTCTTTGAGTTTAAAAGGCTCCGAGAGAGGAGCTGCTGCCGGGGATTCCTCCCTGAGGGATTTATCCAGCCACAAAAAGCAAAAAAAGGGAGGTTTGGGAAGGAAGTTGGAGTCCAGCCTGATCATCACATCCCCTCAGCTCTGCTAGAAACAGAATGACAGAACAGAATCATAGAACAACCAGGTTGGAAGAGACCCATCGGATCATCGAGTCCAACCATTCCTATCAAACACTAAACCAAGTCCCTCAGGACCTCATCCACTCGTCCCTTAAACACCTCCAGGGAAGGGGAATCAACCACCTCCCTGGGCAGCCTATTCCAATGCCCAATGACCCTCTGTGTGAAAAACTTCCTCCTAATCTCCAGCCTAAATCTCCCCTGGTGGAGCTTGAGGCCATTCCCTCTTGTCCTGTCCCCTGTCCCTTGGCAGAAGAGCCCAACTCCCTCCTCTCCACAACCTCCTCTCAGGGAGTTGCAGAGAGCAACGAGGTCTCCCCTCAGCCTCCTCTTCTCCAGGATAAACCCCCCCAGCTCTCTCAGCCGCTCCTCACAGGGCCTGTTCTCCAGCCCCTTCACCAGCCTTGTCGCTCAAACACCCCTGGGAGCCCCAGCGGGAGGAGACGGGACACGGATTCCGACGCGGTGCTGGATCCGTGGGGGTCGCTTGCCCCACTGCCCCCTCGGCTCAGGAGGAAGAAAGGATGGAAAAGATCCCGAAAGGGCTCAATCCCAGCTGGGAGAGAGGGGTTATTCCCCAGCGGAGCAGGAGAAGGTGGAGAAGGGAAGGAGGCCCTGGTGGGGCTGAACACCGGAGCTCAGCGCCGGGGCAGGATGAGGCTTTAACCCCTACTAAGCGAATCATTCCGTGTGTCCAGAGCTGCGAAAACATCCTCCGGCATCATAGAACCATAGAATCACAGAATCACAGAACCATAGAACAACCAGGTTGGAAGAGACCCATCGGCTCATCGAGTCCAACCGTTCCCATCAAACACTAAACCAAATCCCTCAGCACCTCCTGGTCTGGGAGAGCTGCGCTTGAACCCCAGGAGCCTGCGGGAGGGTTGGGGGAAGGGACATGGAGGGGTGGGGGCGGTGGGGGGCGGTGGGAGAGGGCAAAGGGGCCCCAACCTACCTCCTTCTCGGAGACGTAGAGCTGATCCCCCTTCAAAACCACGTAACGGTTCTTCCAGATCTCCCGGAAAATGCCTTTCCCGCAGTATTTGCGCACCCAGCCCACCTTCTCGGGCTGCGCCGGCTGCTGAGTCCCATCCTGCGGCCCCTGCCACAAAGGGAGAGGGGAGAGAGCAGGGAAGGGGGAAACAACATTAGTCCTGGTTGTTGGTTTTTTTTTGGTTTTTTTTTTTTTTTTTTTTTTTCCCCCTCTCCCTCTTCGCTCAACTTTCGCCTCCGTCCGTCCTTCCCCCCACCCCCTCGCCCAGATCCTCTCCGGCCGCTCCCTGTGGATTTTTCCTGCTGTGGATGGGCAAGAACAACAATAAAGCCTTGGGGACCAGGCAGGGATCACGCTTGGGTCAGAGAAAGCGGTTCTGCTCCACACGGGAAAAGGAGCAGGGGGAGGGAAGGGCAGGATTTAAAGCAGAAAAAAAAGAAAAGGTAAAAAAAAAAAAATAATTTGCTTCTGTTGGTTTTGGAGGTTTGGGGGTTTTTTTTTTTTTTTGGTAGAAGCGGGATCTCCGGGTGGGTTTCCCAGCTCCGGTCGCTCGGGGCTGGGATGGCGGCGACGGAGCGATGGGGACTTGGCCGCTTCGTCGCTCGCTCTCGCTCGGGGATGGAAACCGCTCCCGGCAGCATTCCCGGTGGATTCGGGGCGGTGGGAGGGCAGGAGTAGCCGTGGGTGAACCCACAGCCAGCACTGGGTTTGTTTTGAGGAGAAGCGAAGAGAGAAAGGATGAAGAGGGGGACGGAGGGACAAGTATCCAGCTCGGAGCATCCCAAATCCCGAATCCTGAATCCCGAATCCCAAATCCCTCGCCCCATCACGCTCACCCTCTTGGCAGGGTTGGTTTTCTTCATCATTCCACGGGGAGAAAGGGCCTGCGGCTCGGGAAGGAAGAAGGATGCTTGTGCGGTTGGTCGCTGCCTTGGCCTTGGGGAGCCCTGAGGAGGCCGGAGGGTCACGCGCAGCCCTGGCCGCGGGGCCGTGGGGCCCCCCGGTGCCCCCCGCCAGCCCCCAGCATCGCGGGGCTCGCTCTGCGCGGCCCCGGGCGCCCCAGCTCCATCTATAGCGACGCGATGACGTGGGGCGCACGGCGGAGGCCAAGCGCGGCCCACGAGGGGCGTTCGGCTTTGTCTCTGCCTCGCTGCCACCACAGCCCAGGGGGGGGGACGTGGGGCTGGGGGACAGCGGGGACACGGATTGGGGGGGGGGGAATCTGGGGGGATGGGGGAGAGGGTAGGGATGGAGCCGGAGGGATGAGTCTATGGGGAATGGGGGAGTGGGGATGGGAGAGAGGGGATGGGAGAGAGTAGGGATGGGGATGTGGGGCTGGGGGAGAGGGGATGGGGGTGTGGGGATGAATCTATGGGGAATGGGAGAGTGGGGATGGGAGAGAGTAGGGATGGGGATGTGGGGCTGGGGGAGAGGGGATGGGAGTGTGGGGATGAATCTATGGGGCCAGGAGAGTGGGGATGGGAGAGAGTAGGGATGGGAGAGAGTAGGGATGGGGATGTGGGGCTGGGGGAGAGGGTAGGGATGGAGTCCAAGGGATGAGTCTATGGGGAATGGGAGAGTGGGGATGGGAGAGAGTAGGGGTGGGAGAGAGTAGAGATGGGGATGTGGGGCTGGGGGAGAGGGGCTGGGAGAGAGTAGGGATGAGGATGTGGGGTTGGGGGAGAGGGGATGGGGATGTGGGGCTGGGGGAGAGGGTAGGGATGGAACCGGAGGGATGAGTCTATGGGGAATGGGAGAGTGGGGCTGAGGGATAGGGGATGGGAGAGAGTAGGGATGGGGATGTGGGGCTGGGGGAGAGGGGATGGAGATGTGGGGATGAATCTATGGGGAATGGGAGAGTGGGGATGGGAGAGAGTAGGGATGGGGATGTGGGGCTGGGGTGGAGGGGATGGGAGAGTAGGGATGGGGATGTGGGGCTGGGGTGGAGGGGATGGGAGAGTAGGGATGGGGATGTGGGGCTGGGGGAGAGGGGATGGGGATGTGGGGATGAATCTGCGGGGCCAGGAGAGTGGGGATGGGAGAGAGTAGGGATGGGAGAGAGTAGGGATGGGGATGTGGGGCTGGGGTGGAGGGGATGGGAGAGTAGGGATGGGGATGTGGGGCTGGGGGAGAGGGTAGGGATGGAGTTGGAGGGATGAGTCTATGGGGAATGGGAGAGTGGGGCTGGGGGAGAGGGGATGGGAGAGTAGGGATGGGGATGTGGGGCTGGGGGAGAGGGGATGGGGGTGTGGGGATGAATCTATGGGGAATGGGAGAGTGGGGATGGGAGAGAGAAGGGATGGGGATGTGGGGCTGGGGGAGAGGGGATGGGAGTGTGGGGATGAATTTATGGGGCCAGGAGAGTGGGGATGGGAGAGAGTAGGGATGGGGATGTGGGGCTGGGGGAGAGGGGATGGGGGTGTGGGGATGAATCTATGGGGAATGGGAGAGTGGGGATGGGAGAGAGAAGGGATGGGGATGTGGGGCTGGGGGAGAGGGGATGGGAGTGTGGGGATGAATTTATGGGGCCAGGAGAGTGGGGATGGGAGAGAGTAGGGATGGGGATGTGGGGCTGGGGGAGAGAGGATGGGAGAGAGTAGGGATGGGGATGTGAGGCTGGGGGAGAGGGTAGGGATGGAACCGGAGGGATGAGTCTATGGGGAATGGGAGAGTGGGGCTTGGGGAGAGGGGCTGGGAGAGAGTAGGGATGGGGATATGGGGCTGGGGGAGAGGGTAAGGATGGAGCCGGGGGGATGAATCTATGGGGAATGGGAGAGTGGGGCTTGGGGAGAGGGGATGGGAGAGTAGGGATGGGGATGTGGGGCTGGGGAAGAGGGGATGGGGGTGTGGGGATGAATCTGTGGGGCTGGCGGTGTGGGGATGGGGGAGAGTGGGAATGGGGATGTGGGGCTGGGGGTGTGGTGAATGGGAGAGAGTGGGATTGGGGGTGTGGGGATGGATGTGTGGGGCTGGAGCTGTGGGGCAGGGGATGTGGGGTTGGGGGTGTCGGGATGGGGGTGTGGGGGTGGGAGAGTAGGAATGGGGCTGTGGGGCTGGTGTTGTGGAAATGGGGCTGTGGGGCTGGGAGAGTGGGAGGAGGAGAGTGGGGATGGAGCTGTGGGGCTGGGGTTGTGGGGCTGGATGTGTGGGGCTGGGCTATGGGGCAGCCCGTTTGCACTGTCCTGGCCTGTGTCAAGGGTTGGGATGGGATGGGATGGGATGGGATGGGATGGGATAGGATTGGATTGGGATGGGATGGGATGGGATGGAGATGGGATGGGGTGGGATGGAGATGGGGATGGGATGGGATGGGATGGAGATGGGATGGAGATGGGATGGGATGGAGATGGGAAGGGATGGGATGGGATGGAGATGGGAAGGGATGGGATGGAGATGGGATGGGATGGGATGGGGATGGGGATGGGATGGGATGGAGATGGGAAGGGATGGGATGGGATGGAGATGGGATGGGATGGGATGGGATGGGATGGGATGGGATGGGATGGGATGGGATGGGATGGGATGGGATGGAGAAGGAGAAGGAGAAGGAGATGGAGATGGGATGGGATGGGATGGAGAAGCAGAAGGAGATGGAGATGGAGATGGAGATGGAGATGGGATGGGATGGAGATGGGGATGGGGATGGGGATGGAGATGGGATGGGATGGGATGGAGATGGGACGGGATGGAGATGGGATGGGATGGAGTGAATTGAGGGAATGGGATGGGATGGGATGGGATAGAGATGGAGATGGGATGGGATGGAGATGGGATGGGATGGAGTGAATTGAGGGAATGGGATGGGATGGGATGGGATGGAGATGGAGATGGGATGGGATGGAGATGGGACGGGATGGAGATGGGATGGGATGGAGTGAATTGAGGGAATGGGATGGGATGGGATGGGATGGGATGGGATGGGATGGGATGGGATGGGATGGAGATGGAGATGGGATGGGATGGAGATGGGATGGGATGGAGTGAATTGAGGGAATGGGATGGGATGGGGATTGGGATAAGATGGGATGGGATGGTGTGGAGATGGAGATGGGATGGGATGGGATGGGATGGGGATTGGGATTGGGACACGGATGGGGCTGGGGCCAGGGCTGGGAGCAGGGGTGACCTGGGCACTGGGAAGAGGTTAGGAATGGAGATAAGGATTGGGATTGGGATGGATCTGGGACTGGGATGGGGGCAGAGCTGAGAACAGGGCTGGGGATGAGGACAGCATCAGGGATGGAGCTGGGGACGGGATCAGGGAGCTCAGAGATGGACAGACACCTTCCCATGCTGGACGGCCGCAAATAGGACTCAGGGAGGCTCCAGCCCCATGAATCCCACGGGATCGACCTCCAGGAGCTCCACTGCTGGGACTGGGGCTGCGTCACCCATGGGAAGCAGAGCAGGACATCCCCCTCCCCAGCTCCCTTCCTCCCCATCAATTGTTGATGTTTCCAGCTCTGACTCACTGGTCACGTCCCTCGCAGGCTGAGTCACCGGCGGCTGCTGCTGCAGCTTCTTCCCCCTCGTGTTCCTGGAATCACGGGATGGGTTGGGCTGGAAGGGACCTCAAAGCCCATCGAGTTACAACCATGGGATCAGGGACACCTCCCAACCTGCCCTTGAACCCCTCCAGGGATGGAGCAACCAGGGCCAGGGCCTCCCTACCCTCATAATGAAGGTTTCTCCCCAAGATCTCATCTCAATCTCCCCTCTTGCGGCTCAAACCCATTCTCCATCATCCCATCCCTGACCCAGAGCCCCTCCCCAGCTTTCCTGGAGCCCCTTTCAGCTCTGGAAGCTGCTCTAAGGTCTCCTCAGAGCCTTCTCCAGGCTCAACAACCCCAATTCTCTCAGTCTGTTCTCCTAGAGGAGGTTCTCCAGCCCTCACATCATCTCCGTGGCCTCCTCTGGCCTCACTCCAACAGCTCCACGTCCTTCCTTGTGCTGAGGACTCCAGAACTGGACACAGGCTCCAGGTGGGTCTCACCTGAGCAGAGGGACAGGATCCCCTCCCTCCCCTGCTGCTCCCACAGCTCTGGCTGCAGCGCAGGACACATCCCGAGGAGACTCACCTCGGCTCCTCAGCAGCTTCACACTCGGCATCCAGAGGTGAAATTGCAGAGGGAGGGGGTGTCAAATACATAAATAAACCGTGAGCTTTATTCTGCGGCAGGGAGAGGGGTTGGGAACCCATGCTTAGGAATCACAGAATCACAGAACAACCAGGTTTGAAGGGACCCATCGGATCTTCTAATCCAACCATTCCTATCAAACACTAAACCAAGTCCCTCAGGACCTCATCTACCTGTGCCTTAAACACCTCCAGGGAAGGGGAATCAACCACCTCCCTGGGCAGCCTATTCCAATGCCCAATGACCCTTTCTGTGAAAAACTTCCTCCTAATCTCCAGCCTAAACCTCCCCTGGTGGAGCTTGAGGCCATTCCCTCTTGTCCTGTCCCCTGTCCCTTGGGAGAAGAGCCCAGCTCCCTCCTCTCCACAACCACCTTTCAGGTAGTTGTAGGAGGGAGCCCTTGAGGAGGGAGCGAAGCGGCCGCGTTGGGGCTGAGCGCAGGGCTGGGCCAGGGCAGCAGCATCACTTCCCAGAGAGAGATTTTCTCCTTGGGTCACCAACACTTCCAAGGTCCAGGCCGCCCGTGCACCCTCAACCTCTTAACAAGACACCGACGCTTCTGCGCTCCGTGGGACAAAATCCAAAGCTGCGATAGTAGGATGGAACTGTGGGATGGGGTGGGTGGGAAGGGACCTCCAAGCCCGTCCAGTGCCACCCCTGAGACAGGCAGGGACACCTCCCACTGCATCAGGGGCTCCGACCTTCATCCAACCTGGATGGATCCTCCTGCCCTCCAGCCATGGATTCCTCTGCAGATACTCCTGCTCTCCAGCTATGGATCCAGCCTGGATCCCTCTGCAGATCCTCCTGCCTTTCATCCATGGATCCAGCCTGGATCCCTCTGCAGATCCTCCTGCCCTCCAGCTACGGATCCAGCCTGGATCCCTCTGCAGAATCTCCTGCCCTCCAGTCATGGATCCAGCCTGGATCCCTCTGCAGATCCTCCTGCCTTTCATCCATGGATCCAGCCTGGATCCCTCTGTAGATCCTCCTGCCTTTCATCCATGGATCCAGCCTGGATCCCTCTGCAGATCCTCCTGCTCTCCAGCCACGGATCCAGCCTGGATCCCTCTGCAGATCCTCCTGCCTCTCATCCATGGATCCAGCCTGGATCCCTCTGCAGATCCTCCTGCCCTCCAGCTATGGATCCAGCTTCGATCCCTCTGCAGATCCTCCTGCCTTTCATCCATGCCTGGATCCCACTCCATATCATCCTGCCTTTCATCCACGGATCCAGCCTGGATCCCTCTGCAGATCCTCCTGCTCTCCAGCTACGGATCCAGCTTGGATCCCTCTGCAGATCCTCCTGCCTTTCATCCATGGATCCAGCCTGGATCCCTCTGCAGAACCTCCTGCCCTCCAGCCACGGATCCAGCCTGGATCCCTCTGCAGATCCTCCTGCTCTCCATCAATGGATCCAGCTTGGATCCCTCTGCAGATCCTCCTGCTCTCCAGTCATGGATCCAGCCTGGATCCCTCTGCAGATCCTCCTGCTCTCCAGCTATGGATCCAGCCTGGATCCCTCTGCAGATCCTCCTGCTCTCCAGCTATGGATCCAGCCTGGATCCCTCTGCAGATCCTCCTGCTCTCCAGCTATGGATCCAGCCTGGATCCCTCTGCAGAACCTCCTGCCTTTCATCCATGGATCCAGCCTGGATCCCTCTGTAGATCCTCCTGCCCTCCAGCTATGGATCCAGCCTGGATCCCTCTGCAGATCCTCCTGTCCTTCATCCATGCCTGGATCCCACTCCATATCATCCTGCCTTTCATCCACGGATCCAGCCTGGATCCCTCTGCAGATCCTCCTGCCCTCCATCCACAAATCCAGCCCTGAGGGAGCAGAGGAGCCGAGGTTCTCATCTTCCTGGGATGCAGGCGATGGACGGGAGTCCCTGCCGTCCCCATCCCTTCTAAAACAATGCCCGACGCCCCCGAGCTCGACGGGAAACGCTCCCTGAGGACGTGGCGTGGGAACTCTGCCCCCCAAGCCTGAGCCCATTGTTTTCCTGCAGGAGAAGGCAGCTCCGCACGCACCATCAATCCTTCGGCAGCTCCAGGAGGTCTGTGGACGGGCAGGGAATGAAGCCAGAGGAGCGAGTGTGAACAAAATACGAGGAAAGCAGGAAAAAGGCCTCCTCTTGGAGGTGCAGGACCCTCCGGGTCGCAGGGTTTGAGAGGAAGAGCAAGTTCCCTCACCCGGGAGAACAGCAACTCCATCTCCTCCGCTCCCAGATCCGCTTCCCCGTCCCGATTCTCTCGTTTTATTGCCGCTGGGTCGATCCGGAACGTTTAAGGAGAAGCCACGTCGCTTTTCCAGCTCACAGCACGGGAGGCGAAGCAGAGGCAGGGAGCTGGGTTCGCTCGTTAGGGTAAAGAGGAGCTAATAAAGAAGCTTCGGAGGGTAATTAAACCTCAGCGGCATCGCGGAGTCTACCGGGAATCACTCACTCCATGCGAGATTCGCTCAAAACGGGTTATTTAATGGGACTCCAAATACACAGAGAAGAGCGAAGGGCGTCTAGAACCCCCCGGCTTCACCTTGAGGGGGTGAAGGCGGCATCGTTAGGTGCTCGTTAGGGGACTCACACCAATAAATCAGCTCAGAGCAGAGCTTTGCGGGGCCACAGGGACCTCTTTCCTCGCTCTCCTCGAGGTGACGACCGCAGTTACGATCCGAGCGAAGGTGCATTCGGGGCACGTCGTGGTCCATCAGGCGTTAACTCCAGCGATCGCTGCTCCTCCAGGTTCCCGGCGTGGATTGGGGGGGAGAGGGAGAGGCCGGTTCTGCTCCGAAGCCGCAGAGTCCGCTTGGGAAAGCTCCGGACGGGAGATTCCTCCCGGGTTCACCGCCTGCTGCTCGACCTCGGCGCCACGTGGGAGCTCTCGGTGCTGCGGCCGCGGAATCCCGACGCCGTCACCTCCTCGAGGAAGCTGCCGAGAAAAACTTAGGTTAGCGGAGACACAGAGGGACTTCTCGCTCACGCAGGGAGAAGGGAACCCCAGGGCCCAGGCCTCGAGTCTTTGAAAAAAGCCAGAGAGTGCTCTGCACCCTCAGCGCTCCCTAAAGAGATTTTTTTCTCCTGTGTCACTGGGATTTCAGCACAGAGTTGCGCTCGTGGTCATGGAGGCAAAGAGAAGAGGAGCGGCTGAGAGAGCTGAGAGTGTTTATCCTGGAGAAGAGGAGGCTGAAGGGAGACCTCATTGCTCTCTGGGACTCCATGAGAGGAGGTTGTGGAGAGGAGGGAGCTGGGCTCTTCTGTCAAGGGACAGGGGACAGGACAAGAGGGAATGACCTCAAGCTCCACCAGGGGAGGCTCAGCCTGGACATCAGGAAAAATTCTTCCACGGAAAAGGGTGATTGGTCAGTGTCAGAGGCTGCCCAGGGAAGGGGGTGAGCCCCCTTCCCTGGAGGGGTTTAAGGGACGAGTGGCTGAGGTGCTGAGGGACATGGGTTAGTGACTGATGGGAATGGTTGGACTCCATGATCCAGTAGGTCTCTTCATAGAATCACAGAATCATAGAACAACCAGGTTGGAAGAGACCCATCGGATCATCAAGTCCAACCATTCCTATCAAACACTAACCCATGTCCCTCAGGACCTCATCTACCTGTGCCTTAAACACCTCCAGGGAAGGGGAATCAACCCCCTCCCTGGGCAGCCTGTTCCAATGCCCAATCACCCTTTCCATGAAAAACTTCCTCCTAATAAGCCAGGAGAAGAGAAGCCAGGAGAACCTGTTGTCCCTAACCTGGAGCAGCCGCCGAGCTCGAGAGGAGCTGACGGGGAACACGGAGGTTAAGGTGAGAGTTAACTCCTGAGCTCCATCCTCCAAACCCACACTGCTCCACTAGCTTCGATGGAGCAAAAATAATCCCTAGAATCATAGAACAACCAGGTTGGAAGAGACCCACTGGATCATCGAGTCCAACCATTCCTATCAAACACTAACCCATGTCCCTCAGGACCTCATCTACCTGTGCCTTAAACACCTCCAGGGAAGGGGAATCAACCCCCTCCCTGGGCAGCCTATTCCAATGCTCAATGACCCTCTGTGTGAAAAACTTCCTCCTAATCTCCAGCCTAAATCTCCCCTGGTGGAGCTTGAGGCCATTCCCTCTTGTCCTGTCCCCTGTCCCTTGGCAGAAGAGCCCAGCTCCCTCCTCTCCACAACCTCCTTTCAGGGAGTTGGAGAGAGTAATGAGGTCTCCTCTCAGCCTCCTCTTCTCCAGGATAAACACCCCCAGCTCTCTCAGCTGCTCCTCATAAGGTCTGTTCTCCAGCCCCTTCACCAGCTTCATTGCTCTTCTCTGGACTCTCTCCAGAGCCTCAACATCCTTCTTGTGCTGAGGGGCCCAGAACTGAACACAGGATTCAAGGAGCAGCCTCGTAGCAACTCGGGCACCCAGAGGCAGCACAGAGCCAGGAAGGCCGGCGTTGGGGGTTGTTTCTCTGCTCGCTCTCAGCCTTCCTGTGCAGCTGATCTGGCAGGAAGAGGCAGGGTGGAACCTTCTGCTGAGGCATCCTTGACATTTCACAGCCCCTCGAGCAGACGGGGACACGGCTGGTGTCTCGCTTCCCAGCCTCATCCCGGGGCTCCCGACCACACCGAGACCTCGCTCGTAATGCCACCGTGTTCAGAGCCTGCTGGGATCGAAACAGAATCATAGAATCACTAGGTTGGAAGAGACCCATCGGATCATCGAGTCCAACCATTCCCATCAGTCACTAAATGAGCCACAGGGAAAATGTTGGAGCACTGGGAATTCATTCAGTGCAGATTCCTTCAGATCCCAGCCCTGCTCCAGGGTCAGAGCAATCCCAGCACAGACCCAGGATTGGGGGGAGGATGGATTGGGAGCAGCCCTGAGGAGAAGAACTTGGGATGCTGGGAGAGAAGCTCGACAGGAGTCGGCAACATGTGCTTAGAGCCCAGAAACTGCCTGTGGCCTGGGCTGCATCCAGAACCATGGGAGCAGGAGGCCAGAGAGGGGATTCTGTCCCTCTGCTCCGCTCTGTGAGACCCACCTGGAGTCTGTGCCCAGTCTAGAGTCCTCAGCACAGGGAGGACCTGGAGCTGGTGGAGCAAGTCCAGAGGAGGCCACAGAGATGATGTGAGGGCTGGAGAGCCTCCTGTACAAGGACAGGCTGAGAGTTGGGGTCATTCAGCCTGGAGAAGAGAAGGCTCTGGGGAGGCCTTAGAGCAGCTTCCAGTGCTGAAAGGGGCTCCAGGGAAGCTGGGGAGGGGCTCTGGGTCAGGGATGGGGTGACAGAGAATGGTTTTGAGCTGAAAGAGGGGAGATTGAGATGAGATCTTGGGGAGAAATGTTTTTCTGTGAGGGTGGGGAGGCCCTGGCCCAGGTTGCTCCATCCCTGGAGGGGTTCAAGGGCAGGTTGCATGGGGCTTGGAGCCCCTGATGCAGTGGGAGGTGTCCCTGCCCATGGCTTGGGTGGCACTGGATGGGCTTCGAGGTCCCTTCCAACCCAAACCATTTGCATTAACGTGGTGTGAAAAGGTGGTTTGAGTTCTTGTTCCCGTCCCAGCTCTGCCGTGACCTCTCAGGTGACACTGGGAATGGTTCCACTCTCTCTACACACAGCAGAGTTCTCCGAGTGTCTCTTACTTCTGCTTCACAAGTTCAAGATTTGCAGCTACAGCTTCAAATGGTTGGACTCGATGACCCGATGGGTCTTTTCCAAGCTGGTGATTCTACGATTCGATGATTCAATGATTCGATTTGTGCTGCTCTGGGCGACATCACCTGGTTCAGGCATCAACCACGATGCTTGGCGCAGCCTTCGAATTATTTGCAGAAAAAACTGGGATTTCGTAGCAAAATTTGCATTTCAAAGAATGAAGGGGGTGGAAAAAACGCAAAAGAAAACAAAATCAAAGCTGTTGCTGGTTCAGGGCTGACTCTCATGAGGCTCTAAGGTCTCCCCACAGCCTTCTCCTCTCCAGGTGCAACAATCCCACCTCTCCCAGCTTGTTCTCCTACAGGAGGTTCTCCAGCCCTCACACCATCCCCGTGGCCTCCTCTGGCCTCGCTCCAACAGCTCAAGGTCCTTCTTGGGCTCCAGAGCTGGACACAGGCTCCAGGTGAGGAGCAGAGGTGCTCCAGCTTTCACATGATTTCCACGGCCTCACCTAGACCCTTCCCAACAGTTGGGTATTGTCCTTATCCTGGGGACTCCAGATCTGGACACAAAATTCCACCCAGAACGTGGTTGGTTTTGAGGCACCTCCTGGTCTTTTAGGTGACCCCCACACCTCCTCCTGTATTTGAATACAATTCCTAGGATGGAAAAGGCCTTCGAGATCATCAGCCATCCCCGTCCACTACCAAATCACACCCCCAAACTCTTCATCGATCCATCTTTCAAACCCCTCCAGGAATGGGGACTCAACCACCTCCCCAGGCAGCCTGTTCCCATGGTTTAAATCAGTTCCTGCTGCGTCCACTTTGAGACCCTCTTTTAAATTAAGTTTGCACCCTGAGCAAGTTTGCGGGTGACACTGAGCTGGGTGGAAGCTGGATCTGCTGGAGGGTCAGGAGGCTCCAAAGGGATCTGACCAGGCTGGATCCATGGGATGAGACCAACGGCAGGAGGGTTAACGAGGCCAAAGGGCGGATCCTGCACTTGGGGCACAACAACCCTGAGCAGCTCCAACCTAGGAGAAGTCTGGCTGGAAAGTGCCTGGAGGAGAAGGAGCTGGGGGCGTTGGTTGAAGAGGAGGCAGCAGGGGCCCAGGTAGCCAAGAAGGCCAAGGGCAGCTTGGCTTGGAGCAGACCCGGGATGGCCAGCAGGGCCAGGGAGGTTCTTCTCCCTCTGGACTCGGCCCTGGGGAGACCACCCCTTGAATCCTGGGGTCAGTTATGGGCCCCTCCCCACAAGAAGGTTGTTGAGGCTGTGGAGCGAGTGCAGAGAAGAGCAAGGAAGCTGGTGAAGGGGCTGGAGAAGAAGAGGACCATCTGAGAGAGCTGGGGGGGTTGAGGCTGGAGAAGAGGAGGCTGAGGGGAGACCTCATTGCTCTCTGCAAGTCCCTGCGAGTAGGTTGTGGAGAGGAGGGAGCTGGGCTCTTCTCCCAAGGGACAGGGGACAGGCCGAGAGGGAATGGCCTCAAGCTCCACCAGGGAGGGTCAAGATGGACATCAGGAAAAAATTCTTCATGGAAAGAGTCGTTGGGCAATGGAACAGGCTCTCCAGGGCGGGGGTTGAGTCCCCTTCCCTGGAGGGGTTTAAGGGCCGTGTGGAGGAGGTGCTGAGGGACGTGGGTTAGTGTTTGATAGGAATGGTTGGACTCCATGATCCGATGGGTCTCTTCCAACCTGGTGATTCTATGATTCTATGATTCTATGAAGTTGGTATTTTTCACCCCCACAACAAGCACTCGCTTCCCCTAACGACACAACCAGCCCCCACCGCCTCGTTGGGCTCCTGCTTTCTAACCGAACCAGGATGGATTTCCCTTAAGCCGCTGCGAGGGACACAGATGTTGGTCCCAAATGAAGTCGGCCTGGTAAGAACAATGAAAGCGCAGGATTAGTGCGCTTACAGGGGCCGCTCGGCGCATTAAACGCAACAATCGCCTTGTTTATTGCGATCGATCGGCCCTAATCCCGCAGGAATACGCGACGGTTCATTAAGGGAAGGGCTGGGGGATTAGCGGAGGGGTTAAACACCAGCAAATGTGGGCTCCTGCCCATCACACACCTCCACGTGTCGGCTGGGAGACCCCAAATCCCATGTGCTCTGTCGGAGATGGGGTTATCAGGAGGATCCTTATGTATTTCTAGACATTAGGGATGGAAAATAGGGTAAAACATCTAATAATAGCGACTCAGACATGAGGAAAAACCTCACAGAAAGGGTTCTCAAGCCCTGGAATGGTCGCCAGGGAGGTGGTTGAGTCTCTGTCCCTGGAGAGGATTAAAAGATAGAATCATAGAATCACAGAACAACCAGGTTGGAAGAGACCCATCGGATCATCGAGTCCAACCATTCCTATCAAACACTAACCCATGTCCCTCAGGACCTCGTCCACTTGTCCCTTAAACACCTCCAGGGAAGGGGAATCAACCACCTCCCTGGGCAGCCTAGTCCAATGCCCAATGACCCTCTGTGTGAAAAACTTCCTCCTAATCTCCAGCCTAAATCTCCCCTGGTGGAGCTTGAGGCCATTCCCTCTCATCCTGTTCCTTGGGAGAAGAGCCCAGCTCCCTCCTCTCCACAACCTCCTCTCAGGGAGTTGGAGAGAGTAATGAGGTCTCCTCTCAGCCTCCTCTTCTCCATGTTAAAACCCCCCAGCTCTCTCAGACGCTCCTCACAGGGCCTGTTCTCCAGCCCCTTCACCAGCTTCGTTGCTCTTCCCTGCACTCACTCCAGAGCCTCAACATCCTTCTTGTGCTGAGGGGCCCACAACTGAACACAGGATTCAAGGAGCGGCCTCACCAGTGCTGAGTCCAGAGGGAGAATAACCTCCCTGGCCCTGCTGGTCACACCATTTCTGATCCAAGCCAGGATGCCATTGGCCTTCTTGGCCACCTGGGCACACTGCTGCCTCATGGTCAGTCGCTGTCGACCAACACCCCCAGGTCCCTCTCCTCCTGGCAGTTTTCCAGTCAGACTTCTCCCAGTCTGTAGCTCTGCACAGGGTTGTTGTGCCCCAAGTGCAGGACCCGGCACTTGGCTGTGTTAAACCTCATCCCATTGGACTCAGCCCATGGATCCAGCCTGTTCAGATCCCTTTGCAGAGCCTCCCGACCCTCCAGCAGATCCACACTTGCACACAGCTTAGTGTCATCTGCAAACTTGCTCAGGGAGCACTCTATGCTTTCATCCAGGTCATTGATAAAGACACTGAACAGGGCTGGACCCAGCACTGAGGCTGTGCTCACGGAGCTGGTCTCCCTGGTCACAACAAACCCAGAGGTTTAACGAGGCAGGAGAGAAATTGTGTTGCTTCATAAAATAAAGAAATAGGTTGGGTTGGAAGGGACAAAACCCACCCAGTCCCACCCCTTGGAACATCTCCCACCGCATCAGGGGCTCCAGGCCCCATCCAACCTCCAGCCCCTCCAGGGACAGGGCTGCCTGGTTATGAACCGAGGTTTTCGCATCCTTCGAGACGACAATTTACTTAACTTCCCTCTCTTTATCAGACAAAAGCAGCTCGTGTGTGTGTGCGCTGATCCCCTTTTCCTCCTGTTTTCAGGCTGGGCTGAAACAGGATTGAGTTCAGAGGCCACTTTGTGGAGCAGAAGGTTGGGGAAGCCTGGTAATTTGGGGAGGAACGGGTCGAAATGTGGGCTAATACAGACTTGCCTTCGTAACCCACTTCGTAAAAAGCAATTTACTGCTGGGCTGGCAGCAGCTCTGGAGCTTTCCAACCATCTGACATGAAATAGGGGCCAAATTCCAACGCAGCCACTGGGGATTTGGAGGCTTTGGGTGTTTTTTTCCAAGCAAGCGATGCCTGGAGCCGATGGGTTTCCATGTGAGGGAATTCTTAGTGAATCGTAGAATCATAGAATCACCAGGTAGGAAGAGACCCACCGGATCATCGAGATCCCTTAGAGGCAGGGAAAGGAAGGGGAAAAGCACAGGGCTTCTCGATCTCCCCTCTTCCAGCTCAAAATCATTCCCCATCATCCCATCCCTGATCCAGAGCCCCTCCCCAGCTCTCCTGGAGCCCTTTTCAGCACTGGAAGCTGCTCTAAGGTCTCCCCAGAGCCTTCTCTTCTCCTGAACAACCCCAACTCTCCCAGCCTGGCCTCGTACAGGAGGTTCTCCAGCCCTCACATCATCTCCATGGTCTCCTCTGGGCTCACTCCAACAGCTCCAGGTCCTGCCAGCTTTGAATCATAGAATCATAGAATCACAGAACAACCAGGTTGGAAGAGACCCATCGGATCATCGAGTCCAACCATTCCTATCAAACACTAAACCATGTCCCTCAGGACCTCATCTACCTGTGCCTTAAACACCTCCAGGGAAGGGGAATCAACCCCCTCCCTGGGCAGCCTATTCCAATGCCCAATGACTCTTTCCATGAAAAACGTCCTCCTAATCTCTAGCCTAAATCTCCCCTGGTGGAGTTTGAGGCCATTCCCTCTTGTCCTGTCCCCTGTCCCTTGGGAGAAGAGCCCAGCTCCTTCCTCTCCACAACCTCCTTTCAGGTAGTTGGAGAGAGCAATGAGGTCTCCCCTCAGCCTCCTCTTCTCCAGGAGAAACCCCCTGAGCTCTCTCAGCCGCATAGAACAGCATAGGTCCTGTTCTCCAGCCCCTTCACCAGCCTCGTTGCTCTTCTCTGGACTCGCTCCAGAGCCTCAACATCCTTCTTGTGCTGAGGGGCCCACAACTGAACACAGGATTCAAGGAGCAGCCTCACCAGTGCTGAATACAGAGGGAGAATCACCTCCCTGGCCCTGCTGGTCACACCATTTCTGATCCAAGCCAGGATGCCATTGGCCTTCTTGGCCACCTGGGCACACTGCTGGCTCATGGTCAGTCGCTGTCGACCAACACCCCCAGGTCCCTCTCCTCCTGGCAGTTTTCCAGCCAGACTTCTCCCAGTCTGTAGTTCTGCTCAGGGTTGTTGTGCCCCAAGTGCAGGACCCGGCATTTGGCCGTGTTAAACCTCATCCCATTGGACTCAGCCCATGGATCCAGCCTGTTTAGGTCCCTTTGCAGAGCCTCCCTACCCTCCAGCAGATCCACACTTCCACACAGCTTTGTGTCATCTGCTCCTGTGGAGCTTCTCCTCTCGCAGCACCCCAAGCCCTTCTCCTCAGGGCAGGTCCCAATCCACCCTCTGCCCAGCCTGGATCTGTGCTGGGATCGCCCCGAATTCCAGCACAGGAGTGAGATCCGACTGAAGGAACGCTCCGTGCCCAGAGCTTTCCCCTCAGATCACCCTCCTGGCCTCCTCTGGACTCATTCCAACCGCTGGGAACTCCAGAGCTGGACACTGAGGAGCAGGTGAGGCCCTAAAAGAGCAGAGGGCACCATCTCCTCCCTCGTCTCCTGGTCCCACGGCTTTGGACGCAGCCCACGATATTCACCTTAGAGCGTGTGGTGAATTATAAGCAGGAAAAACTCTCCATATCTACTCCCTGTCCTTGAATTCAGGAAAAGACCCTCAGTTTGGCAGTAAGTCCTTCAGATCTCAGGAGCAGAGCTGGGCTGGGGCCATTCACACGCCGCTCAGCGTTTTACTGCGCAATAAAGGTCCCTCGGGCGTCGCAAATCCACGTTCCCGTCAGCGGTTCCATCCGCGCAGCCTCTGCAGGGAAGAATCTAGTCGTTACCTTTTGGTGTTGTGGATGGTGGTGCCACCCAGGACGATGCGGACGCCGGGGTTAGCGCGGTTCAGGTTGTAGACGGCCAAGGCCTCCTCGTACGTCGCTCCTCCGATGATGAAGACGATGATATCCTGGGGCCTGCAATAAGGATCACTGAATTAATTAACGTCCTGAGGTGGAAGGGAGCCTCAAGGATTATAAAGTCCAACTCCTGTCCCCACACAGGACAACCCCAGCGTTCACCCCACGCTGCCCCAACGATTTCACAGAATCATAGAATCAGAGAACAACCAGGTTGGAAGAGACCCACCGGATCATGGAGTCCAACCATTCCCATCAATCACTAACCCATGTCCCTCAGCATCTCAGCCACACGGCCCTTAAACCCCTCCAGGGAAGGGGAATCAACCACCTCCCTGGGCAGCCTCTGACACTGATCAATCACCCTTTCTGGGAAATGTTTCTCCCTGCTGTCCATCCTGAGCCTCCCCTGGTGGAGCTTGAGGCCATTCCCTCTCAGCCTGTCCCTTGGCAGAAGAGCCCAGCTCCCTCCTCTCCACAACCTCCTCTCAGGGAGTCCCAGAGAGCAATGAGCTCTCCCCTCAGCCTCCTCTTCTCCAGGAGAAACCCCCCCAGCTCTCTCAGACGCTCCTCTTCTTCTCCAGCCCCTTCACCAGCTTCCTTGCTCTTCTCTGCACTCGCTCCACAGCCTCAACATCCTTCTTGTGGGGAGGGGCCCACAACTGACCCCAGGATTTGAGGAGCAGTCTCCCCAGTGCCAAGTCCAGAGGGAGAAGAACCTCCCTGGCCCTACTGGCCACGCCGGGTCTGACCCAAGCCAAGCTGCCCTTGGCCTTCTTGGCCACCTGGGCCCCTGCTGCCTCCTCTTCAACCAACCCCCCCAGGTCCTTCTCCTCCAGGCACTTTCCAGGCAGACTTCTCCTAGGCTGGAGCTGCTCAGGGCTGTTGTGCCCCAAATGCAGGATCTGCCATTTGGCCTCGTTAACCCTCCTGCCGTTGGTCTCAGGCCATGGATCCAGCCTGGTCAGATCCCTTTGGAGCCTCCCGACCCTCCAGCAGATCCACCTTCCACCCAGCTTAGTGTCACCTGCAAACTTGCTCAGGGAGCACATCCAGGTATCGAGTTTTGGAATATCAGCAGGTCTGAGGTTGTGTCTCCTTCTCTGGAGGTTGTTCCAGTGCTCCACCTCCCTCTGGGGGAAGAACCTTCTCCTGATGTCCAACCTAACCCTGCCCTGGCCCATCTACTATGCCCTTGGGTCCAGAGAGAAGCGCTCAGTGCCTGCTCCCTCTCCTCCCTGTGTGAGGAAGCTGCAGATCCCAGTGAGCTCTCCCCTCAGCCTCTTCTTCTCCAGGTTGAACACACCAAGTGATTTCAGCCTCGTACAACTTCCCCTCTAAGCCCTTCACCAGCTCCATGTCCTTCTCTCGATGCTCTCCAGCACCTTCAGATCCTTTTTATCCTACGGTGCTCCAGGAGGGATCATGCTGGTGCAGAGCAGAGCAGGACAATCCTCTCCCTTACCCAGCTGGCGACGCCGTGTTGGTTGCCCCCTGAGACATGGTTGCCCTCTTGGCTACCAGGCACAACTGGCTCACGGTCAACCTGCCATCGAGCAGAACCCTCGGGTTCCTCTCCAGCCTCATGCTTCCCAGTCTGTGTGGAGATCTGAGGTCTCAAACCCAACGCTCATCCCAGTTAAACTCCACGTGGTCAGCGATTCACAGAATCACAGAACAACCAGGTTGGAAGGGACCCATCGGATCTTCTAGTCCAACCATTCCCACCTCTCCGGTTTGTCCTGATCACTCTGCAGGGCCCTTTTCCCTCAAAATCCAAACGCTGAGCTGGGATCAGCCTGAACACGAGACTAAAACCTGCCCCACGAGGCCACGATGGTGGCAGCTGCCCTCCTCGCACCATCTCTCGGCCGATGCGCCAGGCTCAAGACTGACACCAACCTCCAAGCCTGTTAATTCACTTTTAAAGCCTCCTCACTCCTCGAGGTTTCCACGAGACGCTGAGGGGCCGTACAGCATCCGCGGCAACACCCCCGCTCCCCGCGGAGCTCCCCGTGGCACAGCCGCCCATGTTTAATGCATGATGGAGACGCCGCTGCGGCTGTTCAAGAGGAATCGATGCACGAGTCAAGCGAGGACAGCGGCGGCGCCTCAGCCCTCTCGGGCTCGGTTTGTAGGGCACGGATCAGGCGCGGATCTGCTGGGGGATGTCAGAAGCACCAGGATTCGTGCCTACGATTCCCTCGGAGGCAGCGTTCCTCAGCCAGCCTGGAGATGCAGGATGCTGGAGGAGCAGTGGGAGAGGAACGAGTGGGAAGGAGGGAAGTGCCTTCATCACACAAACTCCAGCACCTTCTGTTTCCAAGGGACGCTGCACCTTCGTGGAATGGGTTGGGTTGGAGGGATCCCTCTGGATCAAGGGGTCCAAGCGCCATCCAACCTGCCCTTGAAAACCTCCAGGGATGGAGCAGCCACCACTGCTCTGGGCAACCTGGGTCAGGGCCTCCCCACCCTCACAGCAAAATATTCCTGCCTCACTAAAACGTGGCAGCTGCTGCTAAAAAAAAAACAATAAGACACTGGGTGTGAAGGGAATGAGGATTGCTCCTATGCTGGAATCAAAACGTCTTCCCCAAAACCCTGAGGAATGAGATGGGTACTGAAGAAGACCCAGAGAATGGTTGGGATGTCACCACCTGGGACCACCCAAAGGAAGCAAAGTAGCAGTAGGTTCTTCTCCTCAAAGGAGATGAAAGCTGGAAGGGATCACAGACTCACAGAATCACCAGGTTGGAAGAAACCCATCGGGTCATGGAGTCCAACCATTCCCATCAGTCACTAACCCATGTCCCTCAGCACCTCGTCCACTCATCCCTTAAACCCCTCCAGGGAAGGGGAAACAAGCCCCTCCCTGGGCAGCCTCTAACACTGACCAATCACACTTTCCATGAAATATTTCATCCTGCTGTCCATCCTGAGCCTTCCCTGGTGGAGCTTGAGGCCATTCCCTCTCGGCCTGTCCCTTGGCAGAAGAGCCCAGCTCCCTCCTCTCCACAACCTCCTCTCAGGGAGTCCCAGAGAGCAATGAGCTCTCCCCTCAGCCTCCTCTTCTCCAGGAGAAACACCCCCAGCTCTCTCAGACGCTCCTCTTCTCCTCCAGCCCCTTCACCAGCTTCCTTGCTCTTCTCTGCACTCGCTCCACAGCCTCAACATCCTTCTTGTGGGGAGGGGCCCACAACTGACCCCAGGATTTGAGAAGCAGTCTCCCCAGGGCTGAGTCCAGAGGGAGAAGAACCTCCCTGGCCCTACTGGCCACGCCAGGGCTGATCCAAGCCAAGCTGCCCTTGGCCTTCTTGGCCACCTGGGCCCCTGCTGCCTCCTCTTCAACCAACCCCCCCAGGTCCTTCTCCTCCAGGCACTTTCCAGCCAGACTTCTCCTAGTCTAGAGCTGCTCAGGGTTGTTGTGCCCCAAGTGCAGGATCCACCATTTGGCCTCGTTAACCCTCCTGCCGTTGGTCTCAGCCCATGGATCCAGCCTGGTCAGATCCCTTTGGAGCCTCCCGACCCTCCAGCAGATGACACTTCCACCCAGCTTAGTGTCATCTGCAAACTTGCTCAGGGAGCACTCGATGCCTTCATCCAGGTCATTGATACAGAGCCAGATACAGAAGAGCTGAGCAGCAGGAGTTTCATTTACAGTGAGGAAAGGGTCTTGCACGTCCAGAGGGTGGAATGGAGTTGGGAAGGGGCTGGAGAACAAGGGGTACAAGTGGCTGCAGAGGGACCTGGTGATGTCTAACCTGGAGAAGAGGAGGCTGAGGGGAGACCTCACTGCCTACAAAGAGTTCAATTCCAGTTATTAACCACAATCAGTACGATCCCATTCCCATCAAACAGCAACTGGCTCTGGGGGGAGAGCTCGCAGTCACGACTATTTTTGGGACTCTACAAATAAGCAGCAGATGGTGCGGAGAGGAGTTAAGGGCCACGGTAAAACCCAACACGGGAACATCCTGCCAGCTTGGCACAAGGCTTTTATCCTTCACCAGAGCCTCTTAAAACGAGAATGTTTCATCCTGGTCAGCAGGAAGGGTCTGACCAGCTCTCTCCAGGACATCTCCTTGAGGACACGAGACCTGCAGAATCACAATGCTGCTCTCCCAAAGCCTGAACTTGGTTTATCTACAGGAAAACAGAATCACAGAATCACAGAACAACCAGGTTGGAAGAGACCCATCGGATCTTCTAGTCCAACCATTCCTATCTAACACTAAACCAAGTCACTCAATACCTCATCTACCTGTGCCTTAAACCCCTCCAGGGAAGGGGAATCAACCACCTCCCTGGGCAGCCTGTTCCACAAAGCGAGCAGCAGATCTGGGAGAGGCAGGTGGATTTCAGCCCCAAGCTTGGCCCTACGAGGCCCCACGTACCTGTCGCGCAGCGTGTTGGGACCCAGGTAGGGGTACTGGCTGTCCTTCAGCTTTCCTTTGATGAGCTGATCCAGCGTTTCTTGCAGGAGAGGCTGGTGCTGCGTGTAGACGTTCTCCACACCCTGCAGAGCGAGAGAAGTTCTTGGTATCATAGAATCAGAGAATCACCAGGTTGGAAAAGACCCACCGGATCATGGAGTCCAACCATTCCCATCAGTCTCTAACCCATGTCCCTCAGCACCTTGTCCAGGGAAGGGGACACAACCCCCTCCCTGAGCAGCCTCTGACACTGCCCAGTCACCCTTTCCAGGGAATACTTTTTCCTGCTGTCCATCCTGAGCCTCCCCTGGTGGAGCTTGAGGCCATTCCCTCTCGGCCTGTCTCCTGCCCCTTGGGAGAAGAGCCCAGCTCCCTCCTCTCCACAACCTCCTCTCAGGGAGTCCCAGAGAGCAATGAGCTCTCCCCTCAGCCTCCTCTTCTCCAGGAGAAACCCCCCCAGCTCTCTTAGCCGCTCCTCTTCTTCTCCAGCCCCTTCACCAGCTTCCTTGCTCTTCTCTGCACTCGCTCCAGAGCCTCTCCCAAAACCTGAGCACCTCAAAGCCTGAGGGAGCTGGGCTCTTCACCCAAGGGACAGGGGACAGGACAAGAGGGAATGGCCTCAATGGCCACCTGGGCCCCTGCTGCCTCCTCTTCAACCAACCCCCCCAGCTCCTTCTCCTCCAGGCACTTTCCAGCCAGACTTCTCCTAGGCTGGAGCTGCTCAGGGTTGTTGTGCCCCAAGTGCAGGATCTGCCATTTGGCCTCGTTAACCCTCCTGCCCTTGGTCTCAGCCCATGGATCCAGCCTGTTCAGATCCCTTTGGAGCCTCCTGACCTCCAGCAGATCCACACTTCCACCCAGCTCAGTGTCGTCTGCAAACTCGCTAAGGGAGCACTTATGAATTAATATGGGAAGGCGGCAAGGTAAGAGAGAAAAGCGGCTACAGGAAAGCTCAGAAACCAGCTTCCAGGCAGTTTTTGTCTATGGAAATACTGGAACGATGACCAGGGAGTCAGGGAGATTGATCCCAAGGGGTTCTTGATCAGGGAATGCAGGGGTAGGATGAGGGGAATGGTTTTCAGCTGCAAGAGGGAAGATTAGGATGAGAGCTTATGGAGAAATTCTTCGTCGTGAGGGTGAGGAGGCCCTGGAACAGGCTGCCCCATCCCTGGAGGGGTTCAAGGGTAGGTTGGATGGGACTTGGAGCCCCTGATGCAGTGGGAGGTGTCCCTGCTCAGGGCAGAGGTGGCACTGGATGAACTCTGAGGTCCTTCCAAGGGCACATCAGCAGCTGAGAGACGCATCAGGTGTTAACCACCGAACTCCAGATATGGAGCAGCTTTTCAGCAACCACCTCCTGCCGTCTCCATCGAGAATTACACCCTAAAAGCCTGCTGCACTTACTATTAAACCTCTGAAATCCACAGCACGTGGCACTGAACTGCCTGCGAGTCCTGCCCCTGACTGCAACCCCGACCAAAGCTGTGGGGATTTCACTGGCGGCAGCTCCGTACCTTCAGCCCTTTGAGGAACTGTTTGGTGATGGCCACAGCGTCCTTGGGACTGAACAGGTCGCTGCCTCGAACACGCTTCCCTCCGTACTCCACAACGGCCGACACCAGCTGTAAGACAGAGGCAAAAAAAAATCCTCTTAACCTTGGAAACCACCTTCCAGGCAGATTTGTCTGCAGAGGAACTGGAATGTTAACCAAGGAGTCAGGGAGATGGATCCCAAGGGGCTCTTGATCAGGGAGGGCAGGGAGAGGGCGAGGGGAACGGCTTTGAGCTGAAAAAGAAGATATTAGGATGAGATCTTGGGGAGAAATGTTTTGCTGGGAGGGTGGGGAGGCCCTGGGGCAGGTTGCTCCATCCCTGGAGGGGTTCAAGGGCAGGTTGGATGGGGCTTGGAGCCCCTGATGCTGTGGGAGGTGTCCCTGCCCAGGGCAGGGATGGCACTGGATGGGCTTTGGGGTCCCTTCCACCCCAAACCATCTCATAGTTCCATGATTTCCAGTTCACATCAACCAGAACCCCCAGTTCCCATCCCTGGAGGGGTTCAAGGCCAGGCTGGATGGGGCTTGAAGCCCCTGATGCAGTGGGAGGTGTTCCAAGGGGTGGGACTGGATGGGCTTTGGGATCCTTCCCACCCAACCCATCCTGTGCCCAATGAGGCAGCACCGAGAGCATTTTTTGGGGTGTGTAAGAGCAGCTTGCCCCACATCCAACGAGCGAGTTGGACACTGGCGACACTGCCTGCACGAGGAGAGACTTTATCACAGAATCACACAATCACCAGGTTGGAAGAGACCCACCGGATCACGGAGTCCAACCGTTCCCACCAATCCCTTCTCGCCACACTCTGCTGCAGAGACAGCAGATCCTCCACACAAGGTGACATCATCCTGCTCCTCCACCTCCTCTCCAGCTGCTCGCTCTGTTTTCTAGGCGCTGCCGCCCTCTCCCTCGCCGGCTCCAGGAGTCCTCTCCCGCAGCTCCTGCCTGCTCAGCTGGAACTGGGGAGAGTGGTGGCGACGAAGAGGGGAAGGAGGAAGGAACCAGGCCTGTTTACAAGCCACGCACCTATCCCAGCATCCTCCTGGCATGCCTGCCTCTTTATCTCATTGAATCCCTTCCAACCCTGCTGGTTTGTAACTGGAAATTAAGTGATTAGTGATGATTTTTAGCAGCACCTCTAGGCCTCAGCCAAACTCAGGGTTCTCTTTGCAAGGTGTGGTTGGACTCGATGATCCGATGGGTCTCTTCCAACCTCGTTGTTCTATGATTCTACGGTTGTCCTATGATAATTCAAGCACAAAAAGTGTTGCACTAAAGAAAAGCAGGTGAGATTGACACCAAAAGAGGAGGGTGAGGGGAGACCTCATTGCTCTCCGCGACTCCCTGAGAGGAGGTTGTGGTGAGGAGGGAGCTGGGCTCTTCTGCCAAGGGACAGGGGACAGGACAAGAGGGAATGGCCTCAAGCTCCACCAGGGGAGGGTCAGGATGGACAGCAGGAAGAAATATTTCACGGAAAGGGTCACTTGAGCAACAAAGCAGGTGAAGGGGTTGGAGAACAGACCTTATGAGGAGCGGCTGAGAGAGCTGGGGGTGTTTATCCTGGAGAAGAGGAGGCTGAGAGGAGACCTCATTGCTCTCTACAACTACCTGAAAAGGAGGTTGTGGAGAGGAGGTAGCTGGGCTCTTCTGCCAAGGGACAGGGGACAGGACAAGAGGGAATGGCCTCAAGCTCCACCAGGGGAGATTTAGGCTGGAGATTAGGAGGAAGTTTTTCATGGAAAGGGTCATTGGGCATTGGAATAGGCTGCCCAGGGAGGGGGTTGATTCCCCTTCCCTGGAGGTGTTTAAGGCACAGGTAGATGAGGTGCTGAGGGACATGGTTTAGTGTTTGATAGGAATGGTTGGACTCGATGATCCGATGGGTCTCTTCCAACCTGGTTGTTCTATGATTCTATGATTCTACGACTGGGCCCTGGCAGAGGCTGCCCAGGGAGGGGGTTGAGTCCCCTTCCCTGGAGGTGTTTAAGGTGTGGGTGAACAAGGTGCTGAGGGACATGGGTTAGTGTTTGATGGGAATGGTTGGACTCCATGACCCAGTGGGTCCTTTCCAACCTGGTGATTCTGTGATTCTCTGATTCAATTCATGCTGGTTTTCCACCTCAGTGGCCTCCTGCCCGTCTCGTTCGCCCGGCTGCGGTTACCTTGCGGTATTTCTCGGTGACTCCGTGGCTCTTGAGGTCGGCCATCAGGCCGGGGAGGCTGTTGCTGCTGTGGCGCTCGTAGTGCAGCGCGTAGAGCATCACCAGCCGGGCAGCGTCCAGCTCCGTCACCTTGGGGTTCTGCAGGAGGCGGCGCACGTTCTGCAGCGAGAGAGGGAGCAGCGTGAGCGGAAAAGGCCTTCAGAGGACAGTAAATCAGAGGAACAGCGAGCTCAGTGCCTGGCAACAAACCTGCCAGAGAGGAGGAATGCCAGAGAATTAGAAGCACAGAATTACAGCCTCCCTAGGATGGAAAAGACCTTGGAGATCATCAACTCCAACCGTCCTTATCAACTACTAAATCACATCCCCAAGCATCTCGTCTCCTCACCTTTTGATCCCCTCCAGGGATGGGGAATCAACCACCTCCCTGGCAGTCGTTCCAGGCCTTGAGAACCCTTTTGGTGAAGAAATTTTCCTGCTGTCCAATCGAGACTTCCCCTGATGCAGCTTAAGTCCCATCACCTCTCACTTGGGAGAAGAGACCAACACCCACCTCTCTGCAACCTCCTTCTAGGTGGTTCTGGAGAGCGATGAGGTCTCACCTCAGCCTCCTCTTCTCCAGGCTGAACAGCCCCAGGTCCCTCAACTGCTCCTCACAATTCCTGTTCTCCAGCCCCTTCCCAGCTCCGTTCCCTTCTCTGGATGTGCTCCAGGGCCTCAAAGTCTTTCTTGGAGTGAGGGACCCAAAACTGAACCCATGATTTGAGGTGAAGCTTCACCAGTGCTGAGTACAAGGGAGGCAAATACTAAAATCCCAGAATGGTTTGGGTTGGAAGGGACCTCCAAGCCCATCCAGTGCCACCCCTGCCCTGGGCAGGGACACTTTCCATGGGACCAGGGGTTCCAAGCCCCATCCAACCTGCCCTTGAACCCCTCCAGGGATGGGGCAGCCTGGGCTGGGGTCTCCCCACCTTCACAGCAGTACATTTCTCTCCAAGATCTCATCTCAATCTGCCCTCTTGCAGCTCAAAACCGTTCTCCATCATCCCATCCCTGCCCTCCCTGATCCAGAGCCCCTCCCCAGCTCTTCTGGAGCCCCTTTCAGCACTGGAAGCTGCTCCAAGGTCTCCTCGGAGCCTTCTCTTCTCCAGGTCTCTCTCTGCTGTGATTTCATAAAATCATAGAATCATAGAACAGTTCGGGTTGGAAGAGACCTTAAAGATCATCTCGTTCCAACCCTGCTGCCACGGGCAGGGACACCCCACGTTCGAGCCGTGCTGACTGCTGACAAACAGTGAGGTTTGGGGGGGGATCCAAACCTTGGTAAGGTCACCGATTCCCCTGGGAGGGCCGGGACAAGTCCTACAGAGACGTTTCCACGCAAGAGTTTGGGTCCCGGGCAGGCAGGACTGAGCGGGAAGCACATCAAACAGAAAAGCTCTTGTCCTCGGGAGGAGGCAGGATTCAAACCCACCCATTCATCCCTCCAGGCTCAAGCACTGCCTCAGGATTAATGAGAGACCCAAGAGTAACCGCAATGTTCTGGACTGGGGGCCCGGGGCCACTCAGAAACCCACAGTGGCTGAGGTTACATCAGAGCCAGAACAATTCCGCCTTTATTCCACGCGCCGGCTTATTCTTCATTGTTTCCGCGGCCTCAGCCCTTCGCTGGTGAGAGGGGAGAGCCCGGGGCAGCGCAGCTTGAGAGACACCGCTCTCTCGGGTAGAACGATGCCAGATCTGTGGGTTTTGCATTTATTTCCTAGTTGAAACGCGTTTTCCAGTGTCCCAGTTGTTAGAAAGACAAGAGAGCCCCTCAGGCACGCGGCTGCGGCCAACAGCAGGCGGCCCCTCGGCTTTGAAAGTACAGACATTAATCTCCATGGAATGGGTTGGGTTGGGAAGGGACCTCAAAGACCATCCAATGCCACCCCTGCCCAGAGCAGGGACACCTTCACGGGATCAGGGGCTCCAAGCCCCATCCAACCTGCCCTTGAATCCCTCCAGGGATGGAGCAACCTAGGCCAGGGCCTCCCCACCCTCACAGCAAAACATTTCTCCCTAAGATCTCATCTCAATCTCCCCCTTTTGCAGCTCAAAACTCTTTCCCCTCATCCTACCCCTGCACTCCAGAGCCTCTTCCCAGCTTTCCTGGAGCTCCTTTCAGCACTGGAAGCTGCTCTAAGGTGACGCACAGGAGGTTCTCCAGTCCTCACATCATCTCCGTGGTCTACTCTGGCCTCGCTCCACCAGCTCCCTGTGACTCCAGAGCTGGACACAGGACTCCAATACCTTGATATCATAGAATCATAGAATAACAGAACAACCAAGTTGGAAGAGACCCATCGGATCATCAAGTCCAACCATTCCTATCAAACACTAAACCATGTCCCTCAGCACCTCATCTACCTGTGCCTTAAACACCTCCAGGGAAGGGGAATCTACCCCCTCCCTGGGCAGCCTATTCCAATGCCCAATGACACTTTCTGTGAAAAACCTCCTCCTAATCTCCAGCCTAAATCTCCCCTGGTGGAGCTTGAGGCCATTCCCTCTTGTCCTGTCCCCTGTCCCTTGGGAGAAGAGCCCAGCTCCCTCCTCTCCACAACCTCCTCTCAGGGAGTCCCAGAGAGCAATGAGGTCTCCTCTCAGCCTCCTCTTCTCTAGGTTAAACAACCCCAGTTCTCTCAGCCGCTCCTCATAGGGCCTGTTCTCCAGCCTCTTCACCAGCTTCGTCGTTCTTGTCTGGACTCACTCCAGAGCCTCAACATCCTTCTTGTGCTGAGGGGCCCACAACTGAACACAGGATTCAAGGAGCAGCCTCCCCAGTGCTGAGTCCAGAGGGAGAATCACCTCCCTGGACCTGCTGGTCACACCATTTCTGATCCAAGCCAGGATGCCCTTGGCCTTCTTGGCCACCTGGGCACACTGCTGGCTCATGGTCAGTCGCTGTCGACCAAGCCCCCAGGTCCCTTTCCTCCTGGCAGCTTTCGAGACAGACTTCTCCCAGTCTGTAGCTCTGCATAGGGTTGTTGTGCCCCAAGTGCAGGACCTGCCATTTGGCCGTGTTAAACCTCATCCCATTGGACTCAGCCCATGGATCCAGCCTGTTTAGGTCCCTTTGCAGAGCCTCCCTACCCTCCAGCAGATCCACACTTCCACACAGCTCTGTGTCATCTGCAAACTTGCTCAGGGTACCCTCAATGCCCTCATCCAGGTCATTGATGAAGACACTGAACAGGGCCATTGAATCATGGACCTAAACCTGAGTTTTGAGCAGGGTGACCTCCAGTAACCACACTGGGTGACCCCAGGGGGCTGAGCTGCCCTGTCCCCAGCCCTGCCACATGCTCCTTTTATCCACAGAGCTGGCAACGCCGCCGCATCACTGCCATCCCCATCCTTCAACGGATCTGGAACAGCTTCCTAAAGCACAGCAGCACTTTCCAAACCGGTTTCCAACACCAAGCACCCGAGCCCGAACACCAACACCCTGCGTTAGCATCAAAAGCAACAGATGACAGCCTGGGCAGGGTGGGCTGAGAGATTAGAACTCAAATATTTGATTTTTGAACTGGTGTAGAGACAATAACGCAGCGAGAGAACCTCAGGAGACGTTTGCAGCCAATCTATGTTATGGCTCCGCTCCCAATTCAGCGCTTAGTCACCCAAATTCTCCTAAATATCAGCTCTCCAAGAGTAGCTTTACAGCTGTGATGGCTTCAGCAGCCTCGTGTGGATCCACAGCAGCTCAGATCTGCTAACAGATCACAGCATTGGAAGAGGCTGATATTATAGGACATGGTGCGACCAGCAGGGCCAGGGAGGTTCTTCTCCCTCTGGACTGGGCCCTGGGGAGACCAAACCTCGAATCCTGGGGTCAGTCTTGGGGACCCCTCCCCACAAGAAGGATGTTGAGGCTCTGGAGTGAGTGCAGAGAAGAGCAACAAAGCTGGTGAAGGGGCTGGAGAAGAGGAGCGGCTGAGAGAGCTGGGGGGGTTTATCCTGGAGAAGAGGAGGCTGAGGGGAGACCTCATTGCTCTCTCCAACTCCCTGAGAGGAGGTTGTGGAGAGGAGGGAGCTGAGCTCTTCTGCCGAGGGACAGGACAAGAAGGAACAGCCTCAAGCTCCACCAGGGGAGGGTCAGGATAGACATTAGTTAAAAATATTTCACGGAAAGGGTCGTTGGTCAGTGTCAGAGGCTGCCCAGGGAGGGGGTTGAGTCCCCTTCCCTGGAGGGGTTTAAGGGACGGGTGGACGAGGTGCTGAGGGACATGGGTTAGTGATTGATGGGAATGGTTTGACTCCATGATCCGGTGGGTCTCTTCCAACCTGGTGATTCTATGATTCTATCCCCCAGCTGCTCACGTGGCGCACAGGGTAAGAGGTGAAGATTCACCCATTTCAAACCCGTAGAAGGTGCTGGGCTGTGTTTTCTGGTCGAGGCGCTTCTCCAGCGCTGGGTGACAGAGGCCATTGTGCTGCGCAACTTATACTTCAGCTAGAAATAATTCACGCATTGGGTTTCGATGCTGAGTTGTGGCTGAGCTCTCCTATAACACAACCTCTCAACAGCAGAGCTCTTTTCGGAGCATCCACAGCCACAATCGATCACCCCTGACGCCCTCTCAGCCACCGGGGCAGCCCTGGAATCCACCGAGCACGGGGTCAGCGCCTCAGTCTATCACAGGAGCCTCTGTTCGCCTTTCCCGGCTCTCTTTGCCAGGGAAATCTTTTCTCTCTGAGCCTCTCCACTCATTTTCAGTTTAAAAGTAAGAGGTGAAGCCAGCACCTCAATGAATGGTCCAGTTTCAACCATTTCACGGACTCTATTTCCTCTCTAACCCCAAAACACAAGGAGTTTCTCCTCGAGGCAGGGTCCAAGTGTTTTTCTCCAGCGCTGCCTGCGTGGGCAGCTCACTAGGAGCAAACCAAGCGCATAAAATGGAGGAATGTTGTGTTGTGAAAGGCAAAGGCAGAGCTTGCAAAGATGCTTCTTGAGCCAGTTATTAACGATGATTCATCCCCGTCTGAACGGAACGGGGAGGAGAGGAATCCCACCACCTAACACCCCTGCAGGAGAGCTGCACTGCCTGCCAGAACCAAACTTCCAGGCCCAAGGGAGTGACGGGATGATCCACCCGCTACAGACAAAGGATCGAGGTCAGGATGCTACGGAAACTGTCACCTCTGGCCTGGACAGGCACATACTCTCCTGGGTGGAAAACCGGTTGGTTGGAGGGCCCAGAGAGTGGTGGGAAATGGAGTGAACTCCAGCTGGAGGCCAGTGACAAGTGGTGTCCCCAGGGCTCAGTGCTGGGTCCAGCCCTGGTCAATGTCTTCATCAATGACCTGGATGAAGGCATCGAGCGCACCCTGAGCAAGTTTGCAGATGACACTGAGCTGGATCAATCTCCTAGAGGGCAGGGAGGCTCCAAAGGGATCTGACCAGGCTGGATCCATGGGCTGAGACCAACGGCAGGAGGGTTAATGAGGCCAAAGGGCGGATCCTGCACTTGGGGCACAACAACCCTGAGCAGCTCCAGCCTAGGAGAAGTCTGGCTGGAAAGTGCCTGGAGGAGAAGGACCTGGGGGGGTTGGTTGAAGAGGAGGCAGCAGGGGCCCAGGTGGCCTAGAAGGTCAAGGGCAGCTTGGCTTGGATCAGACCCGGCGTGGCCAGTAGGGTCAGGGAGGTTCTTCTCCCTCTGGACTCGGCCCTGGGGAGACCACTCCTGGAATCCTGGGGTCAGTTGTGGGCCCCTCCCCACAAGAAGGATGTTGAGGCTGTGGAGTGAGTCCAGAGAAGAGCAAGGAAGCTGGTGAAGGGGCTGGAGAAGAAGAGGAGCGTCTGAGAGAGCTGGGGGGGTTTCTCCTGGAGAAGAAGAGGCTGAGGGGAGAGCTCATTGCTCTCTGGGACTCCCTGAGAGGAGATTGTGGAGAGGAGGGAGCTGGGCTCTTCTCCCAAGGGACAGGGCACAGGCCGAGAGGGAATGGCCTCAAGCTCCACCAGGGGAGGCTCAGGATGGACAGCAGAAAGAAATATTTCTTGGAAAGGGTCACTGGGCAGTGTCAGAGGCTGCACAGGAAGGGGTTGATTCCCCTTCCCTGGAGGATTTAAGGGACGGGTGGAGGAGGTGCTGAGGGACATGGGTTGGTGATTGATGGGAATGGTTGGACTCCACGATCCTGTGGGTCTCTTCCAACCTGGTTCTTCTATGATTCTACGATTCTATGATTTGAGGCAGAGGTACCTGGAGAGCATTGGAATGGTCGTTCTGACAGGCCAGCTCCTGCTCCACTTCCGACACCTCCAGCAGGTTCCGCTCTGCCACCAGCCGAGAGAGCTCTCCGACGACAGTCACGTGCTTGGATACGGTGCCCGACATCTTCTTGAACTGCGGGTAATTCTCCACAAACGCCTGCGACGAGGAAACCAAAGCAACCAGTTGGTTAAAAGCAAAGCCAGAGACTGCAGGTGGGTGCAACTCAGCGATAAATCAGACAATAAGAGCAAGATGAGCAGCAGGGGGTGTGGATCAAGCACCTCAATCCAAGGTGTCCATGGGATTTCTCCAATCACAAGGTTGCTGGAAGGGTTTGTACTTTTTGTTCACTCTTACAGAAGTACAGAATCATAGAACAACCAGGTTGGAAGAGACCCATTGGATCTTCTAGTCCAACCATCCCTATCAAACACTAAACCAAGTCCCTCAAGACCTCATCCACCCGTCCCTTAAACACCTCCAGGGAAGATGAATCAACCACCTCCCTGGGCAGCCTATTCCAATGCCCAATGACCCTTTCTGTGAAAAACTTCCTCCTAATCTCCAGCCTAAATCTCCCCTGGTGGAGCTTGAGGCCATTCCCTCTTGTCCTGTCCCCTGCCCCTTGGCAGAAGAGCCCAGCTCCTTCCTCTCCACAACCTCCCTTCAGGTAGTCGTAGAGAGTAATGAGTAATGAACTCCTTGAAGTAGAGTTCGGGTGTTCATTTTTCAGAACCTGAATCCAGATCTCACCTGGAATCCAGGGTTCGGTTCTGGGCCCCTCACTCAAAGGGGGAAATTGAGGGGCTGGAACACGTCCGGAGAAGGAAACAGAGGTGGGAAGAGGCTGGAGAACAGGGGTTGTGAGAGCAATGAGGGCCCTGGGGATGTTCAGCCTGGAGAAGAGGAGGCTGAGAGGAGACCTCATCACTCTCTGCAGCTCCAGAACGGAGGTTGGACCCAGGTGGGATCGGGCTCTGCTCCAGAGGGACAAGGGATGGGACAAAAAGAAATGGCCTCAAAGTTGTGCCAGGGGAGGTTAAGACTGGATTTGAGGAGAGATCCCTTCACCGAGAGGGTGGGGAAGCCCTGGTAGAGGCTGCCCAGGGCTTTGGGGGCATCCCCAGCCCTGGAGAGGTTCACAAACCATGTGGTTGTGGTACTTGGGGACAAGGGTTGGTCCCACAGGTGGGTCTGAGTTGGCAGTTGGACTTGACAAGCTCAGAGAGCTTTTCCATCTCGGCTTCCATCATCCCATGACTACCAGGGCACAAGTGTGGCAATTTGGACTGTCCTGCGATGGACGTGTAGGTTGTCCACACCTTCATATCCGCTATGGATTCCAGCTTCTGTTGCTCCTTAGGTTTCCTCCTCTGGAAATCCTCCATGAGGTTCTTGATGTTACTGCCGATTTCCGCAAAGTTCAGGTACATGTTCTGCACGGAACAAGAAAGAGAAGGGTCTGAGAAAGCCAAAAAGTCACCAGAACAGAGTGTTTTTGTGCACTTGAGGCACAGCAACCCTATGCAGAGCTACAGACTGGGAGAAGCCTGGCTGGAAAACTGCCAGGAGGAGAGGGACCGGGGGGGGTTGGTCGACAGCGACTGACCATGAGGCAGCAGTGTGCCCAGGTGGCCAAGAAGGCCAAGGGCATCCTGGCTTGGATCAGAAATGGTGTGACCAGCAGGGCCAGGGAGGTTCTTCTCCCTCTGGACTCAGCACTGGTGAGGCCGCTCCTTGAATCCTGTGTTCAGTTCTGGGCCCTTCAGCACAAGAAGGATGTTGAGGCTCTGGAGCGAGTCCAGAGAAGAGCAACAAAGCTGGTGAAGGGGCTGGAGAACAGGTCTGATGAGGAGTGTCTGAGAGAGCTGGGGGGGTTTCTCCTGGAGAAGAGGAGGCTGAGAGGAGACCTCATTACTCTCTGCAACTACCTGAAAGGAGGTTGCAGAGAGGAGGGAGCTGGGCTCTTCTCCCAAGTGACAGGGGACAGACCGAGAGGGAATGGCCTCAAGCTCCACCAGGGGAGATTTAGGCTGGAGATTAGGAGGAAGTTTTTCACGGAAAGGGTCATTGGACATTGGAATAGGCTGCCCAGGGAGGGGGTTGATTCCCCTTCCCTGGAGGTGTTTAAGGCACAGGTAGATGAGGTGCTGAGAGACATGGTTTAGTGTTTGATAGGAATGGTTGGACTCGATGATCCGATGGGTCTCTTCCAACCTGGTTGTTCTATGATTCTATAATTCTATGATTCTAAAGCACCAAGATAGGAATGGTTGGACTCAGTGATCCAGTGGGTCTCTTCCAACCTGGTTGTTCTATGATTCTATGAGAAGCCAAACTGCATCTCCTCCTTGAGAGCCACGTTTCGATGGGGCCAGGAATGAAATAAAACTATTAAATGGACACTTAATCACGTACCAGACAGCGCCGGCACTACACGTTGATTTTAACCTCATCACCTCAACGCTAAAACTCAACAGAAAGTTCTTTCCACGTGGAAAACCAAAGAATGGAACGCGATCCCCCAGTTGAGATCCCTGCTGAGATACATACGTTGGCATAGAACTCGTCGTTCTCGGCAGACAGGACAACCTCTCGGAGATCCTTGCTTATCCCTGGCACCCGGGAGAGGTCGATGCGGTTGTTGTTAATCCCCAGCAGCTCGTGAACCATCGCCTGGTACGTCCACTGGCAAGGGAAGTGAGAGAGAGAAAGGCAAACGATGATGAAGGTAATTAACGAAGCACTGGAAGTCAACGGATTCCAGGATGAATTGAAACACAGCTCCTCTGGGCAGCCTGGGCCAGGGCCTCCCCACCCTCACAGCAAAACATTTCTCCCCAAGATCTCATCTCAATCTCTTCTTTTTCAGCTCAAAACCATTCTGCTCATCCTGGCCCTGCCCTCTCTGATCCAGAGCCGCTCCCCAGCTTTCCTGGAGCTCCTTTCGGCACTGGAAGGTCACTATAGGTTCTCCCCTCAGCCTCCTCTTCTCCAGGATAAACCCCCCCAGCTCTCTCAGACGCTCCTCTTCTTCTCCAGCCCCTTCACCAGCTTCCTTGCTCTTCTCTGCACTCACTCCACAGCCTCAACATCCTTCTTGTGGGGAGCGGCCCACAACTGACCCCAGGATTCGAGGAGTGGTCTCCCCAGGGCCTGGCAGGGTGCGAATTCCTACCAGCTGCCACCACACAGGGCTCGGTGTCTTTGCAGAGCTCCCATTCCCACCTCAGCCCCTGCATGAGGACACGAGGGTTCACCTGGTTGAGGAGCGGGGTGATGGCATCGTCAGAGCGGTCGAGGATGAGCAGCAATGGAGGAACCTCTGTGCGGCGAAAGTCGAAGAGCTCGTACTCTTTAGTGATGACTTGCTGTCACGGAAGGGGAGAAAAAGCCACTTGATGGTCTGTATGACCCAGAAAATGTTTCCTCTTAGTTTAGATTGAATCAATCGTAGAATCATAGAACAACCAGGGTGGAAGAGACCCACCGGATCATGGAGTCCAACCATTCCTATCAAACACTAACCCATGTCCCTCAGCACCTCATCCACCCACCCCTTAAAACCCTCCAGGGAAGGGGACTCAACCACCTCCCTGGGCAGTTCCAGTGCTCAATAACCCTTTCTGTGAAATATTTCTTCCTGCTGTCCATCCTGATCCTCCCCTGGTGGAGTTTGAGGCCATTCCCTCTCGGTCTGTCCCTTGGTAGAAGAGCCCAGCTCCCTCCTTTCCACAACCTCCTCTCAGGGAGTCGCAGAGAGCAATGAGCTCTCCCCTCAGCCTCCTCTTCTCCAGGATAAACCCCCCCAGCTCTCTCAGTTGAGGTGAAGAAGTGAAGAGCTGGTGAATAATGGAGTTGTGAAGGCAGCAGGCACCTCCTGCGATTTCTGAGCCTCACAGAAACCAAAGTTCTTGCCCTGCTCTGTCACTGGGAGCAGGAGGAGACAGCAGACGCGATGTGGCTGAAGCTGTGCAATAAATCACAGCATCATAGAATCATCGAACAACCAGGTTGGAAGAGACCCATCGGATCATTGAGTCCAACCATTCCTATCAAACACTAACCCATGTCCCTCAGGACCTCATCCACCTGTGCCTTAAACACCTCCAGGGAAGGAGAATCGACCACCTCCCTGGGCAGCCTGTTCCAATGCCCAATGACCCTTTCCATGAAAAACTTCCTCCTAATCTCCAGCCTAAATCTCCCCTGGTGGAGCTTGAGGCCATTCCCTCTTGTCCTGTCCCCTGTCCCTTGGCAGAAGAGCCCAGTTCCCTCCTCTCTACAACCTCCTTTCAGGTAGTTGTAGAGAGTAATGAGGTCTCCTCTCAGCCTCCTCTTCTCTACGATAAACAACCCCATGGAATGGGTTGGGGTTGGAAGGGACCTCAAAGGCCACCCAGCTCCACAGGAAAACATTTCTGCCCAAGACCTCACCTCAATCTCTCCTCTCTCTCAGCTTAAAACCATCACCCCTCATCCTATCCCTGCACTCCCTGATCTAGTGCCCCATCCCAAGTAATAATAAGGAAGGAAATGACAGAATTTACAGAGATAGACTGAAAAAAAATAAAAGCTTTAAAGGGGGAAGGTTTAGATTAGAAATTAGGACAATGTTCTTCATGATGAGGGCGAGGAGGCCCTGGCCCAGGCTGCCCCATCCCTGGAGGGGTTCAAGGGCAGGTTGGATGGGGCTTGGAGCGCCCGATGCAGTGGGAGGTGTCCCTGCAGGAACACGACTGGATGTTGTTTGAGGTCCCTTCCAACCCAAACCGTTGCACGATGCTATGGAAAACTCCTCTCAAGCAGATCCATCTATTAAATGGATCGATATATAAAAATACAGTATATAAAGATAATAACCAATGTTGCCAAATGCATTTCACGCCGCTGTGGGCTCTCCCCGTACCTTCACGCATTCGGCCAACCTCTTGGCTGGTTCGGAAGAGAGTTGGTACCGAATCATGGGGCATTTCTTGAGGGACAAGAGCAGAGCCGTCAGCCCCTGCGTCGTCCTGGAGAGCTGAGCCGGATCCCAACTGCGGCCCTGGAAGGAAAGGCCGCACCTAGTACGGATGAACCATCCTCGAGCTCCTTCTCCGACACAGATTTCTAAGTTTTAAAGCCCTGAAGTAAACTACGGTTTGGCTGTAGGAGCAGCAGAGTCCACAACCTGGATTCCTCACGTTGGGGATTCCTGGTTCCTCTCCCCGAAAGGATCGGCTCCTTGTTCACAGGGAAGGCCTGGGCCACCCACCACCACCCCCAGCCTGGAAAATCATAGAATCACTTGCTTGCAAAAGACCTTTGAGATCAAGTCCAACCATCCCCGTCCACCGCTAAACCATCTCCGAACACTTCATCTACGTCTCGTCTCTTTTGAACCCTCTTTTGAACCCTCCGTGGATGGAGGCTCAACCACCTCCCTGAGCAACCTCCGCCAGCGCCCGAGAATCCGAGAATCCTTTCAGTGAAGAAATTTTTCCTGATGTCCAATTTAACCCTTCCCTGGCACAGTCTGAGGCCATTTTCTCTCATCCCATCCCTTCCTCCTCGAGAGGAGAGACCAGCACCCACCTCACAACCTCCTTTCCGGCAGCTGCGCAGAGCGATTCTCCAGACTAACCATCCCCAGGGCCCTCACTGCTCTCACAACCCCTGTTCTCCAGCCCCTTCCCAGCTCCGTTCCCTTCTCCGGACACGCTCCAGCCCCTCGAGGTCTTTCTTGGCGTGAGGAGCCCAGAACTGAAGGCAGGATTCGAGGTGCGGCCTCCCCAGCACCAGGGAGTGATGTTGTGGCTCCCGGACTATTCCCCATCAAGAGGAGCATCGGCGTTTTCCGTACCTGGCAGCAGCCCAGGAGGTTGAGGGAGAAAACGTGCGGATTCACTGCGATGTAATCACCATAGAACTCCTGCCAACGAACCAAAGCAAACCCAGTCACACCTCTCACCAGCCATTATTCGCTGACAAGAGTCCACGTGGCAGCAGCAGCAGCTGTGGTCACACCAGCATCCCGAGTCTGTGAGACTCTTCGACTCCGATTGCTTCTCCTTCCCCCACCCCTGACCTCCTGGAGCCCACAGTTTCATTCCCAGCCTGCCAGGAGCATTTTCCAAGCACGCAGCTCTTTATCAACACCACAAACATAGAACCATAGAATCAAAGAACAACCAGGTTGGATGAGACCCACCGGAACATCGAGTCCAACCATTCCTATCAAACACTAACCCATGTCCCTCAGCACCTCATCTACCTGTGCCTTAAACCCCTCCAGGGAAGGGGAATCAACCACCTCCCTGGGCAGCCTATTCCAATGCCCAATGACCCTTTCTGTGAAAAACTTCCTCCTAATCTCTAGCCTAAATCTCCCCTGGTGGAGCTTGAAGCCATTCCCTCTCGTCCTGTCCCCTGTCCCTTGGCAGAAGAGCCCAGCTCCCTCCTCTCCACAACCTCCTTTCAGGTAGTTGTAGAGAGTAATGAGGTCTCCTCTCAGCCTCCTCTTCTCCAGGATAAACCCCCCCAGCTCTCTCAGTTCGTTCCTCATAGGGTCTGTTCTCCAGCCCCTTCCCCAGCTTCGTGGTTCTTCTCTGGACTCTCTCCAGAGCCTCAACATCCTTCTTGTGCTGAGGGGCCCACAACTGAACACAGGATTCAAGGAGCGGCCTCACCAGTGCTGAGTCCAGAGGGAGAATCACCTCCCTGGCCCTGCTGGTCACACCATTTCTGATCCAAGCAAGCTCAGCAGCTCCCACGGTCCCTTTGCCAGTGCTTTTGGATCAGGGGATCGATGTCAAAGAGGCAAAACTCACCTGAACTTCAGCCACAACTTCCTGCTCGTCAGCCTCAGCCAACAGCTTCACGTCGCTCTTGCTGATCACGTTACTGAAATCTGGAAGACGACAACAGCGAGAGAAGGATCAGGCTCTGCGAGCACCACGTAACATGCAGAAGCTCCACAGGACAGACCTTCCCCTGAAGCAGATCCCACCGGAGCCCTGAACCTCATGCCTGCAGCTGCTGTGCAGACGTTACAATCCCAAAGTCTCTTTCTACAGGTGCTCTGTGCTGCTTCTCCCTCTAATTTTCCGCCTCCGGTGCCGATATCCAGGGGGCAACTGAGGCCCTGGAGCAGCAGCGATGGATTAAACGCTCCACGGGACGCGGTGGCGCTGGAAAAGCAGCAGAGGCTCTTTCCCACCCTCTCCAATTAAGCAACACCACGTACAGTCCGCTTGGAGAGAGCGGATTTGGATGTGTAGAAGAGAAATAACATTAAATGACTGAAAAAAGCGCCTCTGCCCCTAGCTGGGGGTGTGCCGGGTCACCACCCCCTTTCCAACCAGGAGTCTTGGAGCTCCAGGTGACCATCCCCCTTCTTTCCAAACCAGAGTCCTGGAGCTCCAGGTCACCCTCACGTTTCCCAAACTGCAATCTTGCTGGAAGCTGTGAGCTGGGTTCCTCGGGGCTGCGGAGCAGCAAGGACATCTAGAGGCCGTTTCAGCTCGTCTCATTCCATCTCATTAAACAATTCCTGTGCTGGAAAACTGGACTTGGACACAAACCCAACCACAGTCACTCTGCTGAGCTTCCAAACCAACAGGCTACTCCATGGAACAAGCAGGATGTGGGAGACACCTGCTTGATGGAAGATCACAGAATCACAGAATCACCAGGTTTGCGTGGTGGGGTCCCGGCAGGGCCCCCCGTGGCTTGCACTGCTCCTTTGCCCACTACAACCTGTGTGAGAGGTTCTTCCATGAGGTCAAGTACTCCCAGGGACACCCCCTTCTCCTCCTGGCAAGGAGGCGCCACCCAGGGCAGGGGATGGGACCCTCCACGATGCCTCTGCAGCTAAGGCTGAGAGGAGACCTGCAGCTGAGGCTGAGAGGAGACCTCATTGCTCTCTACAACTACCTGAAAGGAGGTTGTAGAGAGGAGGGAGCTGGGCTCTTCTCCCAAGGGACAGGACGAGAGGGAATGGCCTCAAGCTCCGCCAGGGGAGATTTAGGCTGGAGATTAGGAGGAAGTTTTTCACGGAAAGGGTCACTGGGCATTGGAATAGGCTGCCCAGGGAGGGGGTTGATTCACCTTCCCTGGAGGGGTTTAAGGGACGGGTGGATGAGGTGCTGAGGAACATGGTTTAGTGTTTGATAGGAATGGTTGGACTCGATGATCCGATGGGTCTCTTCCAACCTGGTTGTTCTGTGATTCTGTAATTCTGTTTCAGCTAATTCTGTAACTGAACTCCTTGAAGCTGCCTGAAGCAAGTGAGCTGGAAAGCCACGTACACGGAGGAAGCCGAGGGGCATCTTTGAGAAGTTTCGAGAAGTTGCAATGGTGTCCAAAAGAGAATAAAAGGGGCTGCTTGACTTGCCTGTTTTTGTGAGCCGTGGAGGAGCTGCGACTCCCCGGCCGCCCAGCGCTGCTTTCGCTTTCCTATCTTAATAAATACTTAGTGAATCTAAATGGGACTCTATTTGCCTTAATTCAACAAGGACAAGGTGCTGGGGGACATGGGTTAGTGATTGGTGGGAATGGTTGGACTCCATGATCCGATGAGTCTCTTCCAACCTGGTGATTCTGTGATTCTATGAATTCCTTATCCACCAAACCGTCCACCCATCAAATCCCTGTCTCTTCAACTCAGAGAGAGGGATGTTGTGGGGGACCCTGTCAAAGGCTTTCCAGAAGTCCTGATAGATCATTTCCCTTGGTTTTCCACTGCTGTGGTTACCCCACTATGTTGATCATAAAATCATAGAATCGCCAGGTTGGAAGAGACCCATCGGATCATGGAGTCCAACCATTCCCATCAATCACTAACCCATGTCCCTCAGCACCTCGGCCACCCGGCCCTTAAACCCCTCCGGGGAAGGGGAATCAACCCCCTCCCTGGGCAGCCTCTCACACTGACCAATCACCCTTTCCGGGAAATATTTTTAACTAATGTCTATCCTGAGCCTCCTCTGGTGGAGCTTGAGGCCATTCCCTTTTGTCCTGGCTCAGTCCAGCACTGGGATGTGAATCTGTCTTAACGCTGCCTCTGAATTATTTAGCTCCAAGATTTCAGGCCAGTCTCTCATTGTGTGCCTCTCTTTTACCCCTGAACACAAGCTTTCTTTCAGATTTATGAATATAACCACACACTGCTCCGCATCAGCGTGATCCCACCTGGAGCACCGTGGGACAAAAAGGATCTGGAGCTGCTGGAGAGCGTCCAGAGGAGGACATGGAGCTGGTGAAGGGCTTAGAGGGGAAGTTGTACGAGGCTGAAATCACTTGGTGTGTTCAACCTGGAGAAGAAGAGACTGAGGGGAGAGCTCACTGGCATCTCCAGCTTCCTCATACAGGGAGAAGAGGCACTGAGCGCTTCTCTCTGGACCCAAGGGAATGGCAGATGGGCCAGGGGAGGGTTAGGTTGGACATGAGGAGAAGATTCTTCCCCCAGAGGGAGGTGGAGCACTGGAACAACCCCCAGGGATGCAGTCCCAGGAATGCTGATATTCACAGAATCACAGAACAACCAGGTTGGACGGGACCCATCGGATCTTCTAGTCCAACCATTCCTATCTAACACTAAACCAAGTCCCTCAGGACCTCATCCACCCGTCCCTTAAACACCTCCAGGGAAGGGGAATCAACCACCTCCCTGGGCAGCCTGTTCCAATGCCCAATGACCCTCTGCGTGAAAAACCTCCTCCTAATCTCCAGCCTAAATCTCCCCTGGTGGAGCTTGAGGCCATTCCTTCTTGTCCTGTCCCCTGTCCCTTGGGAGAAGAGCCCAGCTCCCTCCTCTCCACAACCTCCTTTCAGGGAGTTGTAGAGAGTAATGAGGTCTCCTCTCAGCCTCCTCTTCTCCAGGCTAAATTCCAGAAGAGTTTGGCCAACGTGGGGTGAACGCAGGGACAGGAGTTGGACTCAATAATCTTTGAAGCTCCCTTCCACCTGAAAATATTTGGTGATTCATGAAACTTTAAAATCCCAAAGACTGAGGGGCACGATTTAGAGACCGGTGGGAATGGTTGGACTCGATGATCCGGTGGGTCTCTTCCAACCTGGCGATTCTAGGATTCTATGATTTTCAGGGATGAACCATATGGGAGGGACAGAGATTTCTGGGCTGGCTGCGTAACGACCCCTCACAACCTGCTTCACTTTTAACTGTTTTATCCTGTACGTGTGTGCACCCTTTGCTAAAAGAATGTGGTGACCTGGAGAGGATAAAAAGCAGAATCCAGACATTCTGTGTTCAGTTGTGGGCTCCTCCCCACAAGAAGGATGTTGAGGCGCTGGAGCGAGTCAAGAGAAGAGCAAGGAAGCAGCTGAAAACCATTCCCCTCATCCTACCCCTGTATTCCTTGATCAAGAACCCCTTGGGATCAATCTCCCTGACTCCCTGGTCATCGTTCCAGTATTTCCATAGACCAAAACTGCCTGGAAGCTGGTTTCTGAGCTTTCCTGTAGCCGCTTTTCTCTCTTATCTTGCCGCCTTCCCATATTAATTCATAAGTGCTCCCTTAGCGAGTTTGCAGACGACACTGAGCTGGGTGGAAGTGTCAATCTGCTGGAGGTCAGGAGGCTCCAAAGGGATCTGAGCAGGCTGGATCCATGGGCTGAGACCAACGGCAGGAGGGTTAACGAGGCCAAATGGCAGATCCTGCACTTGGGGCACAACAACCCTGAGCAGCTCCAGCCTAGGAGAAGTCTGGCTGGAAAGTGCCTGGAGGAGAAGGACCTGGGGGGGTTGGTTGAAGAGGAGGCAGCAGGGGCCCAGGTGGCCATTGAGGCCATTCCCTCTCGTCCTGTCCCCTGTCCCTTGGGAGAAGAGCCCAGCTCCCTCAGGCTTTGAGGAGCCCAGGTTTTGGGAGAGGCTCTGGAGTGAGTGCAGAGAAGAGCAAGGAAGCTGGTGAAGGGGCTGGAGAAGAAGAGGAGCGGCTGAGAGAGCTGGGGGGGTTCATCCTGGAGAAGAGGAGGCTGAGGGGAGAGCTCATTGCTCTCTGGGACTCCCTGAGAGGAGGTTGTAGAGAGGAGGGAGCTGGGCTCTTCAGCCAAGGAAGAGGGGACAGGCCGAGAGGGAATGGCCTCAAGCTCCACCAGGGGAGATTTAGGCTGGACATCGGGAAAAACTTCTTCACAGAAAGGGTGACTGGTCAGTGTGAGAGGCTGCTCAGGGAGGGGGTTGAGTCTCCTTCCCTGGAGGGGTTTAAGGGACGGGTGGACGAGGTGCTGAGGGACATGGGTTAGTGTTTGATGGGAATGGTTGGACTCCATGACCTGGTGGGTCTCTTCCAACCTGGTGATTCCATGATTCTCTGATTCCCTTTTCCAGCCCAGGGCTGCGAGAAGGAGTTGGCGCAGACGCCCATGTGCTTCCCAAGCACAGCTCTGACCCACAGAACAGGACAGGGGGTACTCACAGATGAAATAGATGCTGTACTTGGGCCTCCGCAGCTCCTGGATGAGCAACTCCACGTTCTCCTGGGTGAAAACAGCACCGGGAAGAGCAGATTTAAGCAACGTTGAAGCGGAAAGGCCTGGAGCGACCCGTGGCCACCCACCTGGGTGTCTCCGCAGCCCGGCAGGGCCACAGCGGCTACTGACCTTGGTGGGCCGGAGGAAGCAGATGGCCTTGAGGTGCTTCATGGCCTCCCTGTTGGGCGAGTCGAGGCGCTCGAAGAGGTAAACCTCCTTCTGCAGGATCTCCGACTGCGTGTACACCATGCTGACGATGCCGGTCTGGGGGGCAGCGGCGCCCGTTACCCCAGGCTTGGGTCCCCCCAACACCACCCCCTGCAGCGCCCTAGGCCCTCACAACCCCTGTCACCTGGAGCTGGGGGGGTGGCCCTGGTACTCATCCTCACCCCAGGACTGGAGGCTCTCCCCATGCCACCCCACATCGCCCCAGGAGATTGGGGCTCCCCCCTCGCACCCCTCATCATCGCAGGACCCCCTGCCAGCCCCCATCACCCCAGAGAATGGGGGTTCACCCCATCACCCCAAGCCTCCCCAGCATCCCCCATCACCCCAAGGCTGGGGGTTCTCTTCCTGCACCCCACATGTCCCCAAACCCCCCTGTCACCCCCATCACTCAGAGACTGGGGGTTCCCCCCTGTCACCCACATCACCCCAAGGCTGGAGGTTCTCCCCCATCACCCCAATCCCCCTTTGACAACCCCCATCGCCCCAGAGACTGGGGGTTCTCCTCCTGCACCTCACACGTCCTCAAGCCTCCCTGTCACCCCCATCACCCTAGATATTGGTGGTTCTCCCCCTGCACCCCCCATCACCCCAAGCCTCCTTTGACACCTCCTATGACCCCAGAGACTGGGGGTTCTCCCCCTGCACCCCACATGTCCCCAAGCCCCCCTGTCAACCCCCATCACCCCAGAGACTGGGGGTTCCCCCTTCCACCCCCATCACCTCAAGCTTCCTTTGACACCCCCCATCACCCCAGAGACTGGGGGTTCTCCCCCTGCACCCCACATGTCCCCAAGCCCCCCTGTCACCTGCATCACCCCAGAAACTGAGGGTCCCCCTTTCATCCCACTCCTCACCCTAGAGACTGAGAGATCACCCCAAGCCTCCTCGTCATCCCCCATCACCCTAGAGACTGGGGGTCCCCCCTGACACCCCCATCAACCCAGAGACTGGGGGTTCTCCTCCTTCACCCCACATGTCCCCAAGCCCTCCTGTCAGCCCCAGGACCTCAAGGCTGAGGGTTCACCACCCCCCATCACCCCAAGCCCTCCTATCACCCCCCATCACCCCAGAGACTGGGGGTTCCCCCTGCCACCACCATCACCCCAAGCTCCCTCTGCCACCCCCATCACCCCAAACCCCCTCTGACATCCCCCATCACCCCAGAGACTGGGGGTTCTCCTCCTGCACCCCACATGTCCCCAAGCCCCCCTGTCACCTGCATCACCCCAGAAACTGAGGGTTCTCCCTTGCAACCCCCACTGCCCCAGGGTCCCCCTTTCATCCCAGTCCTCACCCTAGAGACTGAGGGATCACCCCAAGCCTCCTCGTCATCCCCCATCACCCCAGAGACTGGGAGCTCTCCCCCATCCCCCCAGCCCCACCTGTCACTCCCCCCCCCCCACCCTGTCACCCCCATGGGCCGGGATGCCCCTCCCCGGGCCCGGCCCCCGCCGCTCACCGTCTCCCGGTCCATGAGCAGCACCTTCATGCCGGGCCCGCTGTCCTCGATCATCCTGGACACGTACTGCTTCACCGCCAGCACCGCGTTCATCTTGCCTCCGCTCGCCTCTCTCTCTCTCTCT
>JAUMJK010001505.1:0-74418 GCA_033558105.1 Coccyzus lansbergi | reverse complement strand
CGTCGGCCAATGGGGTCCCCCCGCCTCGGCCGCCAATGGGGCCCGTGGGGGCGGCGGCCGAGGGGCTCGGGCAGGCCGGGGCGGCGGCGCGACCCTCGCCGCTGCCTCCCCGCAGGCCTTGCCCCCCCCCCAACCCCTTCCCCCGGCTCCGGGACACACCGCTGCGAGCGCAGGTGAGAAGGCAGCGGGCGGCGCGGCGGCTCCTCACACTCCCTCCCTCCATCTCTCCCCTCCCTCCATCTCTCCCTCCCTCCATCTCTCCCTCCCTCCATCTCTCCCTCCCTCCATCTCTCCCTCCCTCCATCTCTCCCTCCCTCCATCTCTCCCTCCTCCATCTCTCCATCCCCCATCTCTCCATCCCCCATCTCTCCATCCCTCTCTTCCTCCATCCCTCTCTTCCTCCATCCCTCCCTCCCTCCATTCCTCTATCTCTCTCCATCCCTCCCTCCATCTCTCCCTCCCTCCATCTCTCCCTCCCTCCATCCCTCCATCCCTCCCTCCCTCCCTCTCTCCATCCTTCCATCTCCCATCTCTCCATCCCTCCCCCCATCCCTCCATCCATCCCTCCATCCATTCCTCCCTCCCTCCCTCCCTCCCTCCCTCCCTCTCTCCCTCCATCCCTCCCTCCATCTCCTCAGTCCACTCTCTCCCCTCCTTTCAGGCAGCATATCCATTCCCTCCATCCTCTCTGTTCCAACCTCAGGGGCAACCATCCCTCCCGTCCCCTCCGTCCTGCAGGAACCATCTGTCCCCTCCAGCCATCCCCTCCTCTCTGGCTGCAGGACCATCCCTTCCCCATTCCCTCCCTCCTTCCCAACAGCAGGACTCTCTATCCACTCCATCCTTCCCCTCTCTGGCTGCAGGACTGAGCATTCATCCATCGCTCCCTCCTTCCCAACAGCAGGACCGTCTGTTCCCTCCATCCATCCCCTCTCTGGCTGCAGGACCGAGAATCAATCCCTCTATCCATCCCTCTATCCATCCCTCTATCCATCCCTCTATCCATCCCTCTATCCATCCCTCTATCCATCCCTCTATCCATCCCTCTATCCATCCCTCTATCCATCCCTCTATCCATCCCTCTATCCATCCCTCTATCCATCCCTCTATCCATCCCTCTATCCATCCCTCTATCCATCCCTCTATCCATCCCTCTATCCATCCCTCTATCCATCTATCCATCTATCTATCCATCTATCTATCTATCTATCTATCTATCTATCTATCTATCTATCCATCCATCCATCCATCCATCCATCCATCCATCCATTTATCTCTCCATCCCAGGAACAGGATCATCTATCCTCTCCATCCATCCTCTCCATCTATCCCCTCATTCCTGGCTGCAGGGTCATCCCTTCCCCTCCGTCCCTTCCCCTCCATCCCTTCCATCCCTCCTTCCCAACCGCAGGGCCATCTATCCATCCATCCATCCATCCATCCATCCATCCATCTCCATCGCTCCCTCCCGTTGGCAGGCGCTGCAAGAGCCAGGCTCGGTGGCTGCCAGTGCCACGGAGCCGCTCTCGGCGCTGTCTGCTGCTAATGGAGACGAGAAGCGATGTGACACGCTGTCTGTGAGGCCTTGATTCGCAGCGTGATGGCAATAATCACAAAAACACCCCCTCTCTCCGTTCCCCACGCTCCCTTCCCGCTCACCTCCCCCAGGTACCGTGTTCCTGCGTCGGCAACAAACTCTCTGGGGTGAAATGTCGCTGGGTTTTACCACAGCTGCCTGTGCAGTGTGAGTGCAACAGATTTGTCATGAATCGATCTGATTTTGAACTTTTATCTCGGCGACTCGCTCTTCACCGAATTCTTGTTTTGTGCCAGAAGTGCTTTGGAGAGCGGGTGGTGTGAAATGCTCGTGGGGAGAGAAGCTGGGTGACTGTTGTGTTGTGTCATATCCCCAATTTCTTGCCTGTTGCTGGTTATAAAATGAAAGAGAAAACGTTCAGGATTGAGACTGCAGGTTTCAGAGCCTGAGTCTGACCTCCCACCGTTTTCATCCAAGTCCGAGTTGCAGTCCTATGATTTAATAACCACGTTCCCAGCTTCTGTGCTTAAGCTGTATCTCAGCCGAGCAGTTCTAGTCCTCCAGCCTGCAAAATGGATCCCTTCACGTAAAACATGGCTTGGTTTTTGCACGAGCTGTCCAAACCCAACCCGTCATTCCCAGCAGCTCCTCTAAGCTAACGCGAAGCAGCCGTGTTGGGCCGTATGGTGACTGAAACGTGAGTGTGAGCGAGTCTCCCAGCATGCGGATGCTCTCCCACCATTCCCGTGAGCAACAGAGCCCACGGGGTTGGTCGGAGCCTTCGGGAACTGTGGATCATCCTGGTGCGGATCTTTTTGTGGAAGTTGGCGGATGCGGTTCCTGCCGGTGCATCTTCTCACCTTGCGTGAACCCCACTGCGCAGCGGCTGTGGCTTCTCTCGCTCCGGAGAGATGAAGCAGCGTGACTGTAGATCATATTAGCAGAAAAATAGATGCTTTGTTTTCAAATCAGATAAGTCAGTCTTTTTTTTTTTTTTTTCTTTTTAAGATGCTTTGATAAACGGGATCACAGTTTATGTTAAATTAAAGAAACAACGAGTCACTTAATTAGAAGCAAGGAGCGTAATTCACTAATCGTTCTGAGCTGCCAAAAAATGCAGGGAGCGTGCACAAACGTGAAGGCCGAGTGCCTTGCTGCAGAAAATATAAAAACCATTCGTAGAAACTGCGTGGAGAGAAGAAATATTTTACTGTGCTACAAGGGAGGTCGTGATTGTTGTTTTGTCTTGAAATACAGGTACAATTCTGCTTGAAAATTCGGTTATCATTCCACGAGCCTTACAAACGTTGTAGGGTTCGATCGCAAGGATGCTGGGTGGGCTCAGCTCTGCGTGTGAGAAGGATCCAGGCAGCAGCAGAGTGTTGGATTCGCCATGCTTGGTTGGGAAACTAGATCTACAAGTGATAAATGCTGCAAGCGCTTAGCGGCAGGAGGAATACTGAGCTTGTCTGGGTTGCTATTCATTCTGCCTTCCTCTTTTATTTGGTGGAGGGTGGTGATGAAAATGGAGAATAATGATTCAGAGCGTTGAGAAGCTTGTAACCCGAGTCGGTTCCGCACTGAAACTAAATTCCGTGGTGGGTGACGCTGGCTGGCAGGCACAGATTTCCGCAGGTGGGAGGACGGGGCCGCGGCTCTCGCTGTGCGGCCAGCGCTGCTCCTGTCACATGATGGGACTGCACAGTCCTCGCTCACCTCCTCTCGCTGCGCTTCGGCACTGGTTTAGCTCTGTTGACTTTACGTGGAGTTGTTGGTGAACTGCTGTGGTGTAAATGGATAATGGGAATTCATTTCATCACCTGGACACGGTACTTTGTTGGCTTGGCTTTCGTTCTGCGTAGTGTGCTGTGGGCAAGGAAGGGGGAGTTCTGCTGGGAAAGTCTGTTTGAGGTGATGTTGTTGCCTAAATAGCTAAAATTTACCTGTATTTTAAACAAAACACACACACACACCCCATCCCAAAGCACGATACAGCTGTCAAGAGTCCTGTTGCAGCAATCTGCGTGTTGATGTCATTTTTCAATGAACTATTGATCTCATTTTTCAATGAAATTTTTTTTCTTAGAAATGTTCAGTCGGAGCAATCTTTGTAGAAGGGAAACCAAGACCTGTACTTGCAAGTTTTATAGTAATTTTCTTGATATCCTTGCATAAGGACGTTCCACAAGCTTGGCTTTTGTGGCGAAGTTGCTTTCTTTAAGTACACAAGCTGTTTTGGGGGGTCTGTAATTTTTAAAGAGGCTGGAAACAGAGGTGTGGAAAGGGGTATTTGCTGGAGCAGAAGGAAGCACTGTAAAGAAATGGACCGAATTGTGTGTGGGAGCTGCATGGAGGGTCAAATAAAGGTCTGATTCTGTAAAGTATGTAGGTTAGTTGCCAACACAAATATTACCTAGCGGAGAACGTGTGCTGAGAGAGCGCAGCGCAGCCCTGCGATGGGAATAGAATAGAGTAACCATCAATCTGGCTCCCCAAGGATGTCAGTCAGGGAAGGAAACACGCGGTGCCGAAAAGCCTCGTTGGAACAGCAGGTTTGGCGGACTCGCTGTTTAAAGGTATTTTTAATTATTGCTATTGCTATAATGGAACACAGACTGGAAGCTGATTTTTTTTAAAACTGTAATTAAAGCAGAAGTCAGCAGGGATTTCTGTGCTGTGTGGCAGAGGAACGGTCCAGGAGCAACTCCTGCTCAGGAGGGTGAGTTCCCAGAGTGGAGATGCTCTCCATGCAGTTGGGGATCCTGCAGGCAGCTTCCCCCCAGACATCAGTTTGGAAGGAAGAAGTGAACCGAGCTGATGAGAAAGCTTTTCCTCGCGTGCACTGCGTTCTCTTTGTGAGAGGAAGGTTCCAGTTGGAAAGCAGCCACGGACACGTTGGCTGAGGATGCTGGCAAGACGTAGAGTGCCCTCCGGATCAGACGCTGTCCTGAGCTGCCGTTCGGGCCATCTAGGAAATGAGCCGGCAGTGTGCCCAGGTGGCCAAGAAGGCCAATGGCATCCTGGCTTGGATCAGGAACAGTGTGACCTGCAGGACCAGGGAGGTGATTCTCCCTCTGTACTCAGCACTGGTGAAACCGCTTCTCAAATCCTGTGTTCAGTTGTGGGGCCCTCAGCACGAGAAGGATGTTGAGGCTCTGGAGAGAGTCCAGAGAAGAGCAACAAAGCTGGGGAAGGGGCTGGAGAACAAGAGGAGTGTCTGAGAGAGCTGGGGATGTTTATCCTGGAGAAGAGGAGGCTGAGAGGAGACCTCATTACTCTCTCCAACTACCTGAAAGGAGGTTGTAGAGAGGAGGGAGCTGGGCTCTTCTCCCAAGTGACAGGGGACAGGACGAGAGGGAATGGCCTCAGGCTCCGCCAGGGGAGGTTTGGGCTCAACATAAGGAAAAAACTCTTCACACAAAGGGTCATTGGAACAGGCTGCCCAGGGAGGTGGTTGATTCACCTTCCCTGGAGGTGTTTAAGGGACGGGTGGATGAGATGCTGAGGGACAGGTTTAGTCATTGATGGGAATGGTTGGACTCGATGATCTGGTGGGTCTCTTCCATCCTGGTGGTTCTATATTTCTAAGATTCGACTTGCTAAAGTCTCTCCATCACTTTAACATCAAGCTACGTTGTATAGTGAACGTTCAGCTCTGAATTAATGAGCGCACATCAAAGAGTTAAAACATCGGTTGTTTTCTGAGTAAAGAAAGGAAAGGAAAAAAAAAGATCTTGTAACTCGACTGCTTTTCAGGAACTTGGCCGCTGTAGAGGCGAGAGGCATGTGCTTTTCCGCCCTGCTTTTAGGTGACGGCTTAGTTCAGGGGGGCCCAGATTTGGCTCCGGCAGCAGTGGTGTTGGCTCTTTGCCACCGCGTGTGCATAAAATGGAGCTGCCTGCGATTCCCTCCTCGCTCTAACATGGAGGGGCAGCCCTAGAGAGACCCGAGGCCCCACGGCGCCTCGCTGGAGGTTGGCTTGGCCCACGGGGATGCGTGATCCCCGCAGCCTTCACCGTTGTGCTGTGACTTGGTCCCCGGGTTGTACTTTGGTGTCTTGTCACAACTAATGCGTTTCGACCCTTGTTGTGCCTCTGCTTCCAAGCCCCCTTCTCCTTTCTCAGAGTGGCTTACGTGCTTTTCCAGATGTACAAGGTTCGTAGCTCGTTTGCAGACTCTTTCTGTGATTTTTGTGGCTTATGTGCAGTTGCCACAAAACCAAGATAAAACGCAACTGGCATTTTAGCCGCTCCAAGAACATTGTGTGTAAATAAACCACTAAATAGCTTAGCTGGTGAAATGTAAATACACAGAGCTCAGCCCTCCGCAGCTGATGGTGTTTTTCTGTCTCCCTTCTTTCCCCTCCCACCCCTGCCAACCGTAGGCTGCCCCGATGTTCTTTTTTTCATTGCTCCTTCATACAATCAAACAATTACCCAGTGCCGTGTGGGTGGTGTGCAGGCACCACAGACTGACAGGTTGAGTTTGGGTGGAAGGAACAACTTGCACCCTCTTCCACGTGATTTCCGAACCATCTTCTGCGGATCCTGATGACCCAGAAGCTCTGCCTCAGCCTGACTTGGAGCTTGAGCTCATTCTTGGTAGCAAACTAGTTAAGCCGGTCAAAGAGTGGACCCCAACCGCGGTGACGCTTTCAGCCTTTGCCGCGAGTTCATCCTGTACACAGGAGGTCATGAACTGCAGTGAAAGAGGGATCACGGAGGCCGCGGGACGGACAAAGGTGGAACAAATTGCCAGTGGCAGGAACATGGAGAAGAGAAACACAAGTTTTGTGCTATGAAGGTAATCGGAAAAGGCCACGTGCATCCCATGGTGATATCATCCCTCTCGTATTCAAAGAGAGTCCTCCCACAGTGGGTTGAGAAGAGCCTGCTGCTAAGGTGTGGCTTGGATGATCTCAGTGCAGAAGGCAGGAGGGGACAGCCCTGTTTCCATGGTACGATGTTAATGAGCAGCTCTGGGTTTTTCTGGGAGCAGAAAAGCTGCAGTGTGGGATACAGACAGGTGTGCTGGAAGCAATGGAGAGATTTTTAAAGGCTTCTAAACCAAACGAGATGCCTGACTCTAGAGACTAAGCGCTTACTGGAAGCTAAAATAATAGGACTGAGACTATATGCTGGATATTCAAATCTGTTTGACTCGGGATGCAGGTGAAGCTGTGGTGCTGGCTGTTCCCCTCTTACTGCTGAGATGTTGGAGGTGATGCAGAGGTGGCTGCTCACGGTAACTCTGAATATCAGACAGGGTCTGCAGATCTTCTGGTCTTAGGAACGAACGACACATTCATGTAGCATTAATCGTTCAGTCTGCAGTAAGTTCTTGTCTAACTGTGCCTGCTGTCCCCTCATGAGAACAGCATGGAGAACTATGAGTTCGTGTTCTTATCTTGTTAGCTTATATACCTCCTCTCCTTTCCCCTTTTTAGGAAACAAAGTTTATGCAATTGCACAGTTGGGCTTCCTCTTTTTTCTTCTTCTGCAAGCAGCTTTTAAACCACTTGTCCTGTGTAAGCAGTGATGCTGTAGGGAGGAAGGTCCCAGCGATTGTCTAGCTCTAGTGTCCACAGAACTCCGAGGAGGCTGCAGGAGAGCATCTGTTAAAGAGAAGGACAGACAGAAGAGAGCTGTTCTTTTCTGTGGGAAGCATCTGGCTGGCCCCGGCATGTACGGAGCCCTGGGACAGCTGAAGCAGATCCCTTTGTTGGACAGGAGAGCAGGAGCTAGGGAAAGGTCAGGAGGGCCACGTGCAGGTCGATGTGGGACAAGGCTTCCTCCCTCTGCAAAAGAGGATGACTGCTGGTGCACGAGTGGCTGTGCTGGTGTCACAGATGCAACTGGTTTTGTATTTTTTTTAATGCCTTCCCTTCTGCTTAATCTTCAGAACCAGGACTGCTGCTGCACAGTGTTTATAAAAGTAGGTGTATATAAAAGTAGGACAAATACTTTTCTTGGCAATTCCCAGTTGGAGCAGAACAAGTTGCATTTACAGGTGATTTTCAGGCAGCCACACTGCAGAATGTTTACAAAATAGAAGTTTTCCACCCTCCTAGTTCATGCTGCATTTCTCCTTAGAGCCCTTTGGAAATAAGAACATATCCAGGCAGAGAGAACGCAGTTCGAGCAGCATTATCAGCTAAGTGAAATAGCATCTTGTTTCTCTTTCTTGAGTTATATCATAAGTTGCTTTTTCTTGTGATGTTCAAGCAAAAAATGTCTCTGCCCAAGTTGTTTTCATTGTGTGTGCTGAGAAACAATGAGTGTATCTGGCACAGAAGCGGTTGGTCGTCCTTTAAGCTGGACCTTTAAGCTGCCCTCCCGGCTCAGGGACCTTGCCAGCAGCGTGGGAGCATCCCAGCCTCCTCGCAGATGCCTCCTGCAGCGGCCAAGAGAGCCACTGAAAAAGCCTGGACCGTCTGGAAAAGCTGCAGCCACTGCAGTGCAGACGTGCCCTGAGGTGAACAGTGGTTGGGGAGGAGAGATGTCTCTAGTTCTAACTGTTACTAAAAGCCGTGGAATTATAAAGACATCCTTTTTTTTTTTTTTTTCTCCTTCCATCTATCTTATAAAGAAATGGTCTGATACAGGACTACCCCTTGCGGTTCCCTCTGAGCTGCTGACTCCAGCCGTCACTGGAGGTTTCGATGCCAACGAGCCTGTGCCTATGGGGGTTGTTATCTGTTTGTTTCAGTGTTTCCTGAATAGGACTGAGAGGTGTCTCAGTTGCTCTCAATGGAGAATCAGGTCTTGTATCAAGAAGAATGAGTTTGGGTTCTGGTTCATTTTGTGTTGTCTGAGGCCCTGTCAGGACTAGCACTCTCAGCAGATTACGTGGAAACGCACAGATGGTTTTGCCAAAAAGTGCAGAAAAATTTTGAAAGGAAACCCAAGAGGCGAGTATGCCAGTCTGGAGAAGAAAAGGAGAGGCCAACAGAGAGCAAAGATTGACATCTTGCTTGACAAAGATATGATTAGATGTTTCCCAGAGATTTCAGGCTTGGTGGTACTAAGCTTCCGGTGGCAATGATCAAGGTCTAGGTTTTATCGGCGCTATTAATTTGTGGATAAGAAATAGATACCAAACGGGCATCTGGCTTTATATCACATCCCCTTTTTGCACCGATACTGTGGGAGATGTGTCAGGATGAAAAGTGAGGAGAGACAACCTCGTTTGCTGCTTGGTTTGCAGTTTGCTGTCTTCAGGTGGGAGGATGAAAAACCCAAGAGCTTTTCTTCCAAAAAAGAGTGCCCTTGCTCCTGTCCTTGCCCAGCATGACCCATTCTGGATCGTCCTGTTTCAGCATCTGCTGTCCTGTTCAGAAGGTTGCGTACAGGTTATTTAAGGGATGAAGCTGGAGCCTCAGTAATGAAAACGACTGGAGCCTGAAATAAAATACAGATTCTTATTCTAATTTTAGCCAAGAAGCTTCACTGGGTCACATTGATCAGTTCTCTGCTTTGTGATGAATTTGTTCCTGTGCGTAGTGAGAATGTTTAACATCTGAACTTTATCTTTGGAAGGCTGGAACACCATGGACATCAGTGTTTATAAGGAGCGTGAAGTCACTTGTTCAGTGATACAATGAGTGACGCATTCTGATTTTTTGGAAGTGTCTTATGAAAGATGCTGTCATACAGGCCTTATGAGGAATGGCTGAGAGAGCTGGGGGTGTTTATCCTGGAGAAGAGGAGGCTGAGGGGAGACCTCATTACTCTCTACAACTCCCTGAAAGGAGGTTGTGGAGAGGAGGGAGCTGGGCTCTTCTCCCAAGGGACAGGGGACAGGACGAGAGGGAATGGTCTCAAACTCCACCAGGGGAGGTTTAGGCTGGAGATTAGGAAAAAAAATTTCACATAAAGGGTCATTGGTCACTATCAGAGGCTGCCCAGGGAGGTGGTTGAGTCACCTTCCCTGGAGGTGTTTAAGGTGCAGGTGGACGAGGTGCTGAGGGACATAGTTTAGTGTTTGATAGGAATGGTTGGACTCGATGATCCGATGGGTCTCTTCCAACCTGGTTGTTCTATGATTCTATGATAAGCAGAGGTGCAGGTAAATACAGTTATTTAACGTGTCTGTGCTTGGTTTCCATTGTCAGCTCGATTTCCTTCAACCAGAGCATCCCTTTTCCATTCATGAAGTGTTGCCTTGCTGTGCAGGCCGAGGACAGGCTGATGGGGAGTGCATGCTGTTGACTTCACTGCTCTGTTTCTCTTCCAGCTGAGCCTGGAAAACCTTAGCCAAAAAGACGGCAACCCACAGGGAACTGGAAACAAGGGTGATGTAAGTGACACATAACTTTAAATTACTGGCTAGCGTCATGAAACTTTCATCCCTTTCCCATACCCCTCCTCCCGCTGCCTTTCAGCTCCAACTGCTTCGCACAGCCCTGCCGTCCCCTGCGATGCCTGTGAGCTCCCCGGGTGCTGCAGTGGGATGGATTTGTAGCATCTAGTGTATATTGTGCCAAGGAAACCTGGGATCGTGTTCCGAGAGTGTGCTGGAAAGAACCTGGCAGGCCAAGTGCAGTGCTTGGCTAGCACGATTTTTCTGCCTTGTATGGCCTGGGGAGTTGGCAAAACCTTTGACAGAATAAGTTCTGCTGGGAGTCACCATTTTCTAACTGGCTTTAGCAGTCTCTCAAACCAGTGTTCCAGCGTCTCCTTTTGCAGACGCTGGAGATCAGTTTTTTTAACGTGTCCTACTTAAGAGAAAAAAATTGTCACATGCAACAGCCCAACGGTTTCTTCGCAGGAAAGAAACCAGAAAGCATCCAACGCGAGAACAAAAAATTCAGTAGGTGATGTTTCTGGTCTGGGTGGGCTGTCCAGACTGCCTGTTTGTGGCAGAGGAGCACTGATCTGCCTCTGGAACCAGGGGAGAGCTCAAGTTACTGCTGGTTGCACTTTATTTATATTTTTCACTTGGAGCTCCACAGTCCCTGAGGAAAGGGCGATGTCAGTAGCTATATTCCTCCCTTTGCTGTGCCCACTTGCTGTTGCTAATAATAATTCTTTCTCCTGCCTGTAAAGCTGCTGCATTACAGCAGAGGATTCAGCACAGGGAAGGCCTCCTTCTTCCCCGAGCTGCTCGTGATGGCAGCACCAACACCACCCCCTCTGCAGCATGATAAGGCCAAAGCAGTGCATGAGGGAACTGACTTTATTGCCCTTCTCCGTCGGCTGGCAAAGCCACCTTCACCTATCGTTTAATGGTTCCCGTTGTCCTTTTCCTTTCCATCTTCCCTTCCAATCTACCCTTCCTATTCAGGCATGAGCTGTGGCTGAGTGAAATCAGGGTTTGAATTGCAGCAGCGCCTGTCTCACATCTCTGACCAAAAGGTTTCTTTGGATTTGAGATGTTGAATTACCTTCTGGCAGCTTTCCCGAGGATCTCGCAGAAGGGATTGTCATCACTATTGCTGCTCTGCTTAATTCTTCACCCATTTTCTCTCTTGGTTCAACCCCTTATTTCTTTTCCTGGTTGTTTTTCCTTCCCAGAAGGAAGATGCTGCCCATGATGTGATTCAGCCTGAATGTTGTTATAGTGTATTTTCTATACGGTGTTATTTTATCATCATCATAAAGGTAATTTTGACAGTAAGGGAACAGTCCACCTTTAAGGATTTTCAACAGGACGTTCCACTATAACCTGTGAACACACTGGATGGTTCAGCAGTGCTCCTCTTTTCCCAGTGCAGTATATGGCAGAGCCAGAACCAGAACATGCCCTTAATTATCCTGCAAGAGAGTGAAACTCGATCTCATCCGTTGTCCCTGTCTAAAGTTGATTATTTGGAGCTTACTCCTTCTGTATCCCAGAGGTGTTGTGGCTCTTGCATCTGTTTTATCCCACAGGCAATTGTGCTTGCATCCTCAGGAGATAGTGTGGATAACTAAGGTTTCCTTTTATTCTACTTTTAACTGTGATTTAGCTGTTTTATTAGAAAAAACCCTCCAAAACAAAGAAGGCACCACAAGGCTGCTGTATTTAATTTATTATGTACTGAGGTAACAGCTTTTCATAAGCACCCCCAATCTTCTCCATTCATTCTGATGTCTTTGATCACAGAATCACAGAACAACCAGGTTGGAAGGGACCCATCGGATCATCGAATCCAACCATGAAGTGTCTTCTGGTCACCTCCCCCCTCTGAAAGTGTCAGTAGAAAATGAGACTGATTTTTGCATCCGTCTTACTGTGTAGGTGATTAAGGCTGAGGGAGAGGAATGGTGTCAGAATGTTTGACACCAGTGTAGTTGGGCTAAACACATCTGAGAAGCTGGCAGGTATAATTCTTACAGACCATGAAGAACGGCAGAGTTTTTCAAGTTTGTCATAGAGTTCTGTTCTTTTTAGAATAAGCATTAAATGTGAAAATGAAAGCACGCTGAGGAAATTCTGCATTGAGTGTTTCACTCCAGGTCTAACATGCAAACCTTTCTTTTATATCCTGTGAAATACATACAACAATCCAGATCAGAGCCAGGCAGGAGGTGTGTTTGGCATGTGGAGTGGTGGGGATGTTCTCATGGCAGCAGCTATTGCAATACGTTGGTTTATTTTACTACTTTTAGCTCTATTTTGGTCCTTTTTGTATCAACATCTTGTCGCTGGGTATTGGTTTTAATGGAAATTAAACAATAGCAAACATAGAAGTTCTCGCTGAAATTTAACCATCACACACACACAGAGTTTGGGCAGCAGGACCCTAATGACATAACAACATCTCTCTGGGAGAGTGAAGATGCAGTTTTGCAGGTACTGCAGCTCCAAGCCATCTGCATGGAACAGGCTGTTTTCCCAGCAGGGAAATTTCTCTCTTTCTGGAGAGAAATTTGAGTGACTGAGACTGAACTTTATTTCCTTTCTTTCTAAAAGTAAATCCCTGACTGTTTGAGTAAGTGCATGTCTTTTGTGTGCTTCTGCATGTCATTCTCTCCCCCAGCTCCTCACCCCAGATGGATAATATCACATTTCAGCCTAAACTCGGGCTGCTGCTGCCTCCATGCCCTGTGTACTTTGATTGCAACATGCATTTGTTTGTTCTGAACCTGTGAGTCAAGGAAAACCTGAGTGTCCTGGCGCAGTGCCTCCAGGGGATGCTCATCTTTCAGGTCTCTGCAGTGGTTTGTTTCCCAGGTCCCTTCCCAGGAGGCTCCGATAGAGGACAGGTTGTTCCCTCTGCTTCTGGCAGCTTCTTTCCATGAGCAGAAGAGCTGCTTTTGCCCTCTGCGTCACTAATGGGTCCAAACCCACATGCCGGTAGCTCTGTCAGGGGCTGGATGTGCAGAATGTTCTCCGGTGTTTTGTTTTCAGTTTGGTAATCTCTACTCCTTCCTTTTTTTCTTTTTTTCTTTTTTTTTTTTTTTTGTCTTTTAATGTTTTTTTCTTTTTTCTCTCAGTTCCTCTACCTTTCCACAAGCTTGTAGGCTTTCAAAATACACCTCAGTTTTCTATAACCTGAAATGTTTTGGGGTTTTTTTTCTGCTTTCTCTGCAACAAGTGTTTTTCCTGCATTCTGATTGCTTTCAGAGAGGAAGGCAGTGAATTTTCTGGCCTGTCATCCTCCAGTTGCTCTAAGGGCCCTGTTGATGGTGTTACTGGTGGGTTCACTGGGCACCAGAGCTGCAGCTGGTGTTACTGGTGGTGGGTTGATTGGCTGGTGGAACTCGAGGGCAGCGTCAATAACATTGACTTTACCATTAAATTAAAGGAATGCTACGCAAGCTGTATGAAAGGTGCTTTGCAATTTAAGCAAGCGGCTCCTCAGTCTTTGAAGCTGTGTCCAAAGCTGCTCTCGCGTGCCCGGTCGGCCTTGGTGCTGCAGGACCCACGCGCCTCGCCGCAGGACTGAGGTCACCCTTGCTGCCCAGCACACAGGACCCTGGGTACTGTCCCTCTTTCTAAACTTCCTAAAATTCCCAAATCACCTCCTCGCTGCTTCTGACACCCAGCGTTCAGCTCTCACTGCTCACTCCGATTCCATTTCATATGTCAGTGCTTGAAGGGCTCCGTGTGGTTTGTTCCGTGCTGTGTGAAGGGGAATGTTCAGAGATTTTGGACGCAGGCTGGTGCCTCACGATGCTCGTACCCTGCTTGCTGGGCTCGTGCTGCCGGTGCTCGACGTCTAGCGGGTGTGTTGTGAGCTCTCACGCTGCCTGGCACCCTGCTGCTCCCCTGGCGCTGAGTGGGTGCTTCCTCCCTCTTCCTGGGGCTCTCCGGTGTGTGCAGGGCACCCACATCCCAGCCCCAACGTGTCCGTAAGGGACAAGCGAACGCCTGCCGCATCCTCTCTGAACTGGGAAGCGGTTGGCACAGTGTGCTCACTAACACCCCCAGAGCCAGGGGGAGCTGCCCATGCCTCCTGCGTTCGGTAGACGCGGAATGTTTCCTCAGGGAGGCATTTCTAATGTCTGCTTGGTCCTTACGAAGCTTTTCCCTGACAACTGGTGAGACTTGCCCCTGGGTGCTTCCCAGTGACCGTAAGGAGTTAGCTCTGCTGCTTCCTGGCCTCAGCTGGGACTCGTAGGTAATTATTTATGCAAATAGCATCCATTCTGCACAAATGGAAACTTGTTGCTTGACAGGAGCACTTACCGGAACCAGCAGAGAGGTTGCTGAGAGTGGAAGTTCTGCGTTTGCCCAGTTAGAGGTGTGTTTGTCTTACGCTAAATTCCTTGTGCGGAGGAGCCGGGGCCCTGGCAGCCATTTCCAGAGGAGCAGGTTTTATCCCTGCTGCTGCCGTTCTGCAGCTCCCCTTTGGATGAGCTGGAGAATTTTCTATCTATGTGCATTCCAAGTAACATTTTTAAAAGCCACTCTGCCTTTATAGGCTTTCCTGTTCCCTTACTCAATGCTCGGATTATCTATGTTTTATATTAGGTTTTTTTTTTTTCCAAGTGATTACTGTACAATATGACATTATGCTCATATGAACAGTAAAAATAGATCTGCAGCTATAATTGTGGCAGCACCAGCCATGGAATTAAACGGTCATGAGGAGGTAGCGAGGAAGCAGGGCATTTTTTAGCACTCTGTCTAAAATGGCTCTGTTTTAGCAATAACAACCAGTGAGCTGCAGTTTTCAGCAGTTACAGAGGAAAACTAAACGTAACCAGATGTGAAGCTCGTCTCTAAATACGGCTGCAGCATAAAAACTTCTGCAGAAATGCGAACTGAGAGGGGATGCTTTTGTCCAAGTGTGAAATGCAAGTCCTGCGTGTGTCACGGTCCTTCTGTTGGCAGCTTTGTGTTTGTGGATGCAGTGCTCAGAGTTATTTTATTTTATGGCTCTCGTACCGCTTTATTTTTGCTTCGTTGATGGGTGCATTGTGCAATAATTAGTCCCATGCTTTGACTCTCAGCTGTTACTTTTAATGAGCCTTGAGAAGAGTGACCTGTGGGAGAATTGCATGCTCTGTGTTACCATCCCCATGGAACTCTGGATGCATCCGTAGTAGCCCTCACTTTTTGAGTAATACGGCTATTTTCTTCTTCATAGGACTGAGTTTGCCCTAAAAGAAATCATGTCATCAGGAGGAGCTGAAGATGATATTCCTCAAGCAGAGAGGAAAACAGTGACAGACTTTTGCTACTTATTGGATAAATCTAAGCAGCTATTCAATGGCTTAAGGTCAGTGCATTTTCGACAGTATTCCTTCAGAAAAGCATTGGAACGTACACTTCAGCATGAGTGGTGCCCAAGCCAGTTGTACGATGAATAGTTTAGGAGAGAACAGTGTGTACCTGTGGATTGTTTTGGACCAGGGACCTCAGAATGTCTGTAGGAGCAGAGGATCAGGCAGTTCTGAGAGAGCAGGGGAGGAAATGGAAGAAAGAGGGAGCTCAATGTCTCCATCCTGTCAGTTAACAGTAAACTAGAAGCTGGGAATTCCATGAAATCAGTAGAATTCCTGATGAAAGGTTTTGTGTGCGGTACATAGCTAAGGATGAGCTGTGGCTGTGTACAGTCAACAGTGACTAGTCCTAAACCCACAGTCTCTGTGCCAGAGGAAAGGGATGGGGGAGATTGGGTGGGAGGAAAGGGGGGGGAAGAAATTTAGGAATGATAAACAGAAGCATCCAAGCCATAGCCTGTATTTGTCTGGTGAAACAATGCTTGATCTGAACTCTGGAGAAAGGTAAAACCCACATTTACCTACAAACCCTCTTCAGTATCATCTAGAAAGTCCAGGTGTTAGCACCAATAAGAAGGGAAGGGATAAGAACTACCAATAATAAGAGGAAGGGGAGTTGAGGGAAAAGAGTTCATGTTTGGACAGTGATACAGGCATCCCATTTATGTCAATATATCCTGAGTTAAAGATTATATATTTGAGAACTGGTTTTTTTCTAGGCTTTGCTGTAGAGTCTCTTCAGTGACATGGGTTTTAGCTCCTGTCTTGTTGGCAGTTCCGGCTCGTGCTGGTCTCTGAGTAATACTGTATGTTTGGGCCCATATAGCTTGCTGTTACTCAAACACAGATGGTTAGCAAAGATGGTTTTAATTCCTCCCCCCACCCCCTGCTATCGATAATCCTTTCATGTGCTTTAGACGTTGATTACCGAATCCAAAACAAGCCATTTGTGCTCCAAAATCTGGATGGTAGGTGGGTAGTCGAGACAAGGGAGTCTTGGGGATTGTACTCAGCACCTCGAGAAACGGAGTCAAAAGTAAAAGAGCTGAGGTCTCGAGGCCAGGATTTCCAGGCCCATCTACGCCATTCCATTGGCTCACTGATACAGCTTGCTTGAAATGTCGGCCTGAGTCACTGAAGAGTATAAATTAATACATTTCATGTCTGGATGTGTGATCCTCAAGTTCAGATCACTCTGTACCTACGTTTCATCTTTGCCTTTGGGTGTTGTGGCCGTGAGTATTTGTATTGGATTTCCACGTAAGAGATGTCATTTCTCTGTGTATCCATAGTCCTTTGCCAAAGAGTCACCTTCTTATCCAGCTAGATGGAAGAAAATGGGGAATACCTTTGGATGAAATCTGAGCAATAAAAATAGAGAGATTGGCTTTGCGATGTGTAAATAAGGACGTACAGGAGCAGGGATCTGCATCTGTCCTTACCGTAACTTGGCATAATTAACGTAGCTGCTTCTTGAAACAGACTTGGCCACCATTTCACCGATAAGGCCTGTGATTCCTGTGGGCATATTGACTTGGATAAAGCAACATTAGAAAATGATTTTCAGTTATCTCCTCTGTTAGTGCCTGTTCTCCTCCGAGTAGTCCACCTGGGAATGACTTGCTGAGTATCCTGATTCTTAGTTGCTTGCTTTTCCTCCTGGCTTAATAAATGCCTTTGATGCACGCCTGTCTTCTTCTGTTCTGAAGGTGATGATGGCCTTTGCTGCTGTGTTTCATGCCATTCTCTTGTCCCTGTTGTGTTTCATGGAAAAGAAGTGATGGGGGAGGGAGAGGAGAGCAATGATTTCCTTCCTAAAACCTCCTCTAGGCACTTCAGCTACAGGGAACCAAGCCTATAGCTGTGTTGGCAGCTGCTTCACGGTTGCCGCTGCCAAAAATGCAAGGGCTCAGCCTGCCACGTCTTTGTTTCAGTAGCATTTCCTTCCTCTCTTCCCAATACAGATGCCAAATACAGCATTTGAGGAAAACATATGATGATCTGCCAAGGTTGCTGCTCCAAAGTATACTTCACGCTCACACTAGCAGCGATACCATCCTTTTGTGGCTCTGCCTGCTAGAATAGCTTAGAGAGGAGGAGGGTGTCTTTCTAGTGCCTGTACTCCCTTTTTGAACGCCCTGAGCTATAAATTAGAAGCAACTTAATGAAGCATGTTCCAATTTCTCTGTCCTTTCCCCGTTCTCACAGGCTTTTTTGTAGGAAAAAGGCTGGAAAGAGGGAGTGTGTTGGGAAGCAGGTTTTCATGGTGTACTCTTACAAGTTATTATTTTCTTTTTTAATGTTAGAAGGTGCTTCAGTGTGTCCTGTACCACAGAGAAGCTTGAAACCTTAAGAAATGAAAACACTTCCCACATGCATGACGGTACTTCCCCAGCCCATGAGGTCTTGTTGCTCGTTGTGCAGGCTGCAATAATCATGCCTGCTGTCCTTCCACGGAAAGAAGTGGTAGTGTTTAACCATTTATTTTGTGGACTTCTAGTAAGGCCGAACCTCTTAGTTTGGTTCCATGCTGCTGACTTAGAAACAGGAGGACCCTGTTGGTGTCAGGTAAGGCAGTGGAACTGGTTTCTCGCATCGATTGCATCAGTGAGGCAAGTTCCAGTGAGCACTACTGATGTGCTTACTGTCTCCGTGGGTTGTTGGACGCGATGGGGAAGCTGTGCCACTATCCCACTGCTGCTTCAGTTCTGGAAGCAGGAGCCTGTAATTACTACAAGCCTGTGAACATAAAAGGAAATTGTCTTTTTTATCACCTGTCAAAACTGTGAATGTATTTAAAGCTCTGAATGTTAAACTTACAGTTATTGTAACCTTCCTTTTTGAAGTGTACTGCTGAGTCTCCAGGACGTTCTCAACATCCCTGGAAACTGTCTGTGTGTGACAACGTCCGTGTGGTGTCGGCCAAACAAACCTCAGCACCTATAATTGGTTTTCAGCCAGTATTACCTGGCTCCTGCCAGCAGCATGGCTGAAACGAACCACTGACAGAGAGTTAACGAGCACACGAGTAGTGTTGGGCTCTGCTGAGACTGGATAAAGTTCTGGGCTGTCTGTGGAATCCGTCTGGCAGCCCCACTAGTGGGGCAAGGGAACCAGTCTGCTGTGCCCAGGGTGAGAAGCCTGTCCCCCTAGAAGATGCCCTGCAGGGAGAGGTTGCTGTTGCCCGTTCCTCTCTATATTTCTCCAGCATCCTGCTGTAGATCAGGAGCAGCAAAATGCTTTGCTGTAACATTGGTCGTTCTGTGCTCAAGTTGGGTTTTAATTGCTTCTGGATCGTATTTTATATCCCCGACTCCTTCAGTGGGAGGAGCTGTATTTATAATCCACTCTGCAATCAACTGAATCTCTAGCATTCTTTGGGGCTGTTCCTCACCAAATAACGCAGATCCTCCGGTCCCATTAAAAAGCCTGCACTACATGTCCTCTTTGGCTCGTGCATCCGTTTTCTCACTGCAAAATTTCTTGATACGTGGGAGCAACACTCGTGATGTTCAGAACACAAACCAGTAAATGAACGGCAGGAACAGCAGCTCTGCTCTGCAGAAATCCGTGGTGAAACCAGGGTAATGTATTGTCATAAATGAAATTTTATTACAGCCATGTCAGAATGCTATCAAAAGAACAAGTGCTTCTGTCTGTTTCCATGGAGATCTTTCCTGTTCCCTGGGGAGCGGCGGAATCGCATGGCATTGTGCAGCTATGCCAGCTGCAATTAGGCAAGCACTCTGCTCGAGAAATATGCGTGTGGACACCCAGCAGTGACTGTGGACAACAACAGCCAGACACGTGTTCGCTGTGCCGAGGGAGACTGGGGAAAATGCCACCGATTCTCACCTATTCCAGACAAACGCAGCAGAGCGAGTTTTGTAAGAGTGCTTGGGCTGGTACAGAGGAAGGTGAGAGGCAAGGGAGCGCAAGAGATGCACCAGGGAAGATGAAGGGAGAGGTTTTAATAGCATATTGGCTTCCTGATGGGGGATGTAAGCACGATCAGCAAGTAGTTACCTGCTTATTTCTTAATTTGTGTACATACTCGGTGTTAGAGAGGAGAAGGATGTGTTCTCTTGCATCCTTATATTAGAACTTTGCTCTAATTATAGAATCGTGGAATGGTTTGGGTTGGAAGGGGCCACAAAGCCCATCCAGTCCCACCCCACCCTGTCCATGGGCAGGGACACCTCCCAGTGGATCAGGTTGCTCGAAGCTACATCCAGCCTGGCCTTGACCCCCTCCAGGGATGGGGCTTCCGTGACTTCTCTTGGCAACCTGTGCCAGTGCCTCCCTACCCTCCAGTACCAGGATGAGTTTGCAGGCTGGTAAAAGTCATAGCTGGTAACGGATTAATTTTACATGTAGCTAAGCTAGGTCCCCTCCAGCTCTGTGGGAAGTGCAGTTGGCTGCTGAGCAAAGGAATATTCATTTCCCCTTCTACCCAGGGTGCTGTTAAAGCAATTGCAGTAGGCAGGAACGCGCCAGCACATGCGGCTCTGGAAATCACAGTGAGCTGCTTTGCTTGTCGTACCCCTCCAGAGGACACGGCATGGCTTCCGGAAGGTGGTGTTTCCATCAGTCTCATCTTCCCAGGCTTGGAAGTGGAATGTGCTGCTTTTCTGTGCCTGCACACTGTGGTGTTGGATGGAACATTAACCAGCAGAGTGAACGTAGGAATAATTAGGAGGCAGCACTGAGGAATGTCTTAACTCTCCCCGATTCCTGCTTCTATTTCTATATGTCTGTGCAGTCTTTTCTTGTATACATGTTGGATTCTTGCGTTGTCCGGCTTGTGGCATGTCTTTAGTGATAACGTGATCAGATTTTGATACGTGTAGTTCCCACAAGCTATAAACAAGATTTTCTTGTGGATTTCAGTATCAACAAGCTTTGGGGATGTATGGGAATCGTGGTTCTTGTAGTTCTGGGTGCAGGCAGAGTCACACAGCGTTTCAGGTCCATTTGAAGAAAGCTCTTGTGATGCTGACACAAGCTCCGTGTTTGTCCCTTGTCTGTTGCAGGGATTTACCTCAGTACGGGCAAAAGCAATGGCAATCCTATTTTGGGAGAACATTTGACGTTTACACCAAACTCTGGAAGTTTCAACAGCAGCATCGGTAAGGGAATGTTGCAAGTCGACGTGTTCTGTGGACATAAGTAGAGTTTTAATCTCTGGCATGCCTGAGGGCCCCAGCAAGATTGAGATTTCACCGTGTTATTCAAGCATGAAGGGAAAAAATAGGCACTTCCTGTAGTGCTCAGCCCTAATGAATTAAAACGTTGCTGAGTTTTCGGTGTAACTCCTTTAACACAACCTTTTGCTCTCCTGAAACGCATGTCGCTGTAATACATCACCAAGGAGAAGCTGGGATGATGGCTTCTGCAGTGCAGATCCCATCTGGAAAGGTGTGAAGCCTCTTGCTGCAGCGTGGGCTCCCATCTTTCGCACCTTGCGTTGGCTGCGCAGTCTGAGCGTTCTCCGGGGAAGCTGTGACCTTTTGTTGTGTGTATTTTGTGCAACACACTTATGTCTAGCTCTGGCGAGTTTAGGCAGGAGAAATGGTCCTCGTTGTGGTGTGCGGGTGGTGCGAGGGGCTGGGAGTGCCGCACCAGTAATGAACACTGGGTTTGGCCCCACGGTGGCTCTTTGTCTTGTCTGGTGTGACGCTGAGAGAAATCCTACAATGCCTTTTAATCTTTCTTTTCTCTCTTGCTCAATAGGCAAGTGTTGGACAATCGGTATGGGTTGAAGAGGTGGCAAATTGGGGAAATTGCTTCCAAGATTGGGCAGCTCTATTACCATTATTAGTAAGTAAGAACAGGAGAGGATTTGGTAGCGTTAGTGGCAGCTCCGTGCCAGATGTCTCGGTCGGGAGTTAAGCCACGACGCCTGTGTCTGAGGCCGGAGGGACCGCGTGGGTGTGCGGCAGAGGAGGGGACGATAACGCATTGCTGTGTACGGACTTGCCTCCTGCCTCCCAAGCATCTCTGTGTTCGGTGCATGCTGCACTCGACTCTTGTGCAAAAGTGTGACTTACAAGTTTAGGAGCTTAACGTTCCTTAAAAGTGGATTAACCTGTCGCCTGCACATATGGGTACGAAGCAGGTGAAATGGCGTCTGAGCCCTGAAATCTGTCCTCCCAGCAGGCACAAAGAATGAGAGTCTGGCTTTCGTGTGATGTTTCTTGAGGAAGCTTTGCCTCTGATGCACAAGATGGCTGAGGAAGGGAGGGTTTGGCAGGGGTTTCCATCCGAAGCAGTGAGCTAATCCAGTTCTTCCTCTGCAGCTTGCGCACTTCAGAAACCAGCTATCTCAATGAAGCTTTCTCCTTCTACTCAGCCATCAGGCAGAGGTCGTACTACTCCCAAGTCAACAAAGAAGACAGGTATGTCTGAATGAAACCATTGTTTCCGGACTGGAACAGCGCATGGAAGCAGCCAATAACTGTCAACTGCAGGAGCATAACTGGGATAAGATCAGTGTTGTTTGAAGAAGTTTATTTTAATCCCACTCCATGATTTAAAACCTCAGTATAAGTAAGAACTGTGCTGTACGACTGGAGGAGTGTTCTATTGTCTGGTCCTGGCTGGAAAGGTGTTAGCCCCACAGTTCTGTTGTTTCAAGCAGTGTCCGTGCTGGGACATGGCACGTGGAGGCTGGAAGGAGGGCAGCTGGGCTGAAAGAGAGGGACCTCTTTGATTCTAATCAGGCTTCTCAGGGGAACATCTGTTATTGTGGCAGTACCACAGCCCTCTAGAACTGACTGGGACAAGGCCCAAGTGCTTCAGGAGCCGTAACAGCTCCCTTTTAAGATGCTACACTGAGAAAGGTACCCTCGGAGCAGGACAGTGTCCTGGTGGTGCACAAGAATGTGACAGATATTAATAAGAGGAGATAGAGAGCTCAGTCCTGGACCCTGATCCTAGCCAGTAAACCTCGGTTCCCTCACTAAAGTAAAGTTAAATAAGAAATGATCTGGTGTCGTCACCCAGGTAAACGCAGAAGGTTAGTGAGGGAATTCCCTGCCAAGCATTCAGGGATCCCTGGACTTAAAACTAATTGCATGTCTCTGTTCTTGCTGATGTCTGAATGCACCTGTGTGCCACAAAGAGATGAAAGTTCCCCTGCTCTGCTCCGGTACCTGTGGATCCTATTATCTCCTCTCTTAACAGTCTCTTGGCTTCAGTCTGTTTGAGCTGTTTCAGATCAGGTAGGGTTGACCAAGCGTGTTTGTAGCTGCTGACAGAGGATTTTAGTAATGGATGAGTAGCTGTGGGCTTTGCTGACTTGCAGATCTCTTAAGTTGTCCCAGGTGGGTGAGCTCTGAGCCAGCTGTGATTATCATGGGATGGCAGGGGGGTCAGACAGTGCCCGTGAACTATCAAAAGGTTTGAAGGGCCGTCTGACTCCCATCTCTGTTCTTGTGTAAGAAGACTGCGGGGAGGGAGGAGGCTGTGCCTGTCTTGATGTGTATTTTATGTTCCTGTACTCAATTTAAATAAGTCCCTACGCAGCCAGATAGCTATTGATCTCCACGGGAGTTAGAACTCTAAATCTGTGGAGTACTCAGCCTTTCTCTGGTCTTAAACTCTCCTTCTCCCTTGCCCCTGGTCCCTACCTGTGTTCTGTTTTAATCTCACATTTGTCTGTGGTGTTTTTGTCGCTGTTGTGTTTAGGCCTGAGCTAGTGGTTAAGAAGCTGCGTTACTATGCAAGGTTTATAGTGGTTTGTCTCTTGCTCAACAAAATGGACGTTGTGAAGGACCTTGTGAAGGTAAGTGAGAGTGAGGATGAAGGTGCTAAGGGGTGGAAGTTTGCTGGTTGTTCAGGGTGGTTCTTGCAATCCATAAGAGAGGCTGTTTCAGTTAAAATACCACATGTTACGGCTATGATGTTAGCTGCTGCAGCATAGCTTTCCATTTTTTGCCTCCACTTAATTAATTCTGCTGTTGAATGCCACAGAAGGAAGGAATAACACGGCTAGAGCTGTGGAAAGATGGAGTGTGACGTGAATGTGTGGATAGAGAAAAACCATACAAATTTCTACAGTTAGTTAACTGTAAGAAGCGTGGTTTTCATATGAAAATGTGGGGATCATCTGATAATTCTGAGCACTTCTTCATTCCTGTAGTGGATTCAAGGCATCAGTGGAATCTCCCCCGTCAAGCTTTAATGAAGCACTGTTGCTGTGTCTCCTAGCTTGATGCTGAGCTTATTTCTCTTCCCTTCCAAACGGCTCTTGCTCTATCCCATGTCTAGAACACGTCCTGAATATCTTTTACACCTTCCAGGGCCCCATCAAAACTAAACCTTGCTAGGTTACGTAGATATTATGATGAAGTTGGAGAGGCTGGTTCTGCATCTGCCTCTGCCGTGGAAGGAATGCCTGTAAACACAAGTTTTTAGGTGCAACAAACAGGGTACAGGCCAGTGTTGATCATTGCTTTTCTTGTATATCTGACATCCAACATAGCGAACACCTTCTGTGAATCGGCAACTTTAAGCTTGAATTATTTGATAGCACTGTTTGAACACCAAGTAAAAATACCCCAGGAGCTGCAGCCTAGCTAGGGAGGTAGCCTGTAACTCCAAGCAGGGAACAGCCGGCTTCTCCCGACAGCATATGCTTCCCAAACCCCTCCAACAACCTTGCTGCAAGCAGCTTCTGCTATTGACAGTTTTGTGTAGGTTGCTCTACTGTCTTTGTGTCTAAGCTTACTTGAGCTGCTAGCTTAGCTTAGCAGCACCTAAAAAAGCCGTACCATTCACTTTCTCAACATATTTAAAGTCACTTGTGAGCTGAAATTTGAGTCCTTGGTATCCCTGACTTATGGTAATAACCAGGGACGTTGCTGTATGTGAGTGGGATGGTTATACTTAACTCCAGATATTCTTTGCATTTGGATCTACTTAAATGACACTTTGCGTTGCCAAAACTCCGTGCGACACTGGCATCCTGTCTCCCGAAAGAGCGCGTTTTGGCTGCTGTGTTAATCAGAAGTGGGCTGCATATGGTCTCAAGTAATTTATTTAGTTGTTATCGTTCTCAAAGGGCAGCACAACTAAGCAAGCTGTGCAGTTACTGCCTGCCTGCCGAGCCCTCAGTTCAGCGCTGACCCTGTCTGTCTTTCGACTTCTCTCGTCAGGAGCTGTCGGATGAAATTGAAGACTACACTCATCGTTTCAATACTGAAGATCAGGTGGAGTGGAACCTGGTTCTTCAGGAAGTGGCGGCGTTTATCGAGGTGAGATTTCCATTCCCTTTTAGTTGTTAGTTTAAGGGTAGAATTTCCTGACTCGTTCCCCAGGGTGTTCCTGCGTCACCAGCTCGGTGTGGTGAGCTGGGGTGCTGCGTGCAGGGACCATCCCTGTCCAGTTCAGTCACTGGATTGTGTTTGCAGTAGGAGAACAGTGACAGCTGTGAAGCCTCTGAAGAGTCAGTCCTGGTCATGTAACACCGACACCTTCACGCAGATACACCAATAGATATACAGCAAATTAATTTAAAATGTCTACCTCAGTTATGAAACGTTTCCTGTAAGTGGCAGGACCTTCAGACATCTCTCTGACTGCACACCTGTATGTTTTCTTGAGTTCCTGATTTATTCTGGTTGCTTTTTCTAGGCAGACCCTGTCATGGTTTTAAATGATGACAACACCATTGTAATCACCTCTAACAGGCTTTCTGAGACCGGAGCTCCACTGCTAGAGCAGGGGATGATAGTGGGACAGCTTGCTCTTGCAGATGCACTCATTATTGGCAACTGCAACAACCAGGTAAAAGAAATTCTGGGGGCTCGGGTTTGTGTCTTTGGAGTTGAGTCCTTCCCTCTCTGACAGTCCCTTCGTATCATACACAAAGATTCCCACAGAGGCAAAATATTTTCACTGTGATGTTTGCAGTAGTAGTGAGGAAAGGTTCTCAGAAATAAGAATTGCATGTTAAATATTAGACCTGTGGTACCAGCCTCTTATTGCTGATATTCATCATGTCAATTGGGTAGATACAATTGACTTTGATATACTGGATCGTTCTTAACATTCAAGCATGAGAGGCCTCGGGGATGTGCCGAGAAAAAGCTTGGCTCTCATGTGACATCCTCCAGCTTGTTGCTGCGGGAAGGGGTTTTCAAAAGACGTTAGAGATCTTGTTTTGAGACGATGATGGTAGTGAAGTTGTACAGACTTCATGACTTCTCTCTGAGCTCCTTTTGCAGGTAAGCAAGGGAGTTGTGTTTTAACTACAGTTTATGTATCGTTGTTAAGATTTTGTCTGAATGCGTAGTACACAATGGTGTCAGCACTTGATTTACAAACACTCCAGCAGAGTCTGTGATTTGCGAGGAAGAGACGGAGGCTGCACTGCAGGGAACTGGCCTGGCAGACTAGTCATAAATAGACTTTGTCCTTTGTGAGCTGATCTAGAAGCCATTCACAAGGCTTCAGGGGTTCAAAGATGACACTGACAGACCCCTGAGGGACAGAAAATGGTCTGTGTGCTGTGCAGGTGAATCTCTCACCTGGACTATTCCAGAGAAGTGCTATAAGGGACATGGTTTAGTGATTGATAGGAATGGTTGGACTTGATGATCCGGTGGGTCTCTTCCAACCTGGTGATTCTGTGATTCTATTTAATCCATACCCGACCGAATAAACTGACTCCTTTGCAGGTGAAGTTCAGTGAACTGACAATCGACATGTTCCGAATGCTGCAAGCACTTGAAAGGGAACCAATGAATTTAGCGTCACAAATGAACAAACCTGGAATGCAGGTAAGTTCTACTTCAATGACAAATCTGGCCACAGGTCTTCCCTGGGTTTCAGTTGCCTGTTTTGGTTGAAGTGGTGTTCTCTCTCAGTGTTGGGAGGTTCAAAAAGCTGATGTACATCTAGTTTGTGAAGAGTAGCTCAGACCTCTGGAGTTGGATACAAGTAATGTCTGCTTTTTTCCCCCTTTTTTGTCTCCTTAGCAAACTTTCAATAGGGAAAAAAATAGCAGAAACAAGTATTTGGGCACCAGTTCACCAGTAGTTTACACCAGTCTGGCATACAAGGTGTTTTATCTGGAAGCAAAAGGAAATATGTGGATTTTAATTTATTTAATTGAGATGAGGAGTGAATTTTTTTCACCCTCTTCTTGGGCGTTGCTTTAGGAGGTAAGAAAGATTTAGGTGGCAGATTGAAACGAGGGATAATGCAAAGTTCTGGTTCAAATATTGTGCGTCTTGCTTTACGCTGTAGTAGGAAATGCAGCATGGGTGAAGCTTTTGTGTGGGCAGTAGATTGAAGATGAGTGTGCTAATAAATAGAAATCTAGACATTCTGAATCTGCTTTGGTAATATGGGGTTCTTGGGGTTTTGTCTTGTGTTTTGTTTGTTTTAACAGGAGTCAACGGAGAAGCCAGCCAGGCGGGAAAACCCCCATAAATATCTACTTTATAAACCGACTTTTAGCCAGCTCTATACGTTTTTAGCAGCATCGTTTAAGGTTTGTGAAATTGGTGAATTTATTAATAACACAAAAGCGCCCAGAATGGTGTGTGGCGCTGGACAAAATGTGCTTGAGACAATCTTTTATACTTCAAGGTAATGAAGCCTTTTGGCCCTCCTGAAGTGTTCTTTGGAGGGGATGGAAATATTATAGATATGAGTAATGAGGGGAAGAACAAAATTCCTTTAAAGACAGAAGCTCAGCTTTTAGTTCTGGAGAACAGAAAGATCTTAAGAGTGTTCTTCTGCTTCGTGTTGTGCGAAGCACAATCCAAAATCAAGGAAGGATGTCGAGAAGCTGTTGTTCTTGAGCACTGGTGGGTCTCCAGTTCTGTGTCCCATCAGGACTGTTTCTCTCGCCTGCACATACCATGTTTTTATCTGCCTGTGGTATTTTGTTACCACTGCTCTCTTCCATGTAAGTAATCTATGTATTTGTAGACATTTTTTAATACAGTTTTATTTGCTGTGCTTGTCTTAATGAAGTTGGTGAGCTCATTAGGCTTAATCGTGACAGTACAAGTCTGCAATTCTTGGGGATGGCAGTACAAATAGACTAAGAGTCCTACAATGAAACAAGTTTCATTTTGTTTCAAGAAGTGACTGTAAAGAACCAGCTGGTGTGGTGAAGGAAGTGCGTCCTTACTGCTTAGGGTGTCAGGTGCCTGCGTGCTCAGCCTTTTACAGACATTAAAAGCAGCTGTTTTCTCATGGACAGCCCATTAGGAAGGTGGAAAATAGACTTCTTTTACAGGTCTGTACAAAGCCTGCCTGGGCCGGGCTGCGCTTGTTGTCCAGCTGAGAAGGGTCGAGGGGAAGAGGCAGATGTTGTGGGCTCTGGGGCATTTGGAAACAAAGAACTTCCTTTAGGATCTTGAATAGTTTGGGAGTTAGGGGCTGCCTAGCTCTTGGAAAGCCCTAGGTTTGACTGGGCAGTAAGAGAGGCTGCGCAGAAGCAGATGCTTTTTCAGTGCTACTTGAACTGCTAGTATCAGCCTTGAGGTCGGTGTGGGAAAAAAACCTACGAAGGTGTCATCCGGTTCTACTTTTGTCTGTGTCCTCATCGGTTTGTATCAGTGGGGACCGAGAACAGAGCAGAGGGAAGGCAGAAGCAGGAGTAGCACCACCTGAAATGACAATGCATTTATGAGGGTGACGATTGAAATGAATAATATTAAAATGAGCCTATGCCTTTTGTGCCTTGTCACTCTTTTCTCTATCTGAATTTCAGGAGCTGCCTGCCAACAGCGTGCTGCTGATTTACCTGTCTGCCACGGGCGTGTTCCCATCAGGTCGTTCGGATAGTGAAGGTACAATAAAGGAATGCTCCCTGTCATGAACAGGGCTTGAATTCTCTTTATGTTCCAGGACAAGTGACCAAGAAAGATGTCACAAAGCTCCTTGTAAAAGACAAGTCAATTTTATTCTCCTGTCTGCTTAGTAAGATTGCCTTTTCCCCCCCTCAACAATAGTTAATTCCCTGTGTTTTAATTATTGTGCATTAACCTGAGACCTTTTCAAAGGACATATCCAGTTTTTGATGCATCTGATGTACTAACAGCTTCACCAATTGTGAAGACCCCACAGCTCAGTGGATGCATCAGTGCAAAGTGAACAAACTGGCTAAACAGCACTTTGATCCTTTCACTCTCCAGTGCTATGAGAACATCTGGGCAGGAGATGGGTAGTAAAAGGGCTGAAGCGGCTGCAGGGACCGGTCTATTTGCACGCTCGTTAACCTGACAATTCAAGCCCTTCTCATGATGTTTGACAGTTCCCCTCACCTCATCCTCCTGTTCTCTGCAACTGAGCAGAATATTTGGATGCAGCTGCAATCTGAAATCTGAAAAATGGTTGGTTGAAGTAAACGCAATCAAAAGATCCGTTTATGGAATTGAAGGCAAAAAAGAAAAAGTCTTTAACATCCTAAATATTGTACACACCTCATCTGTTTGAGACTTGCATTCCTTTATAAGATGCATGCCTTGTCCCTCCAGTGCACGATGTGTAGAGCTCTCAAAATGTTAAAGGAAAAAAAATCCCTGCCAGCTTTGGGTCGTGGCAGTGATTTTTTAAAATGCTTTTAACATTTTAATTTTGTTGCAGACTTGGTGGTAGGTTCTAACTAAACTGTGCTCTTTAAAGCCCATGTTACATCCACTTCACTGCATGTATTGTTTCAGCTTAATACCTTCCTAAAAGGCACCCAGGCTCTGTCATCTGAAGAGCTGCACAGTCGGGCTTCGGCTTTCCTTGGGTAAATCCCGCTGCATTCTTTTAATAAGGTAGCGTGGTCTGCGCAGACAGAAAGTTCTACCTTATTAAAAGGGAGAGCTGCTGCGAGTTGCACTGTTGATCGCCTGTAAGCCGTTTGTGTTTGATGGGTCGTGCAAGACATTTGTAACAGTGCTAAATCAGTGTCTTTTCTGTTTCCAATTTTGTATTCGCAAAGCTTCCCTTAAAATGGAAATGTCTCCTGTATCCAAACCTGAAAAAACTGCGTTTGGTGGCCAAATATGAGTCAACTAACTCTGCAAATGTATAACAGGATAAGGACATCCTAATACTTTATTTTACTGATGTTAGTGACGTTTTATACCAGCCTCCATGGCAGAAGTATTCCCTGGTATCTCTGGTACATCGTTTTTGTGTAGGATTCGATATTTTTATAGCCACCACTTCCATCTTTGCTCCCCATCAGACAGTTAGGCGGGTAGCTCGGTTGTGCTAACTTGGCAGAGTATTTCTTGAGGAACACATGTCCAGGCTGCGTGCATTTAAAAACTGTGAATTCCATCTCTGAAATCTTGAAAAATAAACCTTTGCTGCAGATTTGAAATCTGGTTAAAACTAGTTTGTCCTTTCTAGGAGCGTTGAAAGCACGTTTGCTCTCTGAGCTCTCTCTTCTCCCCTTTGCAGTGCTGGAACTGCAGGAGACAGTACTGTGTCTGGTCTGAGACACTGTGGGGGTTTGAGTGGTTTGGCTTTAATTTTTGGTCTGATTCTGACTCTGGAATCTGCTGCCTCATGTAGCTGTTTTACAAAGGGATTGATTTTCCTGGATGAGATGTGTCATGGGTTTTAATCTTTCTGCTATGTAGTGTAGTAAGAGCTAGTGTTTGGATCTTTTATGTTTGTGGATAAAGAGACAATAAATAAATTAGAAGTTACGAAGTGATATTACTTGCTTCCATTTGATAGATGCTGAAACTACTAAAGATGCGTAAAGCTGAATCTGTAGTCAGTGCTAAGTCTCCCCACTCCTCCATCCCCTCCTTGCAGATGCAGTAGTGCAGATTCCCTTCCTTTTCTGGGGTTGTTGTTGCTTTCACGTAATCATTAACTCCCTAACGGAGGTGAGTTGCCTCTGCTAATTGTAGCTTTCCTTGTGCCACGTGTAGGTCCGTATGATTTTGGAGGTGTTCTGACAAATAGCAACCGGGACATCATAAACGGGGACGCTATCCACAAGCGAAACCAGTCCTACAAGGAGATGCACTGGTGAGTGTGACAGCTGCAGGTTCACAGGAGTTTGACTTTAACAGAGGAAAATACACCAAAGCCTCTTGAATTCAGATTCATCAGCGTAGGACATCGTAATGTAGATTGCCTTGAAGTGAAACGATTAGAAATGGAACAGTTAGAAATGAATGTGCAACTCTCATGATTTAAACAAAAAGTATTGCTGTGACTTAACGTAAATTCTTTGTGACTGGAAAACTTCCAGTGAATGGTGGCTGACTCCTTAAGACAAGCATCTCTTGTTGGGAAAGAACTCCTAAATCCAGTAGCTCACATTATAGAGAATATCAACTCAGATTTGCAGGTGTTCTCTGAGGATGAAGCTGAGGGCTGGGGCATCAGGGATGTGCTTGCCTTTTATCTGGACGTGGTCTGAGAAACCTGTGCACTGTCACGGCTTTGCAGCTGTTCTAGCGCTCTGTGAAGCGTCCCTTTCTCTTTCCAGTCTGCACCCTGGAGATCTCTACCCTTTCACCAGAAAGCCTCTGTTTATCATTGTGGACTCTTCCAACAGCGTCGCCTACAAGGTAAGGCTCCTGAAGGCAGCTGCTCGTACGGTCGGATACCAACCCCTAGTTAGCTCACGCTTTTGACAGGTGATTTCTTTAAACCGTTTGTATTCAGTCTTTCTTTTCTTTTGAGGTTGTGCATGCTAGTCAGGATCTGATCCTATGAATAGGAACAAGAAGAAGCACATGAACAGCCGCTCATTGGAAAGTAATAAATCCTCCTGGAGGGAAAAAAGGTTCCAGATTTCCAAGGTCTCTGGTGGAAGGTTTATTTTTGTTATATACCAAAGACAAATCTCGGTGTGTGTGCATGGGGGAGGGAGATAACTAATCTACTTGGGTTTGTTTTCAGTCATCCAGCACTGTTGCTTTTAAGCAGCAGGAAGGAGTCAAAGCGTTGAGTCTGATCTTATATAACAGGGGGTGCCTGTGTCTGAGAAGTACCTGAACCAAGGAAATGACAAGAGTCAGATCAGCCTCTGGTGTTATTGTAGAGAGAGATGCTTGGGCAGTGAGCCCCCTGGCTAGGGTGCTCTGAGCTTATCGGAGAGTTACTCCATGCCAGATCATCTTTGGGAAGCTGCAGTTCGGGTCATACAGAAACAGACGTTTCGATCTCAGTTGTGCCTGGATGGCATTTCGTTGGTTTCATTCATGAACAGAGTATTAGGAATGATCTGTGTCTGGGGAAAGTGCCGCTTCCTTCTGGCTTCCTTTTTATAGCTCCATTATGTGCAGTGAGAAGAGTGAGCGCTCGCAGCTGCATTTCCGAGGAGGAATAGGGACGTCTAGTGGCCAAAGGAACTCGTTCCTTGTTCAGTGTCCACAGCCTGTGTGCAGCAGTTGTTCCCAAGGCGTTTGGTGGCCCAGGAGAGGTGCTAACCCAGGGCTCAGCACAATTCGGAACAGTTCTGGATCAGAACCCGTACCTGACAGTCCGAACACCGCTCTGGCCTCTCCAGAGGGTTTTTGGTGTGTTGCGTTGTGATGCATTCCAAAGGGCTTTTATAATCCTGCTGCATTTAACCTCACCACACTAGATTTCAGTGCAAATCTGCTTTTTATTAAATTCCCTTCCCCGTTTAGAAGGAGGGAAGTACAGTTAGAATGGTTTCCTTGTCTTTCTGAGAAAATGAGAATTTGGAAGGGATTTATTTTCCTCTGCCCTTTCCTGATGTTCATTCCAGTATAAGAGCAGGGGGTGTTTCAGGGTAAAAACTGTGGCTTGGGCTTGGGTTTTTTTGTTTTGTTTTAGGGGGTTTTTTATCCCCTTCCCCTCTAGTAGAATTGCTGAAAGGTGTCAGGTGGGTCAGCTCGGTAAGAGCAAGGGGTTCTTGGTGATCCTTAATTCAAATACAGCTCTGGGCTCCTTAGAGCAAAGGGTCTCAAGGTGATGGATTCCCACAGGTACATTTCTGGCTCTTGTGAGAAAACTGTCAAGTGTTTACACTAGAATTTGCTTTTTGTGCATTTAAATTTCATAAATTTAATATTCTGTAGCTTTGTGGGCACACAGTCAGCAAAAACTGTAACTTCCATTGAGGTTCTTTTCTTTGTTCTGCAGTGAACTGCCCTTCAGTAGTGTAAAATACGCTCCGTTTAGCGCACGGAGTGGCTGGTGTGAGACAAGTCCGATTGCCTGTATGTGAGGAGTACAGAAATGGGAATTTTCCAGGTATTTCAGGACAGGATTATAGAAGTGGCTGCTAGGAGCTCTGACCCAGATCGGAATCGTGTGGGCACAATTGTGAGGAATCTGAAAAGAAGAATGGAAAAAAGAATACATACATATATAAATATATATATATATATATGAGAACAGCCATTCACCTTCTCAATCGGCTGCCACTGAACCGAGGCAGATAGATGTGGGATGAGGTTAGGCGGTTTGGTTTCAGCTGCAGGCAGATGGCAGAGCTCTCAGTCTCAGTATTTTCTAGCCCCTGTAAATTCCTGTCTGTCATCGCTCTGTGTGCTTACGTGCTTGGTTCCTTGTCTCCAGTTTACACCGATAGTGCTGTCCTGTGACTCTCCTCTGGGTGTTTTGTTTGTAGACTCCAGCCCTGGCACAAAGAAAGAGGCTCTGTGCAGTTGTGCGAGAGGTTGAAGCTACTGTACCGACTTTTTTTTTTCCACGTGGCTGCTCCGATCTTTCCCAAATAGGACTGTAGCGATCCTGACATTTAAATGTCACTGCTAGCAAGCCTGGCAGTAACAGCAACTGCTCGCACATCTTTTTCTGCAGCCCGTTCCTGCTCTCCTGCAGGCATTCACATCCTCTCCCTCTCTCTCTGGAGGGCTTAAATGGTGAATGACTGGAAGTCAAGTCCTGCCAGGAAGGGACTTGCTGCTTTGCCACATCAGCGCCACTCGAGCAGCTTCCTCCCCTGTGTATTTAGCTGGAAGTAGATGATCACTGCAAATGGAGCACTTCTACTTAAAGCCATGACTTTTTTTTTTTTTTTTTTTTTTAACACTTCCATTTAAATATAGATGGCTGTGTTCTTGGAAGTTACTGCTCTGTATGTGGGTGAAATAATATTTCAGAATCAGTATCTTCTTGTAGCTGTGCCTGTCTAAGGTTATGGTGAAATGCAAAATCTTAAAAAAAATCAAACCAAACCAAAACCTTTGGCCAGTAAGAGTGCACGGCTTTTGTCAGTGATGTGGTGTAAAGGCTCAGCTTAGTAAAGCTTGGACGTGCGGTGACCTCTTTTGGAGAGGATAGGTGGTAGCTTGTTTTTGGAAAGAGATGTACACGTCACACATTTTAAAAAGCAGCAGTGCTTCTGCTGGAAAACAGGAATACTGCATAAAACAGAGTCAAATTTAAAGCAAAAACATGTTTTATCCCTTTTTGGAGTTGTCCAGGTACTGAAAGGTAGGACATTCCTTACCCAGAGTGCGTCCCACATGGAGACCCCAGGGCAGGTGTTCCTGGTGCAGCGGGTGCTGCTCCGCTCTGCAATGGGGCTGTGACGCACTCCTGTTCCGTGGTACAGGGACACCCACGGTGCTTGTCTGTGGAAATCGGGAGCGGAGGTGGTGGTGAGAGAATCCTGGTGTTCGCTTGGGCGGTGGTAGGAGGTTGTGTCTGGGCAAGAGCTGAGACAGGTACCTGGGAGCTCGAGATCCTTCTTCTCCGAGATCAGTGGTTTGGATACAACTGTCTTCCTACAAGCACATTCTGTGTTAAACTGTGGAGTTTCTCCCCTTCACAGGACGTGCTAGCTACATCGATTAACCTCTGCAGGGACAAAGTCCAAAATGATCTCAGACGTTGTCAGTGAGTAATGCCTTTCGTGAAATACATGAGTGGCCTTTGTAGCCGCAGGAGGTGTTCAACTGCATCGTCCTTTGTGCTGATGGAGCGGACGGACACTCTGCTCCGCTCTCTGCGTGATACCAGGTAGAATTCAACACGAACTCGCAGCACACGTCGTACTTGAGGGCGTGTGACCTGCTGGGGTGCAGACAGCTCAGGGTGGCCGTGGCTAGCGCGGCTCCTCCTGGAGCTCTACGTGGTTCTTACAGTTCAGTGCAACCCTGACCGGGTTGGCTGCAGTTACTGTCTTCATGGCAGTGTCTTTGTTTCTTCAGTAGAGACCAAACCTTAGTATTGAGCGTTATAAATCCCCCTCGGGCTCTTAATGAAATAGAAGGGATTCAGGCCTTGTCAGCACTCTGTCAGACATGGGAAATGTTTTATATCGATCAGCCTAGATTACTGTCCTCGGTATTTAGCAGACTTTGATTAAATTAATTCGGTAAACTAATTTGATTGAAATGTAGTGCCCGGAAGGGGAAATTCCATTTGATTTGAGCAGAAGGAATTAAAAAAAATCAGCTTTTTGGTGAGCGTACACAACCCAGTACTTCTGGTGCTGAATAACTGACATTTGTTACCTGCCAATTTGAGGAACAGAGTCTGCAGCGTGTATTGCACTCTGGGTGTGTGGTTTGAAGATGTGCTCTGATAGGATGAACACAGTCACTTGAGTTTTCTATGGCTTTGCAAACCTTCAGTTGTAGGAAAGCTGTTTTGGGGGGATGTTACAGCTAATGAGGTTGGGTAAACGAGTTCTTGTTTCTTGGTGGTGATTATTACAGATCAATGTACCTGCCAGGCAGACGCATGGTAGGGCTGTTAGCAAGTAAACGCTGGTGAAACTGGACAGCGGAGTCATTTGAGGTTTCTGGGGAGCTCCTTGTGCCACAGGACACACAGGAAATATTTAAAGTGCTGGTGGAAGGTGCACAAAATGAATGTTGTGGACTGAGTGTTCAGGATAGTGGATGTTAAGGTGATGACATACCTGCCTCAAAGGAAACTTCTTTTAAAACCTTCCTCCACTGGCTTCTTCTCTTTCATCAGAAGTAGCTCTTCCTTCTAGAAAGAAAAGGGGAAAGAAATTAGTTTGCCTGGATAGGTCAGTTGATATTGAGGAGAGGTGCTGGATCTGTTTTGAGCTGAAAGCCAGTGGCTTTCACTCTTACTACAGAGCATGATTTTTTTTTCAAGTGACATTACTGCTGGAGGCCGTATTTCCATTAAATCAGTGTCTGCTCTCGGCAGCAGTGAAATGAGAGCATTAAAATTCCTTCTGTGCTCTGAGCTATCAGTAACTCAACTTGTCAGCTTTACTGCCAGTGCTGAGCTGTGTGACGGGCATTAGTGTGTTCTCTGTCATTAATAGTCTTTGCTTGTGCCCTTAACCTGCTGAATATTTAAAAGCAAGTGCAGTGACCATCAATACGTCCAAATTCTTCTCTGTTACAGAATTTCACCAACTTATTTGGACAGCCCTTGGTGTGCTTGCTTTCTCCAACAGCCTATCCCAAAGCGTTACAAGGTAGGTGTGCTATTGCCTTTCCAAACAAGTTCTGGTTGCATCGTATGTTTATCCCTAACAAATATAACTTAGATTCTTCGGGAAAAGAGAGTTTTTCATCAGTGTATTATGGCACCATCCAGAGACTTCGCAGCTGAACCAAACTGAGCCCCTGGGTCAGTGTGGCTTTACATCACGCGTGCTGTGAGCCCAAGTCCAGAAAACTCCAAAAGGCACTAGAGCAAGTCACGTTTAATACTTCTCTCTATGGTTTATAATCATTACCTTCTGTCAGTTGTTCCGGTTATGACTTTTGTGCTCACGTTACGTGCTCAAAACAAAGACACAGGCCTCCCACAAGTCATGGGAAAAATCTCATTTCTCTTGGCATTAATGCCCATTTCCAGGAAGCCTTTACTGCCAGTCATTGCCTCATCTCGAGAGCAGGTCTGTCACGAGAGGAGAGAAGACATAACTAGCACAAAGGAGCAGTTCCTCTGATGCAGGATCTAGTGGTGAGCGGCCTCACCCTGCGGCGGGGACAGCTTTTCTGTTTCGTGTGCCCAATGTGTCTCTTTGTCTATTGATTTGTCTTTTAGATCAGTCTCAGCGGGGTAGCCTCTTCACGCTCTTCCTGAACAATCCTTTAATGGCATTCCTGTTTGTCTCTGGATTATCAAGCATGCGCAGAGGATTGTGGGAGAAGTGTCAAGATTATCTTCGAAAAATCAACCGGGATATTGCCCAGCTGCTGACCCACTCCCGATCCGTAGGTATGTGCCTCAGGATGTACCTCAGGCTGCTGCTGCAGCAGGTGCTGTGTGCTCGGCCTCTCCCCTGGACAGCACAGTGAACGAGGGGAATGCCTGAGAATCTGTCGTGGTGTCCCCCGTGCCTCTTCCATTTATATTTTAAGCCTTTCTAAACCGAGTTTTCTTTGCCTTCTTTTACAGATCAGTCCTTTCTTCAGTTTTTCGGGGATGAATTTCTTCGCTTGCTTCTAACAAGATTTATCTTCTGCTCGGCTACAATGAGGATGCACAAAATATTCCGGGTAGGCAGGGATGTCTTATCCCTTTGTGGGAACAACAATCCAGCGCACACGGAACTGGGGATGGAAAGGTCTTAGGGCTAAGCATATCGCTGTGGCTTCAGAACGATAACCAGTGCTCACACGCTAATGCCTGCAGCTTGCGTTGAGTCTGTGCCTTTGTATCTCCAAAGCACAAAGCCTTTGCCTTGCTGAAGCCTTATTCCTCTTGTAACCAGCAGACACACTGATTCATTTACGTCACTCCGAACAGCCTTGTCTGCTGGAAAAACTCCTCTTAATAATTCAAGATTATTATTTCCACACAAACAGAAAGGTGTAGAACAAGGATACCAGAAGAAGTGGGGAGGAGTAGAAGGTTATTGTTGGAATGGATTCTAGCATGAATGGATTTTGAAAGGTCTTTGAAGTGTAAATGAGGAAGCTAAAGAGGAAGGTGGCATTCTCCCTCCCTGGTGGGTTGATGGTGGAGTCCCCTTTTGGACCTGCACCGTTTTATAGACACAAGTGTTGGCACAGAGGCTGCCTGCTCCATTTTAAACACTACAGGAATAAATGGAAGGCAAAGCACAGAAAGGTGCAGTGTTCGTCCTGTCTGAGCACAGACGTCTTAGGAGTGTTCCAGGCCTGTTAGCTACCTGGGCTGCTTTTGGTATCAGGAGAAAGAAGCAGCTTTTCTGTTAGTGGGGACAGAGTTGCCCCCGGTGTCAGACATTTGTTTTAGGACGATGAATCTCCCACTGGAGATGCTTACGTGTCTGTAATATCAAGAAGTGAACCCCAGCCTGGCAGGTGAGTATGTGTGAAGTCTTTTTGATGTTTTCTTTTCTTTTTTTCACAAGGCTTCTGTGAATGCATTATTCACCCTCTTAGCTGAATGGGCATTTGTATGGCCTCTGTGACCATCTCTGGGTCCATGGGAAGAGAAAACTGAAAGCGCTAGGATATTCTCTCCCTCTGTGGCGTGCTCAGCAGATCAGGGGGCCTCTTAGGGGACATTGGCCTTTTGCAATGTTCTTTGTAAAGGGGGTAGAAATAAACAGATATCTGATTCTCTGTTTTCACTGTCATCTAGCAGGAGACTCGAAATTACCCAGAATCTTATCCTCAGCTGCCGAGAGACGAAACTGTGGAGAACCCTCACCTCCAAAAGCACATTTTGGAGCTGGCTTCCCTACTGGATGTTAGGAATGTTTTCCTGGAAAACACCCTCGACGACTATTAAAAGAAACTGTCTTACCGCGAAGGGGTTTCCCTGGCCACAGATTTTGAATGGTGCAGTTTTATAATGTGAAATTCATAAAAGGAAGTACTTGATTTTATTTTTAAATTTAGGACCATTATTTTACAAAGGAGTACTAAACAGCTGTTAGCCTGGCTGTTCCAGTCTGTATGGGGTCAATTTTATAAGCAGAAGTTTTCATGTCTTTTAAATGTTAAACTAAAGAATCGTTAGAGGTTTATTTCTGGTCTTGTGGCGATCAACCACATTTCCGACAGCTGATCCTAAGCATAGAAGTATTACTGGTTACCTTTAGCCCACGTTTGTGGAGATCCTTTATTTTTATACAATTTTAAGAAATTGGGAAAAAAAAAATCAATAGAAAAAAAAATCCAGTATTTTATCCCCAAAGAGTCTGAATTTGAAATGGTAAAGATGGAACCACACAGTGCAAACCTACAATAGCAATAACCAGAGTCCTTCATAACAAATATATTTTTTCAGTCTTAGGCGAGTAAGGAGTCAAAACTGCAGACAGTTGAGTCGCATTTGGAGCGGTGGGTTTGAAGTGAAGCTCTAAAGATACTTAACGCTCCCTTATAAATTTGACACAGCGATTTTATATCAGAACTTTCTACTGCTGGCCAAGGACACGGTTTCCTCTCTGCCTGATCGGCAGATTAACAAACTGCAGAACCAAGAAAGCTGACCCCCATCTCACTGTAATATGCGTCATCTTGCCGTTTGTATCGCTGCCACCGCTTTCCCGGAGGAGAGGGCATTCTTCAGTTTGAGGTACCAGGCACAATTTCTTAAATTTTCAGCAGATGTTATCCCTCCTTTCCACGTACGGAAGGAACGCGCGGCTCCCACAGTGTTACCCGTCCCCAGCAGGAGCTGGAAGGTGTCCCATACAGCGCTGAGTACGAGCCCTCCCTGCCTCTCCTGTCCCTGCCCCTCTCGCTGGATCCCTAGGAGCGGAGCTGGTGTTTCTCCTGCAGGTTAAACAACGCGGTGCTGCTGTGAAGCCCTGTTAACGTTTTGCATGCCCACCAATGCCCCTCAGCCCTGTCTTTGAGCCAAGTAAAGCTAAGGGGCTGCAGCGATGTTTGGCAGCAGCATGGGCTCTTTCAGCCCATCACGCTCTGGGTATTTTGAGGCACGCGGTGGCCTTTGGAAAGGCTGTTCCAGCTGCTGGGAAGAGAGTTCCCTCAGCCCATCATGCTCTGGGTATTTTGAGGCACGCGGTGGCCTTTGGAAGGGCTGTTCCGGCTGCTGGGAAGAGTGCCCGCTGGCTCCTTTGGCCCGTGCTGCCCTCCTCGCAGAGCTAGAGGCCTCCTTGCAGCTCTCAGCCGCACCAGGAGAAGGGACCAAAAATGTTTTAGACTAGTGAATGAAAAAAGTCCATTTTCGCTCTTCCTGCTGGAAAAGTAACGAAAGGACAAATCTGATCCGTGCTTTTGCGTTGAACTCCAGCCAATGCTTCTGTTTTTCGATGAAAAACCTGCAGGTTTTTCACCGGGCCTGTTGGGGAGCAGCGGCAAGCGCAGCTGGGAAGCTTGCATGAAGGTTCTGTGTAGCTGGGCTTAAGCTTACGCCACCTATTCTTTACTTTCTCCAGTGTAAAATATTCTGTGGATGCTCGTGTTTGTCCACCAGTCTCGAAGCCGCTGTTTCTGAGCCCCCCCACCCCTCGGTGCTGCTCCTCGGACTACGGCAGGACTTTGTTACCTGGGATGTGGAGTCTTTCGGAGTGTGTGTTTGTGCGTGTGCATGTGTGTCGTAGGCGTTCGTGTGTCTGTGTACAATCCGCATACATCTACTGGCCGTGTAAATTGTAAATATGTACATATGTACAGCTACTTGGATATGTATTAAAGAGAACGGAGCAGAGCCGTGTCCGTGTCCACTCTTCGGCAGCTGTAGGGCCCTCCTCCCAGGGATTTATCATGGAATCACCAGGTTGGAAGAGGCTCACCGGATCATCGAGTTCAACCATTCCCACCAGTTACTAAACCATGTCCCTCAGCACCTCATCCACCCGCCCCTTAAACACCTCCAGGGAAGGTGACTCAACCACCTCCCTGGGCAGCCTATTCCAATGCCCGATGACCCTTTCTGTGAAAAACCTCCTCCTAATCTCCAACCTAAATCTCCCCTAGTGGAGCTTGAGGCCATTCCCTCTCGTCCTGTTCCTGGTCACCTGGGAGAAGAGCCCAGCTCCATCCTCTCTACAACCTCCTTTCAGGTAGTTGTAGAGAGCAATGAGGTCTCCCCTCAGCCTCCTCTTCTCCAGGATAAACCCCCCCAGCTCTCTCAGCCGCTCCTCATAGGGCCTGTTCTCCAGCCCCTTCACCAGCTTTGTGGCTCTTCTCTGGACTCACTCCAGAGCCTCAACATCCTTCTTGTGCTGAGGGGCCCAGAACTGCACACAGGATTCAAGGAGCGATTTCACCAGTGCTGAGTCCAGTGGGAGAATCACCTCCCTGGCCCTGCTGGTCACACTATCTCTGATCCAAGCCAGGATGCCATTGGCCTTTCCCTTGGGAGAAGGGACAGGGGCTTGGGGCTTGAACCGATTCCTCACACGTTTCAGTTACGGGAGAAGAAGGGGCCGGTGTCTGCTCGGGAGAGCGTCCCTGTGCCCCGGTGGGTCCCGTACCGGGCACCAACCGAGCCCCCGGGGCCGCCGCCTCCGCCTCCTTTGCACTGAGGGGCTGGGCAGGGGAGTGGGCGTGGTCAGGGGCGGGGCCACGGAGAGGGGTGTGGCCAGTTAGAGATGGGCTGTGCGTATGGGGCGTGGCCAGTTAGAGATGGGCTGTGCGTATGGGGCGTGGCCAGTTAGAGATGGGCTGAGAGCATGGGGCGTGGCCAGTTAGAGATGGGCTGTGCGTGCGGGGCGTGGCCAGCCCCTGAGGGGCGTGTGTCAGCTGAGCGGAGTGGGTGTGGCCTAGTTCCGGCGCATGCGCCCGGGCTCGCGCCGCTTCCGGCCCGCGCGGCGCTTCCGGGTCAGCGTCGTCAGGGGACGCGGCGGCGACGGGAGTGCCGGTCCGGGCCTCAGGCGGTGAGGTCAGGGGGAGCCCGGGAGATAGGGCTCGGGGGACGCACTGGTCATGCCCCGAGACCAGGGGCGGCGGTTCGGAGCGGCGGGGCCCTGCCCGCGCCCCGCTGAGGCGAGCGCTGCGGCGGCCCGAGCCTTTTCTATAAAGGGCTTCGCTGTGGGAGCGTTTGCTCTCGGGGCCGTGTAACGGGGATAACGTTAAACCGCATCGGGATACCTGTAGGTGTTTGGTGCAGGCGGCGGTGTGTCGCGTGGCAGCCGTATCTCTCTCTTCTGCAGGTGCTTCCCGGCTCTGGAGGCTTTCATGGAACCAGAAGCGCAATAAAAGGGCGTGGACGAGGCACAGGGTTAAATCTCGGCGTCGGGAGGCCTTAAACAGAGCGTCGGGATCCTGTCCCCGTTGGAGGCAGCAGCTTTTCGAAGCACCTGGCTACCGTAGAGCAGTATCATGTTTGCCAAACTGAAGAAGAAGATCGCAGAAGAGGCGGCGGTGGCTCCCCGAGCCGGGGGGGGGCCCAGGATACCCAGGTCTGTCAGCAAGGAGTCGATTACATCCGTGGGAGCAGACTCCGGCGATGACTTTGTAAGTTATCCTTGCTCTGGAGTTTGGTTTCCCTCCCAGCGCTTCTGTTATGGCTTTAAGAGAAGCGTTTGAAATGTGGTGGTGGAGTTGGACGCGTGTTGTGTTGTCTTTGTAGGTGTGTATCTTAATAGGTAAACGAATCATTAGCTTGAATAAGCTTAAGTACTTAGAATCATAGAATCATAGAACAACCAGGTTGGAAGAGACCCATCAGATCATCAGGTCCAACCATTCCTATCAAACACTAAACCAAGTCCCTCAGGACCTCATCCACCCGTCCCTTAAACACCTCCAGGGAAGGGGAATCAACCCCCTCCCTGGGCAGCCTGTTCCAATGCCCAATGACCCTCTGTGTGAAAAACTTCCTCCTAATCTCCAACCTAAATCTCCCCTGGTGGAGCTTGAGGCCATTCCCTCTTGTCCTGTCCCCTGGCCCTTGGGAGAAGAGCCCAACTCCCTCTCTACAACCTCCTTTCAGGTAGTTACTTAAGAGAAAGTGTTTGCATGTGAACCACAACAGAATCATAGAATCACCAGGTTGGAAGAGACCCAGTGGATCATCGAGTCCAACCATAATAGTTACTGGGAGGCTGATAGTGCCATATAAAGGTGTGTTACAGAGCTGTAATGCTGTTGAACAGACCCAAAACACTGCATACAGCTGCAATAACGTGTCCGATGCCTGTTTGTAAAGGTAATTACTGCTGTGGGAGGAAGGCAAGCTGAGCACTGGTTGGCTGTGACCTTGCTGTGGGGCTGGGTTTACCTCCTGGCTTCCTGCTGCTCTTCCTACTCAAGCCTCTTGTTTGTGCAAGGTGTACTCACACCTCTTAGAATCATAGAATCATAGAACAGCCAGGTTGGAAGGGACCCATCGGATCTTCTAGTCCAACCATTCCTATCAAACACTAAACCAAGTCCCTCAGGACCTCATCCACCTGTGCCTTAAACACCTCCAGGGAAGGGGAATCAACCACCTCCCTGGGCAGCCTATTCCAATGCCCAGTGAGCCTTTCCGTGAAAAACTTCCTCCTAATCTCCAGCCTAAATCTCCCCTGGTGGATCTTGAGGCCATTCCCTCTTGTCCTGTCCCCTGTCCCTTGGGTGAAGAGCCCAGCTCCCTCCTCTCCACAACCTCCTTTCAGGGAGTTGTAGAGAGCAATGAGGTCTCCTCTCAGCCTCCTCTTTTAGTTCCTCCAATGTCTGCTTTAAGCGCCCTTTCATTAAAGAGCATTGCTTAGGCAAGCTGTATGATGAAATGGAACCCTGCACTACTCAGCACCTCTGCCCCTCGATAGCTGTCGTATTATTCAAAACAGGGAGTAGGACGTGGTGTGGCACCTCTGCTGGAATCAGCAGCACCCTCTCTGTCGCTCAAGCTGCATTGTCACACTGATTTGCTCTCTGCAAAATGGAAAAGTTGTTTATCCATCTGAGTTTAACTAATTTTTTTCTGAAGCTCAGCTGGAATTTCAGTTCTGTTAAGTAGTAGGTTGAAATGCCTGTTTGAATGCATTTAGAATCATAGAATGATAGAACAACCAGGTTGGAAGAGACCCACCGGATCATGAGTCCAACCATTCCTATCAAACACTAAACCATGTCCCTCAGCACCTTGTCCACCCGTCCCTTAAACCCCTCCAGGGAGGGTAAATCAACCACCTCCCTAATTTAAAATGTTAGTCTGGTGTTTTTCTGAAATGTTTCTGTGCTTAATAGATTGTCCTGTAGAAATCTCATTTACCATCTTGTGAGTTTAGGGTTCAGAAAACAATCCTTGCAGGCAGCTGAGGGATTTTCAGCAAAACTCCAAGAATTAGTTGGTTTAGCAATACTCATGCTCCTGATATTGATTTTTATGGAGCAAGGAAGCCCCAGAGAGCACCACAAGTCGCTTTTGCATGGGTTTTGCATGGAAAGACCATTGCACAGAAGAGCTGCTGTGTTCCTGCTGCACCAGCTCATCCCACCTCAGGATTGTTGCCGTTTCTTTCCTCCTGACTTAGCTTTTGAAAGACTTTTGCTTTGACTCATCCTGAAGCCCTATAGGACCTAATTTTTGCGTTCTTAGTTGTTCTGTGATGCCATTTCTGCCGTGATCCATTTGAACAGTTCTCAGCTGTAGTTTCTCTGTGTATCTCGGAGCGGCTGGCGGTGTCGAGCTGCCTGTTTCAGCTCGTTCTGTTTCTCCCTTTCAGCATTTTCACACGTTGTGCTGTGCTGGTTCAGCTTCCCCCTTTCTGTGAAGAACCGAGGCGATAGACCTGTATGGGATGGTGTTTGTTATCACAGAGTCAGTATAGGGCAGGCTCACTTTTTCTCAATTTTATGTTACCTGAGTGTTTTTCTGCCAAGGCTTCTGATGGAAGCAGCTCCAGAGAGGATCTTTCGTCCCAGTTACTCAGGAGAAACGAGCAGATAAGAAAACTGGAGGTCAAGCTGTCTGGTACGTGAGTTGATACATATAAAAACCTGTTGCTTTAGAAAATACTATCCTTTGGGCTCAGGTGCTTTTATTTATTAAGGATACACGGGGTTAGGGTTTTTTTGAAAATGTCTTTTTAGCAGCCCTGATTTTCACATAGGGAGCATCTAGTATCACTGCATTTATAAAGCCGACCAACTCTCTTCTGCTGATTTCACAGTGCATTTATGGATTCTTTTGAAGATTGGGTTAGATTTCTGTCCCTGTGCTTAAAAAATGCCTTTCCCCATCTGTATTATACTCTGCACACAGAGTGGTTTGTTACTCTTGGAATCTTAGTGCTCTATGTTGAAAGTAACACAGTGCTATCCTTTAAGAACTGAACTTAGGAATGAAAAAGCAAAGGATTCAGCATAAAACAGCCTTGAGACTGGTTTTTTTCTGAGATAGCTTGTTCTGTAAAGCCACGGTAAGGGCTCTGCTCTGGCCCTGCTTTCCCTCTCTTCTGGGGACGAGGGTCACAAACTGGGCTAAGCTGTGTTAGGCTGCTGCTTCCCAGCTCCCATAGAAGGGCTTGGAAAATAAAGAGAGGTTGTAGCCAGCAGGAGACTTACCAGGCTCCTGTTCAGTTCAAGAAAATGCAGGATTCAAAGATGATTTCCCATTGCAATTTGAAAGGGCAATACGTTCACGTGTTTGCATAAGGTAAACTTCGAGGTGCCAGCCTGGGCTTAGTGCGGGAGTGTCAGGAGCCTGTTGCAAGCAGCCTGATCAGCGAGTAAATAAACCCTCACTTCCACTGTGCGTAAACCTCTGCAAGGAGGGTGTTTTATGTTGGTTTTGTACCTGCATTCCTTGTTCTGCTCAGTAGCCGCAGTGATGGTAAGAGTGCGCGTTTGCCAGTGCTGCCCAACGGGAGCTCCCATTGCAGCTCAGCTCCAGAAATACCTGGTGACTTGACCACCAAACAGCACAGAACCAGGATGCAGGTGTCTGTGGATTGCCCCATCCTCACACCCTCCTCTAGAGACAACTTTTGTGAAGGGAGTCAAACAGATCCCTGTTCTCCAATGAAGTAAATAGCAGGAGTAGCAATTTCTCCTCTGGTCCTGCCCTCATGTAACCAGCACACCTGGGGCAGCTCCTCCTCTTCTTGCCAACCCCTTTCCCAGTGGACATCCCAGAACTGTTTGCTTGTGTTCATTGTTGTGGTCACTCAAGTTTTCCTTGGCAGGAATGATTTTCTGCTTGAGAAAATCATTGCCATTTTCCACTCATCCTTTTTTTCTTTTTTTTTCCCCCCCTTTTGTGTTTCACTCCTTTCCCCAATGTCCGTTCATTCCTGGTCTGTGCTCCTCCCTCCTCGCACAAGATTACGCTGATCAGATCCGAAACTTGCAGAAGATAAAAGAGAAGCTTGAAAATGCGTTAGAAAAGCATCAGGATTGTACGTACTTCCCTTTTTCCTTTTTTTTTTTTTAAAGTTGGTAGCTCTTGTGGTTGGAAGGAAATGGGTTTGATGTTCACATGTTTGTTGTTTGCTTTCGAACCGTGGATCTCCAGATTGCCAAGAAACAGAACACAAATTCTTGCCTAACTTATGGTATAAAAAGCAGCAGCAGTGTGCTGGCTGAACAAAGCTGGTGTTGCTCTCATTTTGCCCAGATTTGTGGCTGGAGAGCAGGAGAGATTAATTTGAAGCCTGCAGCTTTGGTACAGTCCTGTGAGGAACAGCACTGCTCTCTTCTCTCACATCTGTTATTTGACTGGTGGGCAAGCAGTGTGAGGTGATGAGTGGCACAGCTCTGGTGCTGGAGAGTCAAGGTGGGGCTGATGACTTGCAGGAGCAGCTCTTTAAAGTTATTTATAACTTGGGGAGAATTGAGAAGCGATGTTAGAAGATTGGTTTTTAATCGAGCTGGGTCTTGTCTGCCTCCAGCCTCCATGAGGAAGTTCCAGGAGCAGAACGAAGCTCACCAGGCCAGCCGAGCGAAGATGGCTGAGGGGATGGCGCTGGCCCTGGAGAAGAAGGACCAGGTAACGACACTCAGAGCACTCGGGTGGCTGCCTGCAGGGATCCCTGCACAGCCTGGGGGGTTATGTTCAGTGCTGGGGTTGCTTAGTGTGCCAACAAAAAGGGAGTGCTAAGTTCAAACATGGGAAATGGTGCAGGACCCGTCACCATCCTGACTGTTCCTGCTGCTTTTAAAGAGCCCACAACAGTTTCTAGTCAAAATCTAAGCTTGCACTGTGTGTGGTGAGATTCAGTAGTAGCAGGGCTGTTGTCACTTTTATTTTTTGTGCATAGAATCATAGAACAACCAGGTTGGAAGAGACCCATCGGATCTTCTAGTCCAACCATTCCTATCAAACGCTAAACCAAGTCCCTCAAAACCTCATCCACCCGTCCCTTAAACACTTCCAGGGAAGGTGAATCAACCACCTCCCTGGGCAGCCTGTTCCAAAGCCCAGTGACCCTCTGTGTGAAAAACTTCCTCCTAATCTCCAGCCTAAATCTCCCCTGGTGGAACTTGAGGCCATTCCCTCTTGTACTGTCCCCTGTCCCTTGGGAGAAGAGCCCAGCTCCCTCCTCTCTATAACCTCCCTTCAGGTAGTTGTAGAGAACAATGAGGTCTCCTCTCAGCCTCCTCTTCTCCAGGATAAACACCCCCAAAAAAAAGCATTCAAAAGCATGAAGCTTTTGCATTCAAGTAGCATAAATGATTCCTCAATGTTTATATATTGGAACACGAGCTCTTGCTTTTCTTTGGCTGATGTGTTCTTTTATTCTTTACCACAGCTTAGTATCTATGTTAACAATACAGTTTCTTTTCTTTTTAAACCAGAAGTTCCTTGAAAGTCTACAAATTGATTTCGCTTTTCTTTTCTCCTTTCTTTCTTGCTCAGGAATGGATGGAAAAACTGGCTCAAGTTGAAAAGGTAACTAACCTCTGAGGCTTGGGAGGGCAATTTGTGCTTGTGTGTTTGTGAACCGAGCGAACAAATATTCCTGGATTCCTTTTGGCTTTGTTGATTTATTAGGAGAAAAAAATGCTTCAAACGCAGCTACAAGAACTGAGGGAGCAGAGTTTGAACCTCTTTCAAAAGAGAGATGACATTGATGAGCTGGAGGGCTTTCAACAGCAGGAAATTGCCAAAGTTAAACACATGGTAAGATGATTTTTAAAAACTTTTTATTTCTTAAGATTTCTGTTAGAATGCTGAGTTAGTCGTAGCTTTACATTAATGTTTTTAGCCTTAACGCTTGCATACAGCATTGGTCAGCGTTGGAATCTGAACAGTAGGTCCATGCATACAGTATTACATAGTTTATTTCGACAGTGAGTTTTTCTGGGAGTTATAATTCCTGTCATTTATTTCATAACTTGATGAAAGACATATTTCAATGTGAAGGCTTTATCAGTATTCTCGGGTCACCTGTATTGTCAAAGATAACGTTCTAATATTCAGCTTTTGAAAAAGGAAGAGTCGCTGAGCAAAGCAGAGCAGGAACTAGAGGCGTGTGCTCGAGAGCTGTCCCACACTAAAGAGGCGCTTCAGGACGCAAGCAGCGAGTCCGCGGGGCTAAGGAAAGATCTCCAGGAGCTGCAGCAGCGCTTCTTGGAGCTGGAAGCACAGAGGTATGGAGCTGGTGGCTCATGAGGAGCAGGGGCTGCATTTCCTCGGTCCTTTTACTTCATGCAAAGTTCTGTTTACTTCATACAGTTCTGTCTTTTTAGAAGAGTTGATGTGTGTAGTGAGCTGACATAAATGCCAAGTTTATGTTTATTTTCTAGCCATTTAAAGTAATACTTTCTTAGGGTTTTGTAAGCCGGTTACGATTTCTTTTTTTTTCATAGTTTGAATGCTTAACTGTCACTGGTTTTGGAAAATGTGTAAGGAAGCAGTGGCTGGTTTTAGGACACAATCCTGTTGGTGCTTAGTCCTTTTTGCTAAAGATTACTTTTCTGGAACACTCTGCCACTTTTTCTTCTTCTCTTTCTGAAGACATAAGCTAATGACAACTGAGGCAAATGCAGAAAATAAGATCACTGCTCTGGAATTAAGAGAACAGGAGCTACAAAATGTCATTCAGCAGCTCTCTGGAGACTTGCAAAATGTAAGTTTGAGCTAAGTGAGATTTGCTTCAAAGAGCTCCTTGTCTGCAGAGGTTAGATTAGATGTCACTTATGTGGGTTTGCACATCCGAGTTTCAAAGCAAGTAATTTCTCTCAATTTTAAGGCTCGAGTTGCTGGTTCTGGTTGCGAGAAGAGACTGGAAACGTTGCAAATGGAGCATGAAACTCTGAAGACAGAATATGAACAGCACAAGCAAAAGGTGAAAATGCTTTCAGATGCTTCTGCTGGTGGCTGGTGTAGAGGTGTGACTTTGGGTAACGAACGCGCTTGGAGTTTGAAATTTGGTGCCTAGAACGTGTTTTGGGATCATGTTGTCTTTTCAGACGGGACTTCTGTCATTCCAGTGGCACTTTTTAAAGTCAAACCATGGTAGATTAGGCTGAAGGCTTCGCTACAAAAAAGCATCTGTGATTTCTCGTTGTCACAGATGACTCTGGAATTTGCTGAGAGAAATAAACTTACTGAACAGCTGCAGGAAAAAGTGTCTGTCTTGGAAAAAAAGCTGGAACGAAACCTTTCAGGGGACGAACACATGCAGGAGCTACTCAAAGAGGTAAGTGTACATTTATAGACTTGAAAGTGGAATCTTCGCAAGGCTTTTTTTTTTTTTTTTTAAGGATATACATCACTTCTGATCCATGGAAAGAATACGTCATGATGTCATGCAGGCACATAGCGTATGTTGGCTCTCTGCCTGCGCTTTGAACTTGGCCTGGGTTAGAAAATTATGACCTAGCTGCTGATGAGTGTTCACTTTTGGATCATGATGGGATGCCAGGGAATTTCCCATTCTTACCGCTAATGATGTCGTCCCAGGGCAGCGTGATCTGTGGGGCCCTGTGCAGCGGCACCAACCTTGCTGGTATCCGAGAGCAAAGCTGCGTTGCACATCGGAGTATCTCCTCCGTTGTAGCTTGACCTTATTCATGAAATGAAAAGAAAATTCTTCATTTAAAAAAACCCCTTATCTCTTTGTCTCTCCTTCCTTGTGTTCTTCGCCTCGATGCAATCTTCAGAAAGCTGCTCTCGAGCAGAGACTGGATGAAGCCAGGCAGCAGGTGCTAACAGACAGAACCCGTCACACCGAGTCTGTTAGCCATTTGGAAACAAAGGTAAGGATTTATTTCACCATAGAATGACAGAGTCAAGCCCACTTTTCCCAACCTCTTTGTACCCTGTGCCTGCTCCTCTCACTGCACTTGTGCTCTCAGCCAAAGCAAGACTGTGCAGCACATTTATACTCTAAAGAATAAGATCCAATTGATCAGTGCCTTGAGTCATATCCCTACCCAGGCATAAGAACGGTCTAGAGATTGTGTGCCGATCTTCCCTACCCTGTGAAACAGCTGGAGTGAAGCATTGCTGGGAGGTAGTGGTGTGCCAAAGAGGTTTTTAAAAAAGCAGCATGTGTCCAGTAGGCAGTCTCTCTGAACTATGTGGTTTCGTGGTTTTAGTGTTTGCCTTCCCCTGATGGGTCACCCCATGTTCTGTACGTTTGTTTCTATAATGTAGGTGCCAGTGGATAAGGAATTTAATGTATGGTTATATTTTAGAATAAAGAACTGGAAGAAAAACTACGGATTGCAACAGAAGCATTGAAAAAGAGTGAAGAAGCAGCTGCTGAGCAGGGTCTGAAGACCCAGAAGTTGGTGAGTGTCCTGCATGATACTTTACTGATCAGTAGCAGATCCGTCTTCAGCATCTCCAGAGACACTCACTTTGCTGTGTTTGTTTTGTTATGAGGTATTATCTCAGCATTTGTCTCCTAAACAAGTGTCTGTATGTGAGTGTGTGGTGGGGCTGCCAAAGGCATCGCACAGCCTCAGGTTGTGCCGCATGGGCTGGTGTCACATGATTGTCAGGGCTTCAGAATTCCACTTTGTTAATGCAGTGCTCTTTGTTTCTCTTAAGCAAAATGATCTAGAGGATGAAAGAAGCAAGCTACAGCAACAGCTTTTAAGTGAGAAACATCAGTACAATGAGAAGGTTTCAGGTCTGGAGTCTCAAATTGCTGCTCTTGAGACAGCTTTGGAATCTGAGAAGACAGCTTCTCAGCACAGGATCGTAAGTATAGAAACTGTTCAGTGGGCCTTGCGAGTCTGCTCAATGTGACGTTAGCGTCGCTTGTGGACCTCACGTGTTTTCTGGATGTTCTTATTCAGCTTTCTTAGCAGATCTCGTGCTTTGAGAAACTAAATATGAGCAAAGGATTTGTTGTGTTTAATTGTTTAAACAAAGCATTAGAATAATCGTACATGGCGTTTATGCAGTCTTTATTTTATAGAGCCAGTTGGAAAAGGAAAACGAAACTCTTAATGGAGGCAGAGAAGAGTATGAGAGCACTTTAAAAAAACAAGAATCGGAATTGAACAGGCTAAAGGTAAGGGCTTCCTTGGTTCGTTGTACTGCTTAAATACAGACTCTGGTTTGGAAGCAGTTAATGGCAAAGTGTGTTCTATTTGTAACATTCGGTTTGCAGCATGTTTGGTGTGGGTAGAAACGCATTTGAGGAGCGTTGCAGATGGCTGATCCTTTTCTGAAATAGAATGCTTGGGTCTGCCCAAATCAGGCAGAAGTAATGCATCCCCATATTGTCAGGCCTGAAGAGCTTTTAAATCCCGTTAGCAGGAATGAATACAGAATGGTTCAGCACCAAATTCCAGTCATAGCATTCAAAGCAGAAGTTAGAAACTGGAGTTGGTCAGGTATCTGCAGCTGAAGCTCAGCCTCTGACTGTAATTTGAGATTGTTGAAAGTGTTTCCCGTGGCTACTCTTGGATGCACAGTTGGAATAAAGATCGGTTGTAGGAAGGAGCTACTTTGCCGTAGAGACTTGAGGATAAAAGATCTTTTAAGCACTGGATGTATTTGGATTTGTGTTTATTTACATTAGTTGTGTTTGATAGGAATGGTTGGACTCGATCCGATGAGTCTCTTCCAACCTGGTGATTCTATGATTGCTCTTACATGTGCAACAGTGCAGTAAAACACACAACTCTCGTTTGGGAGCGTAAGTCATTTTGTGCTAGAACACCAGTAACTTCTAGTTGCTGATGGGTTGGGGTTTCAAGATGAGAAGCTGACCTCATTTTAGTTGTCTCGAGTAGCCTCTGAATGCCTTTTGCTTTGCAGGATGAATTGAGCAGCAGAGAGACTGTCAGTGTGGAAATCGCCATAGCGCTGGAAGAAACACGGAAACAGAGAGAGGAGTTACAGCAGCAGGTTGGTTAATACCCACAGTCTGAACCACCTTTGGGTGCTCCACCTTTCACAGACCAGACTGGATTTGGGCTTAAGTATCTTAACAGTCAGGAATATTAATGGGAAATTTACCCTCAGCGTGCAAAGCAGCAGTGGTTGCCTCAGTAAACTTTAAACTCAAAGGTGGTTTCGGGGCAGCCTGTGGCACAGCGTTAGTCACAGCCAAGTGTGGTTTGGCTCTTAGAGCCTTTTAATGAGGTCAGCGTTGGAGAGGTGGTGCCTTCTGTGCGACTGGATTCTTTTCCAGTCCTTCCCACAAACAATAAATCTGAAGCTTAGAGCTGTGCTGAATTCTTTCAATGCCCTCTCCTGGTTTTGGATCTTTAATGACTTCTGTTTATTTATCTGCTTTGAAGGTTTCACATCTGGCTGCTGTAATAAAGGAAAAAGACCAGCTGATTGAAGAAAAATGTGAGATGCTCCTAAAACAGAAGGAAGAGCTAAAGCAGCTCAGCCAAGGTTAGAACACATGAGTTTATTAGACTTTTGAAAATCTCATGCCCTTCAGTACAGTTGGACGGTATTCTGTGTATTTAAAAACAAACCCGCTTTTTAAAATCAGTTTTATGTTTATATGCCAGAAAATAACAAACCTTGTTGTACTTTTTGTACATTATTGGGTTTTGAAGACTGTGAAATAAACGATACAGACCAAAACCTGCTACTTCCCAGCACCACTTTGAAAACTGCACCTGCTTCAAAGGTTATTTGCATTTTTAAAAGCAGCTGCAAGCTGATATTACACAGTCGTAGTAAAAGATTAAGTAGAGTAGTCTTCACTCAGTCCCTGACCCCACCAGTTAAGTACTAAAATTCCTCTGACAGGTAGGCTGCTCCTTTACAAAAACATACATGTGAGCTTGGGTTGCTTAAACTCCGTTATCTTTCTGTCCTTATACTGCTGAGCAAGGCAAAAGGGTCAGGATTTGCTGTCAGTGTAATCTGCTTTGTTTCAGGGAATTTAGAAACTCCTCTGTGATTCAACAGACTGATACTAAGCAGGGCTCTCCTTCCTCAGATCGTGACGCTGCCTTGCTGCAGATGCACCAGCTGCAGTCTGACCTAGAAGCAATTAGTGACCGAGCAGCGGAGAAGGAAGAAACGGCAAGGAAGGAGATGGATGCACTGAAGTCGCAGGTACAGGAGCACCTGCTGGCCAGAGAATATGAGATAAACGTGGGTGCAGTTGCAAAGCTGATCTATTCAGACTTTCCCAGGAAAAACGGGGGGGGGTGTGAGGGACCCCAGTTCTCTTCTGCTTGGGGCTGTGTCCTCTGACAGCTTATAGAATCATAGAATCACCAGGTTGGAAAAGACCCACTGGATCATCGAGTCCAACCATTTCCTATCAATCACTAAACCATATCCCTCAGCACCTTGTCCACCCACCCCTTAAATCCCTCCAGGGAAGGTGATTCAACCAGGATTCAAGGAGCAGTTAGTGCTGAGTAGTTGTTTGCCTGCTCCCAGCCAATGCCAAAGCAGCTTGGACACAATCCCTCTTGAACTTGCTTAAGGCCTCAGCAGTCAGACCACCATTACTTGTTCCATCTCCCTAAGGAAAGCTTTTCCTCTCAGATCTGTGATTACGAAAGACAACCCCTTATTTTATTTGACTTATAAAATGGCTTGAGAGAAGCATTACAAAACCACTGCGACGGAGACCTGAAAGCACTAAGCAGACCCATGAGAGATGGAGCTCGACTGCCACTGCTGCTCTCTGGTTTGAATAAGCAACAACTGCCGCCCCCAGAAGTGACAACCAAACAGAAGTCTGTGGAGTGCTCGTGGGCTGCGAATATTGCCAGGATATCTCTGCAATTCCCTCTTTTCGTTTCTGTAGGTTTCAGAACTAGAGGAAACAACAAGAGCCTTGGGCAACAGGCATTTACATTCTCCAGAAAACCGCTTGGTGGAACAGAATGGAGAAGTAGCAGCGGCCGATGTCGTTCAGCTTCAGAAGGATAACAGGGAGCTGGAACAGCAGCTCACTGAGAAAAACAAGGTGAACTGAAGCAGCAGTAACAGCTGTTGGTCCTTCCCCTTTTTTAATTAGGAAACCTGATAGTTAGTGCTGCCCATGCTGCAGATCCAAATTGAATCCAGTATTCTGAGAGCAACTTTTTTTTTCCTCTGGATTCTACAAGGATCTAGCAACAGTGGATAAAAACAGCAGCCAGAATTGTAGGAATCCTTATTTGGTTTGGAGGAGAGATTCACCAAACAGTACTATTTCCAGCTCTCCCTGCAAAGCCTTTTTGTGTGGGTTCAGTTCGCTTCCACTGTGCCCAGTATCCAATCGCTGCGAGCGTGTGCAGCCAGAAACATGAGGTGTTCAGGTCGCTTCTTCAGAGCTGCCACTGTTGTTTAACGATTATTTCATTCTTTGTCATGGGTTTTTCCAGATAGCTCTGTGCCACAATGTCTCCTCACAGCAAATGCTGTCTTTACACTTCCCTTTGCTCTGCTTCCAGGTGATAAAGCAGCTACAGCAAAGGATGGCAGAGCTCAAGAAAACCCTGCAGAAGGAGTTGGTAAGGGCTGTGGTTCTTTCAGTCTCTTCAGCTTAATGACACTTAATGACAGTGACCTGCACTGCTCATTCCAAAAGCTTGACTGCGAGCTGGAGGACGGATTTGTTTGCTGGGGGTGTCTGCAGTTTTCTTGTGTTTGCAGGCAGATCAAGGCGAACCCGTGAATAAGGGCAATAAGTTACTCTGGATTATTTATTGAGTGGATGGTGTGATGGGCGCAGCCATCACCGCTCAGCTCTCGAAGCAGAGAGGTTTAGCTTACAGGAGAACTGTGTTTGGTGATCCTGGGCACTCAATACGTCTCTGAGAGCGAACAGTGGAGGTTCGATTGCTGCTTAGCTGCTGTTCAGCTGTGGTTTACCATGGGAGCGATACCTGCCCCAAGGAAAGCTCCACTTTAATCCCTTCTACAAGTTTTCCTCTCCAATAAAAATTTATTCTGTTTTTTAAAAAAAATTACAGAAGTTTTAAAACAGTCTGATGGTGTTGTACCCACCTTGCAGATACAAGCCTCGTGCTGGCTGCCTCAGACCCAGACCCTCTCCCCGTCTCAAGCTGACAGGCTATGTGCTTCTCTTTTTCCTTTTTTTAGAAAATAAAGCCGGACAGTGAGGTACCTGAAGTACGTGAAAAAGCAAATTCTGAAGTGCCTAATGCTTCTGTGACTGTCACAAACAACTCGGATTTAAATGACTCCAGGGAGATCAACTTTGAATATCTTAAACATGTTGTACTAAAATTCATGTCCTGCCGGGAATCTGAGGTAAACCTTCTCTTTCCCAGTCTGTCTGTCTAGGAACTGCTACCTGCTAAAGACACCTCTATGCTGATTCCATATTTTTATACTTAAAATGTTGCTGACCAAGTCAAACACCTAACAGCAGCATGTTTGGAAATGCAGATTATAATGAACTAAACGAAAAGGAAATGTGAATGTTGAAGAGGTGGTTTTGTCTAGAAGCTGAAGGTCACCTCTGTACTCTCAAAAGCACATGGAGCTCAGCAGTAGAGTAGCTGTACATTCAGGACAGATGGCATTAAAAACAAGAAAAAGACACAGGCCACTCGCTGCCAATCTTTAAGAAGTGGCTCTGTGTGCATCTAGAACTCCCTCATGTTCTCCATGTTGTGCCAGAAACGTTAAAGGTAGAAGAGCAACACCAACAAAAACTGCTTAATTGCAGGTTAGTAGGTAAAAGATCAAGGAATAATTGGGTAACTTTATAAATAAATTGGTATAAATTGGTAATTTTCACACAGAGGGTCATTGGGCATTGGAATAGGCTGCCCAGGGAGGTGGTTGATTCACCTTCCCTGGAGGGGTTTAAGGGACGGGTAGATGAGGTCCTGAGGGACATGGGTTAGTGTTTGATAGGAATGGTTGGACTCGATGATCCGATGGGTCTCTTCCAACCTGGTTGTTCTATGATTCTATGAACTCTATGGGATCCTGAGTGCTCAGCTCCATTACCGACTGCATCATGTGTCCTGTTTAGAAGACTGGTACTAGAGAGAGGATCCTTAAATGTTTGAACTGGCACAATTCTTCCCTGCCTAAAGGTTGGTTTGATTGACCTGTCAAAGCGTAAAAACCCTAAGAGGCCACAGGAGCCAAGCTGCTTCTGTGATCTAACTGACTAGACATGTCGCCTTCCCCCAAAATACACAAACCACTGTTAAAGAACAGGAAGGGAGGAAACCCACCCAGAAGGAATAAGGCCCAGGCTGTTGTTGGAGCTGGGGATAACGGAACCATGTTGGGCTGCTCTTTGTAGCTGTGACTATAAAGTCTGTGACCAGACCTGCAGGAGAACTGTGCTGCAGCACAGTCTGGATGCCAAGTCTGAGACCATCATGGAACCCACAGTATTTTGTTGTTTTACAGGCATTCCAGCTAATTAAAGCTGTATCTGTGTTACTGAATTTTTCGCAAGAGGAAGAAAACATGCTTAAAGAAACGTTGGAGTACAAGGTAAGGGTCCTCTTCCACTTGGAGTTTTGAACGAGACTCCCAGCAGGTGGAATGAAAGTTCTGAGCTGCTGGGAGGTCATGAGAAGTATCTTCGCCAGATGTTAGTCGTGATAATAAATCTAAGTTATTACAAAAGGGTTAGCTAAACAGACACGTACACCTTGCAAATTGGCTGTTTCAGAGAGGAAAATACTTTACAGGCTTCAGAGAATGAGAAACAGCAGAGTTCTGCCCAGGGGACCATGGAGGGAAACCCTTTGCAGAGCAGTCAAATGTTTAAGAGCAGGAAGCAGAATTTTTGGTTTGTTGTTTCGACATTGGGCTTAGACACCTGAATCTGTTCCCATTGCGTGAAGTGCAGTCTCCCGTGTGTCCCGGGTGGTGTGGTTGTAGGTAGAGGCCCATAAACGAGCGCTGACTCACTTCCTTCCATGCCCACATTCACCTCTGCGCACTCAGTGAGTGGACAGGTTCAACCTGAATGCAGCTGAGGAAGGTTTTTTCCCCCATCGTTAGGAGCAGTTTAATCCCAGAGCAACTGAAGCTCCTGGGTAGATTTGTAATTATTTTGAAGGCTTATCCGTGAGCATAACCTTCAGTCACCTTCACTTGTGGAAAGTAGATGCTGCTTCTTCCAGATTTGATAGCGAGAGACTATTTTAAACTCCTTCAGCCCGAGGCCTGCAGCACAGCTTTATAAATAGTTCTCTCCATCTGGGGAGGTGCCTGTGCACCATCTTCTCTCTTTTTCAAAGCTTCATCCGCTTAGAAGTGTGGACTGAGCCTGCTGCATTGTGCTTTCCCATCCTAGATGTCGTGGTTTGGGTCAAAGCCGTCTCCTAAAGGCAGCATCCGGCCATCCATCTCCAGCCCAAGAACACTGTGGCCTTAAGGGAACCAGGAAAATGGGCAGTCAGCATCCAGCCACTTCTTTCTGTGAAAAGAAGGCTGAACACACTCATCCAGGTGTGTCTTAATCACTGTCATTGCAGTATTTTGTACAAGATCTCTGACCCTGTTTACAGAACTAGTACTGTGCAAGGAGAGAGTGTCACTACAGACGCCTCTTCGGGGCTGGATCTGGGGACCGTTGTCTCGGTCTCCTAATGGAAATCAGCTCCTCGTGCTCCCTGGTCTCGTTTCCTTGGCACCAAAGGGTCGCGTTGCCCTCGCTAACAGCAGTGCTGCAGTTTGAGCTTCTGACGGGCGCCTCTGTTGGGGCCATTCCAGCTTCTGTGGAGTGGAGTCGCTGGACAAGGAGAAGCTTCCCTGCCTCCCTGTGGAAAGCAAGGCTGAAACCCAGTGTTGTTGCCGAGTCTGGAAGGCCTTTCGGAGAACGGGAGCGGGAGCTTTAACCAAAAACACACTCTGCCTTGCCTTGTTCTACTGACATAACTGACAGTTCACATCCTTTCATATCACTGTGTATTTCTGGTGCGCGTCTCCTGGCCTGCAGGCCCTCGGGCTGCGCCTCGATGAGGAGTATTTAATTTGAGAGCACAACTTTAGAGTTGTCTGATTTTACTTTTCTTAAAGAAAAATAATATGTAAAATGGTCTTAATTACAGTACCTAATACTCAGTCGCCTTTAAGCTGAACCCGTTAGCCTGGCTGTAGGGTGTGAGCATCGGGAAGAAGGGGTAGGAGCTATTTTAAATTTTTAAAGCCGAATCCCAGGTATCGTCAATGCACACTGAGAATACCTTTTATTTAAAAGATAGAATAATCTACTGGCAAGGGGTGGAGGATGGTGGTACTAAACACTTTGATTTTTAGTTTTCTCCAAAGTCTGCTAGCAGCAGGTTTTCAGAACCAGCGTCTGCCTCCTCGGTTATGGGTCTCTGCACTTCAAAAAGTGCTGCTTAAGAACTGTTATGAAGATGTCGTGGGGCTGTAACCATGTCCTTACTGCATGGTATGGGGATCGCTGCTCAGGAGTTGGTTTTGAAGGCAAGATTCAACTCTTGCTGGACACATCCTGTTCCCAGCAGCTTTCCTTCCCCCTTCGGCAGAGGGGACTGAGGCGCCACTGGCCTCGGAGGGGAAGCACAGATGGTTATCAACACCACCACGAAAATGGGAAGCAGCAGAGTTTGATTCCCTGAAAGGAGACGTTTCTTCAAAAAGCTGCGTATGGATGGAGTTAGGTGAGGAGGCTGCAGTTCTGGCAGCTCTCGTACAAGGTTTGTGTTACTAACAGTCCTTCCATTAAATCTGTTCAAGGCAATTTGAGCTGTCCTGGTGGAGATGCTGTTGCTGTTCAGGTGTGACTTTGCTTTGCTGACAGGCTCCGAGTGACCTCGGTGGTGTTGGAAGCAGAGCTCTTTGCTGCTGCCACGGGGGCTGTGGGGACGGTGTCTGTGTCCTTCAGGAGTGGTTTGTTAACCAGCTGCGCCCCAGGCATGGGGATGGCGGCAGCCGTCACCTTGGTGCAAGTGACACTGCACCACTCAGCCCTGGGTTGTGGTTCCTGAACACTGAGAGAGCCAGCAGGGCTCTCCTCATGCTGTGAAGCTCATCTAAACAGTGTGGTAACTGGATCCATGGCACTTACTGGCAGTGTAGGGGAGTTTGTGTACCGTTTAAGTACAGCTCTTAAATGAAAACAAAGTGGTTTACAGCAATGCCTTCTACTGGGACAAAGCAGAGGCAGCATCACCCTCTTGGGTCGGGGATTTTCTCCTCCCAGGTCTTTGTGGAATGGCCCTTTGCCCTGGCCTGTTTCTGGGGGAACCGAGCTCTGCCTCTCCCCAGGCTGGATCCGAGGGCTGGTTCTGGGAACAGCTGCCAGTGGGAGTGTTCACACAGAGATGGAGACGTGGTTTGGAGCTGGTGCGTCCCTGCCTGCTTCCGAGTGAGCCGCGCGTGGGAGTGAGTGAAAAACAAATCACCGAACTTGTGTGATCAAGACCTTTATTGACACAGCAGGCACTTCACACCGCAACCAGCCCCACCTTCCCATCAGTCCTTCCACAAGTACAACTCCACCGCTCCGAGGACGCTTCCCCTGCCCGTCAGCTGCCAGGATTCCCATGGGCCGAGGACACAGCCGCCTCCTCCACGAGCAGTGCACGCAGGACCTCTACCCCCCCACACCCAAAATACCTGTTCTTGCACAGTGAGAGGAGTGGCTGTGCCGCCTCCTGCCTTTAAAGAGGGGAGCAGAAGGCCTTTGCTCTGGGATTTGACTGTCGGAATATGCAGGAACACCTTTTACTCTTCCCCCACCTTAGAGGCCAGCAACATTCCACGAGGTTTCTGTAGCATTTCAGTCTCTTAAAACAGAGGGACTGGTGTCTCTTCAGCCAAGGCCGGAGCGGGTCACCGTCCTCTACACCGTCCTCCTTGCCGTGAGGACTCGCACTATGGAGCCCAGGCCGCCTGCCGCTAGTGCCTGTGGGACAGGAGGGAGGTGACAGGGAGGCACCGCAGCACTGACGTGTTTGGCAGCAGAGAAGCACGGAGCTCTTCAAAAAAAATGCCTGTTCCCAGCAGCAGCCTGGGCTGCACCATCTCCTCCTGCTCCTTTCCTGACCACAGCTGCAGTGCTGGGGCTGCACCTGCAGCGTCTCCGCAGGGCCCTGACCCTCCTGCGCTCCCAAACTCCGTGCACGCACTCCCGTCCTCCCTGTGCCTCAGGCCGAGGGGAAGCTCAGCCCAATTCCTGCTTGTTCCCACCTCGGGAGCCTGGTGTCCCCCTTCCCTCTGCAGATACAGACAAATATCTACCCTCAGAGGCCAGGGATAAAGGGAGCACTTGCTGCGGTGCTCTGTGGGAGCTGCCATCAGCTCCTCATGGAGCCTCTGGGGAAGCGCAGACAGGGACCCTGTGGAGCAGCTGAGCCGCACACCCCAAACGCACCTTTTCATGCCACTGGAGCAGGATGGCGCTGCTGTTCTCCGTCGGCTTCTCAAACCCCTTATAGATGTACTTCATCAGCAGATCCACATCGTTCCGGTCCAAGGAATTCACCGCCTCTTCTATTTCACTGCTCTTGAAGGCGGTGAGCACTCTCAGCATGGTTCCCTGCGCCTGCTCCTGCCAGGACACAGGGACGGCAACTTGGGAACCAGAGAAGCTGGAGACTCCTCCCAGACACCAGGTGTGTTTCCCAGGGCTCTGTGGGTGGTGGTGATGCTGGGGCCATTCCCATCCCCATTCCCCAAGGGGTTTATTCCTATTCCTCCGTTCTCTGTGGGGCCCAGTCCTCTCCCCCATTCTCTGAGGGGTTCATTCCCATCCCATGTTCTCCAAGGAGTCCATTTCCATGCCCCATTCTCTGGGGCACATTCCTGTCCCATGTTCTCCAAAGCATCCCTTCCTGTCTCCCATTCTCCCCGTACCCTGTTCTCTGTTCCCATTCTCCATGAGGTCCATTCCCATCTCCTGTTCTCAGAAGGCTCCATTCCCATCTCCCCCTTGCCCTGTTCTCCCCAGCTCATTCCCATCCTCCATGAGCTGCCTTCCCCACTCCCTTCTCCCTCTCCCCTTTCTCCGAGGGCTCTGTTCCTGTCTCCTCTCCCCATTCTCTGTGGGCTTTGTTCCCAGCCCGTGTTCCACCTCCCTCTTCCCGTTCTCCATGGGATCCCTTCCCATCCCTTGTTCTCGTTCTCCTCTTGGTTCTCCAGTTCCCTGTTCCCCTTCCCCGTGCCTGTTCCCCTCCCGGTTCTCCCCTTCCCCATCCCCGTTCTCCCCTTCCCCATGCCTGTTCCTCTTCCCGTTCTCCCCCATCCCCGTTCCCCTCCCGGTTTCCCCCGTTACCTTCCCGTGGCGGCCCCCGATGGCTGCTCGCAGGGCTCGGAGGGCGTTCCCTGTGCGGGGGTCAAGGCCTCAAACGCTGCCGCAGCCCCCACCCCTGCCCCCCGGATCCCCCCCCACCTCCGCCTCAAGGATATTCGCTCAGCAGCGCCTCCACCCCGGGGCCCTCGGGCTCCGCCGCCGCCTCCTCGGGATCGTCCTCCACGAACCGGTTCTCGTCGTACTGGTCGACGTCGAAGCGACGGAAGCGGGAGGAGAGGGTGCTGCGAGCCATGCCGGGCGGCGAAACGGCAACAACGGCAACGCCGGAAGCGGAAGCGCCGCCGGGATCCGCCGGAACCGGAAGCGCCGCCAGGACACCAACACCAACCCGCTGCCCCCAACCGGAAGCGCCTCCAGGATCCCCTCCCGGAACAGGGACTCGCCCCCAACGCCCTTAAAGCGCAGCAGGAAGACGGAGGCTTGGAAAAAAACACCAGTCACTTTAATGTACAAAGGCAGCGCGGAGCTTCCACCGGACTCCTCAGAAATCAACAAATTAAAAAAAAAAAAGAGAAAGGGGAGGGGGTGTTGTTGGAGAAAGGAGCAGCCCTTGAGCACCGGCTCTGCCCCAGGAAGGGCTCTGACCCCAGGAGGGCTCTGCCCCGGGAGCAGTTCTGATCCCAGAAGGGCTGTGCCCCAGGCACGGTTCCCGCTGCACCCCAGGCACAGGCTTTGCTGCTGAAATTCCCTACAAGGAGAAGCCGAAGCCGCCGCGGGGAGCTCGCTGGGTGACCCGCTCAGGGCTCCCCGCAGAGCCTGGGGACGTGGGACAAACCGTCTGAAAGAAATCTAGGGTAGGGGGGGGAAAAACAGAAACTCACTACAGACACCAGAATACACAATAAATTTAGATAATTTAAACATAAAAAGGGCAAGAGGCAGCATTTCAGCAGCAAAGTGCTCAATAAAAAGTATATTGTAAGGGACGGTACACGGGCAGGGGCGGCAGGCAGGAGCGGCCTCAGAGGAAGTACGGCGTGGTTGTCCGAGGGGGAATGACACGTTCTGAATCGGGAACGGCGCGGAATAGCTTTGGTTCTCGTGTATTTACATCCTTAAAAACCATGATTGATGCGATATTTCCACAGCGGTAGCAGTAATTGGGAGCAGACCACACCGTGACCAGTTTCTCGTCGAACATGAACTTGTAGCCCTCGTGAACCAGCTGGTGCGCCCTGCAGATCAGCTTCAGGTTGTTGATGTGAACAAACTGTGAAGGAGAACAAGACGGTGAGTTTCCTCGGAGCAGCCACCCACACCCCAACAGCTCTGGACCCGCATGCCACGAGGCCTCAGCCAGCGGCTGAAAAATCTGACTGGGTTTTGAGGCCCATGCAGGGAGAACCAGGTACGGAGCCCAGCACCAGGCCCACAGCTGCACCGCAATAAGAGTAGAGAGTGCAGGGCATGAGTCTGGGGCTCAGAACTGCGCCCCCAGACTCAGAACTGCACGTGTTGGGGAGCCCGGGAGGGGCAGCATGAGTTACCCGAGGGCTCTGCTCATCACTTTCCAAAGCAACGATTAAAGGTCATTAAGGAAAACAGTAGAACATATTTTTCTCCTAACTCTGTAGTAAGTGTTCCACACAAAGGCTGGGGACAGCTCAGACTCACTGCCTTGCGCTTTCTAAAAGCAGTTTGGCTATTACCGTATCTGGCAGCAGGTTTGGGGCTCATTCTTTCACGCTGGCTCGAGCAAACCTCCTCCAGCACCCGGACTGGCTTGCAGCTCCTCCTCGGGCAGCGCCCAAGATCCATTCCTCGCCAGGGCAGACCCCAAACCGCGCTGCAGCATTTACTCATGCCGCAGTTACTCCACGTTGGGGACAAGAGCATCATTACCTCATTCGTCACCTTTGCGCCGAAGAGCCAGCCCGCCCCGCGGGGGCTGATCGCCCACGTATCCACGTCCTCCGGGTCAGACCAAACCAGGTCGCAGAAGGCGCCTTTGTGAGGGATTTCCTGATTGCGTTCGATGGTTCGAATTTGATCAAGTGTCTTGATGTCTGGAGAGAGGCCGCCGTGCACACAGAGGATCTGCTCATCTATTAACTGGAGAAAAGAGATACGAGAGTGCGACGCTCGGTATTGAACCCAGCCCCGAGGCTCCCAGTGCGGCCCGGGAGGGCACTGACGCCACCAGTCGCATTTACACAACCAACTGGTCTCGTGACGTGGCGCTGGCACTTACAGCTGCGATGGTGAGCATATCAAAGACTTTGGTGCAGTATCTCCAGGCGTTGGCGTTCCCGTATTTGGTTTGGCACTCATCTGTTCAACAGAGAATTTCTTACTGGTGCTGGGACAGATCCGAGGCAAACGCCCACGGAACTTGGAAGTCAGAGGTACAATAAAAGCCACGGCAAGCGGCGGGGGAAGCGCTTGGTCCTGCTCCTGCCAGGCCTGGGCAGGGCCACGATGCCCTCCGCTCACTGCTCGCCGAGCACGGTGTCAGCACTGCACGGAGCGGGGCCAGGGGCTGTTCCCCGTGCTGGGAGCCTCGACCGGACCAGCCGGGCGCCTAGATCAGCAAACTCAGTACAGGAGAACTGTGGCAGAGACTGTGAAGCACCCAGGGCTGGCAGAAGATGATCTTACCACTGACAGGCACAGCAGCACAGAGCTCCACGGAGCTGGCAGCAAGTCTGAGCGGCCAGCGGCTCTGAGCATTCACGCTTGCTCTCATCGTTACCCACAGGCACCAATCACCCTCTTTACAGGCATTAGGTGCTTTAGGACCTGCTCGGGATTCATCGAAGCCTCGTGCAACAGGAAAGAAGCTCCCGAGGCATTTCGTTCCCTCGGTTTTTCAGACTGGCTGCCAGCAGCATTCCCCCAGATGCTCGCTGCTGACAGCAAACGGCTGACACAGCCGCCTCCACGTGCGACACCGGATTTTAGTCACTCTGAAACTTACAGGGATCCCAGAGACACCACAACTCTGTGTAGGGCCTTAATTCCCAAAACACCAGAGCACACTCGGTACAAACACACAGTCCCTAATATTGAACGTGACACCAAAACTCAAACAGAAAGTGGAAGAGACGAGCAGCAAAGTCTTGACTTGCACGGGTTCTACTGCACCGAGGCAGCCGTGATGCTAACGACCGACAGCATTAATGAACGATAGCATTAACGACCGACAGCATTCCTGCCTGCTTCCCACCCTGCCCCAGGAAGGCTGCCTGTCGTGCTGCAGCCAGCCCAGGCTTCTCGAGGGAAGGAAGCCGTATCCATTTACTGCACACAAACCCCCATCCAGATATGGTCTGGGTGAGGACTCACCGTAAAACCCGTACACCTGCGTGATCTGCCGACTTTCATGATTGCCTCGCAGGAGGGTGATGCGGTCGGGCCACTTGGCCTTCAGGGCGAGAAGGTAAGTGAAGGTCTCCAGACTGTAATAACCCCGATCGACAAAGTCGCCCTGCAAGTCAAAACACATCTGTGATGGGAAACGGGCACGAGGAGAGAGGCAGAGCCACCAGCCGCCCTGGATTCCTCACAGCACATGAAGAAAGCGAGGGGAGCCGAGATCTGCTGGGTCTGTGCGAGTGTGCCCTGTGTTCCCCCCACGTTACGGCTCCAGCTGCCCCACAGCACACTCCTCGCCTCCCGGGGCGCCTGGACCCGCTGGCCGAGGGCAAACGGCGAGAAAAGGCGACGCTCACAGCCCAGCCAGAGCCCGCCCGCTATCGGGGGCTGGAGCGCCGGGGGGGTCACTCGGCTCCCCGTGGGGACAGGACACGCCTGCACACCTACCATGAAGATGTAGTTGGTGTCGGGGACCTGCCCACCGGTCCTGAACAGCTCACACAGGTCGTAGAACTGCGGGGAGAGGCAGTTGGCTCAGCGCTGCGCCCGGCACACACCGGGACAGGCACGGGGGCTGCACCGGGCACAGCACACACCGGGACAGGCACCGGGGCTGCACCGGGCACAGCACACACCGGCACCGGGGACCGCAGTAGGCACAGTGCGGAGCAACGCTGGCACCAGGGGCTGTGCCGAGCACGGCACGGGCCGGAACCGGGGTCTGCAGAGCCCGGGAGCGGCCGCAGCCCCGGAGGCTGTGAAGCCCAGGACAGGGGCCGCACAGAGCGGAACCTGCTCCAGCCCCAGAGGCGGCAGGGAGCGGGCCCGGCGCCGGTACCGGGGGCTGCGGCTCCACAGCCCCAGCGCCGGCCCCGCCGCGGGCCCCTTACCTGCCCGTGGATGTCGCCGCAGACGGTGACGGGCGTGGAGACGGGCTGGACGTTGGACTCCTCGAGCAGGAGGTCGCAGACGTAGTCGCAGAGGCGCTGCGGGAGGAGCGCGGTGAGCGCGGCTCGGCCCCGAGCCCCCCGCCCCCCTCCCGCCCCGCCGCACCTTCAGGTCGTTCTCGGGCAGGTACTTGCAGAGCCGCGCGATCTCCACGTACTTGTCCAGGTCCAGCGGCGCCATCTTGGCTCGGCGGCTCGCGGCCGGAAGCGGGGCCCGGCGCTTCCGGGGAGCGGCGCGCGCCGGGGACGGAACCCGGAAGCCCCGGACCCGCCGCGCTTCCGCCTCGCGCCGCTTCCGGTTCCGGTATGGCTCCGCGCGCGCTGCCCGCGCTGAGGCCCGGGAGGCGGCCCCGGCCAGGCCGGTGGTGAGGGGGGAGCCGGGGGTGGGGGAGGAGGGGGAGCCCGGGCCGGGGCGAGGAGATGGGGCTGCAGCAAATGAAGACGATTAGATGAGTGTCGGGGGCACGAGGACTCCCCGTGCCGGGGGTGAGGCGCGAAGGGGGGAGAGGGAGAAGGAGCCCTGAAGAGCGCGAGAGACTTGCCGTGAGGGGGCGGCGAAGGGAGCCCTGCTGAGCGCTGCCCCTCGCCCTCAGGTACCGCCTGTCGCTGCGCGGAGAGCGGCCCTGCGGGCGCGTGGGCCTCGGCTGCCTCTTCCTCCCGGGAGCGGGTCCCGGCCGCCTCCTCCTCCTCGGCGGCGCCGACCACGATGGTGCCTTCGCAGACGCCCATTTTGTGGAGCTGGGTGAGGGCTGAGGGCGCGGGGGGGGGGGGGGGGTCGCTGGGGGTCGGCAGGTGTGGGCCGTGCTGACCGCGCTCCCTGCCCCCGCAGGCGCACACCGCTGGGCCCCCGCGGGCTGGACGGGGCTGCGGCCTCGCTACGAACACGCCACCGTCCTGCCCGACACCCGCCCCCTGCGCCTTTGGGTCTTTGGTGGCGCCCACCCCGCAGGGAACCGCAGCTGCGTCCAGGTGCTGGACCCCGGTGAGCGCTTGCAGGGCCTGCGGCAGCTCCTGCCTGCAGCCTGCACCGCGGGAAGGGCAGCGGAGCCTGTTGTCTGTTACCCAGTTGATTACTTTATCATAGAATCATAGAACAACCAGGTTGGAAGAGACCCATCGGATCATCGAGTCCAACCATTCCTATCAAACACTAAACCATGTCCCTCAGCACCTCATCTACCTGTCCCTTAAACACCTCCAGGGAAGATGACTCAACCACCTCCCTGGGCAGCCTATTCCAATGCCCAATGACCCTCTGTGTGAAAAACTTCCTCCTAATCTCCAGCCTAAGTCTCCCCTGGTGGAGCTTGAGGCCATTCCCTCTTGTCCTATTTTTATTATTTATACAAAAATAATATTTTTATTATTTATTCAAAAATAAATTTGGTGAGTTTGATATTCATCAAATGCCTTAATCAGAAATAGGAACGTGGGAGAGCCCAGAAGTGAGTGGTGTTCAGCCAGTGCCGAGGACGTTCCACACCTCCTCAGCAGCCATCGGAGAGCGCCTGTACGTGTTTGGAGGGGGAGACAAAGGAGCGGAACCCGTTGCGGATCAGCAGCTCCACGTGTTCGATACAGGTACCTGCGGACACGGGACGGGCTGTGCTGCCGAGCGCTGGAACCCGTCCTCTGTGGAATGGGACCTCTGCATGACGGATTCAGTCCAAGACGCAGAAATGTCAGGCCCCTGCTCTGGCTACAGGTTTGAATGGAGGGGGGGGATGTTCCTTGCTATCCATCTCTGTGGTCACTGGGAACATGGGCTGCAATGGCAGCATAAAGCTCCAGGCTGAGGGAAGCTGCTGGAGCTGGGAGAGGTTTGTTATGTTTGCCCAACAGCAGATTCCTTGCCGTGGTGGCACCATGTGTGTATGGTCAGTTATCCCACTCATTCTGATGGGCCCATATGCACAACAAGGAATTTGCTTTCCAGTTCTCTTTGGCCTTTCCTGCTTCTGAGCGATCAGAGCAGCAGACGGCTCTGTGGGAGGGCTGGCTCAGGTGCCATGACGTGGTGTGAGCCCTTCTCCAGCCCTGCTGGAGATGATGCTTGGTGCACAGAGCTTCCAGACCGCTCTCCCTCATGAACATGTGTTCTTGTTTGCAGCCACCTTGACCTGGTCCCAGCCAGATACTCACGGTGACCCCCCCTCTCCTCGGCACGGACACGTCGTGGTTGCCATCGGAACTAAGCTTTTCATCCATGGAGGTTTAGCTGGTGATGTTTTTCACAGTGATCTGTTCTGCATTGATATCGGTGAGTATGGTTCTGGACAGCACCAAACAGGGGCCATGGAGGGGGCACTTTGATTTGGGGAGACCTTTTTTCTAAGGGGTATGTTCTTAAAAGCTCAAAGTATCACCCTGTTTGGTTAGAGCAGCAAAACATATAATGCATATGTTATAATGCATAGTCACAGGTGTTTTTATCTGACAGGTGACATGCGCTGGGTTAAGGTAGCGGCCACCGGGGACGTCCCAGGAGGGCGGGCGTCCCACGCAGCAGCAGCATTCAAAGAGCACTTGTACATTTTTGGTGGGATCGGTCCTGACGGGGCCCTGGATACGACATACAGATACCACACAGGTAGGAGCCCTCCCTCGCTTGTGCCAGGCCAAGTGCCCGTCTGCTGGAAAAGGCTTTGCCCCTTGGTAGCTGGAGTGCTTGGAACTCTGAAAACCAGTCTGATGAGCAGCCTCAGTGTCCTTGTGTGCTTTTCAAGCTGGGTTTGGAGATGTGAATGTGTGTTTTTGTACTGCAGAGAAGCAGCAGTGGACGCTCCTGCAGTTCGAGGCCCCCCTGCCCGCGGCGAGGTTGGACCACACCATGTGTGTCATTCCCTGGCGCGTTGCGAGGAGTGCGGACGCAGGAGCTGCCAGCAGGGAGGGCAAAGCTGGGGAGGAGGCAACTGTGTCAGTGGGTGACAAAGCCACCCCCCTCGGGAAGGGGCAGGATGAGGGACGGGACGGAGCCCTCGTGCACCTGCTGTGGGTGTTTGGGGGGATGGACACACAGGGGGAGCTGTATGGGGACTGTGTTGTCACCCTGCTTGAGTAGCAAAGCAGCACCGACCCCTTCTGCTCTGTCTTACAGCACCGTCACTTTGACTGAATAAATTCTTCCCAATAAACGAGTTCTTGCCCCAAGAGGGATGGTGCTGTGCACACACGCTCACTGCTAGAGCAGCCCAGCAGGGCTTGTGCTGTGTCAGGAAGGTTACACACTGCTGGCTGCAGAAATGTCTCTGCAATACCCTGACAGTACTGGGGACTGGTTTGAGGTCCAGCCTGTGCTCTGCTGGAAATGAGTGAATGCAAACCAGAACCATCCCCTGCCCCAAGCAAAGGGCTGAGTAGTTTTAAGGAAGCATTAAGAGTGGGCACTACAACTGCTCCTGCACTCAGTGTAGTTCCTTACCTCATCTCAGGGGTGGGAGAAGGATCACAGTTCAGTGGGACTAAGAGAACAGCAGTTGGATGTAGCCAGGCTTTCAGGCTCCAAGAAAGGCTTTGCATCTAATAAAGCTCCTAAAAATTTCCCCTCTCCCGCTCTGCATTTAGGTCTCTCATCCCTGTGAGGCAGAGAGGGGAGCCTTGCTCCAGAAGCTGCAGGGGCAGAGGCACATCCCCTTCCTTACAAGGGGCTCATCCATCAGAGACTTCTCTCCTCCTGCAGCTCCAGGCACAGCTCAGGAACCCTCTCTCCCCAGCCTTCTCCCTCACCAGGGAAGCTCACCCAAGGGTGGGAGGTGCACTATGCAGATCTTGGGCCCAACTCCCCTGCCCTGGTTTCACGCAGCTGCTCTGGGCAACAGAAAGCACAGGACTCAACCAAAGCCCCGTGTAAATAACAAATTTATTGTGGTCACTTCAGGTAGAAAAGCTCTACACCAAACACGACCGAGCTGTTAAATAGGACACTTCCACTGCCTGCGCTTCCCACCCCGCTCCCCCCTTGAGCACTGCTAACGAACAGCAGGATACAGCCACCTCGGGCTAGCGTTTCCAGCTCCACTCGCGAGTGAAGGCTCAGTTACATTCCAGATTCAGAGTTCAATAGTTTAAACAAGTGTTCCTGAGTCCAATATATACACACACCGCCTGGGAGACTTGTATCTACAGTTCGTCTTTCTCTCCTGCCTCCTCTTCGCCGGGGGGTGGGCCTGCACTTCCGTAGAGCTTGCTCACAATGGGCTGCACAACTTCCTCCAGCTCCTTCTTTTTCGCTTTGAAGTCTTCAATGTCTGCATCCTGATGGCTCTCGAGCCACTCGATCTTTTCTTCTACTGCTTTCTCTATTGTTTCCTTGTCCTCAGAGGATAGCTTTCCACCCAACTTCTCCTTGTCCCCAATCTGGTTCTTCAGGGAATAGGCGTAGCTCTCCAGCTCATTCCGGGCATCGATGCGCTCCTTCAGCTTCTTGTCTTCCTCTGCAAACTTCTCTGCGTCATTAACCATCCTCTCGATCTCTTCTGGTGTCAGGCGATTCTGGTCGTTGGTGATGGTGATCTTGTTCTTGTTCCCGGTGCCCTTGTCTTCAGCTGTGACACGGAGGATTCCATTCACATCTATTTCAAAGGTGACTTCAATCTGGGGGACACCACGAGGGGCAGGAGGGATCCCTGTGAGATCGAATGTTCCCAAGAGATGGTTGTCCTTGGTGAGGGGCCGCTCGCCTAGAAGACAAAATTAGAAATGGTTTGTTTTCCAGTTGTGGTTTGTACCTGTGAAGCCATGAGGCTTTAATCCCAGCCCAGTATCTGTCCTGACACCCTTCCAAGCATCGCCTCTCAAAGAGCTCTTCCAAATGCAGCCACATAGAAAAGACATTTGAAAAAGTGATTTGATAATGGCTTTTGATTCAGCTCAAGCAGCCTGATCAGAGCTGCTTCTAAGAGCTGACACCACTGCCAAGCTCTTGGCTACCAAGGTTTATCCATCAGCATTTAGGAAACACCTGCAGCCTCTGTGAAGAGACAGCAGCAGGTGTCCCTGTCCTACAGGCAGGTTCCAGCTGCCCATGGGGCACCAGTGACACTCACCCTCATAGACCTTGATTGTCACAGTTGGCTGGTTGTCAGAAGCCGTGGAGAAGATCTGGGACTTCTTTGTGGGAACAACAGTGTTCCTGGGGATCAGTTTAGTCATGACTCCTCCAACAGTCTCAATGCCAAGGGTCAGAGGACACACATCAAGCAGCACCAAGTCACCTGCAAGGGATCAAGGGTCAGAGTGCGGCGTGAAATAAACAGCTCCCTCTCACTGCCACCAGGATCACAGCATCAGGGAGTGGTTTGAGTGGGAAGAGACCTCAAAATCCATCCAGCCATGGGGCAGGGTCGCCTCCCACTGGATCAGGGGCTCCAAGCCCCATCCAACCTGGCCTGGAACGCCGCCAGGGATGGGGCAACCACCACTGCTCTGGGCACCATGGGGCCAGGGCCTCCCCACCCTCACAGCAAAACACTTCTGCCCGAGATCTCATCTCAATCTCCCCTGTTTCAGCTCAAAATCAGCCCCCTCCATCCTAGCCCAGCACTCCCTAATAAACAGCCCATCCCCAGCTTTCCAGCCTCAGATCCTGAGAACTGAGGCACAAAAATTCCTGAAGACTGACACGGATGTTCTTCTGCATTTGCTAACTACCCATATACCCCTTGCTCAGGGCGGAGGCTCCCCCCTTACCTGTGTCTTGGTCCCCAGAGAGCACTCCAGCCTGGACAGCCGCTCCGTAGGCTACAGCTTCATCGGGATTAATGCCGCGAGAAGGCTCCTTCCCATTGAAGAACTCTTTAACCAGTTGCTGTATTTTGGGGATGCGAGTGGAGCCACCAACAAGAACAATCTCATCGATGTCAGACTTCTTCAGGTCAGAATCTTCCAGAACTTTCTGAACAGGCTTCATAGTGGAACGGAACAGGTCCTAAGAAGACAACAGCACCCAGGACTGTAAGACTGTATCTCCACATCCCTCCATGCCTCAGGGTACAAAAGCCAGGGCTACAGAGGAACGACTGCCCACAGCCAGTCCTTGCGAGACCTCAGCTGTCACTGGTGTCACAGCCCCAGCAAGGAGCAGCTGCTGCTTTAGGTGCAAGCAGGTTATTTATACCCCAAAGTCACACCATGAAATACTGCACATGTACCAGTCCCCAGCCTAGAGCCCAGGCAACCTAACTGCCTTTCTAAACTTACCATGTTCAGCTCCTCAAACTTGGCTCGAGTGAGCGTCTCAGAGAAATCTTCTCCCTCAAAGAAGGATTCTATTTCAATTCTAGCCTGGTGCTGCGATGACAAGGCTCGCTTTGCTTTCTCCACTTCCCGTCTTAGCTTCTGCACAGCTCTGTTGTCCTTCCTGACATCTTTTCCTGTCTTCTTCTTGTAGAGTTTGATGAAGTGTTCCATCACACGCTGGTCAAAGTCTTCTCCGCCCAGGTGAGTGTCACCATTAGTCGCCACAACTTCAAAGACTCCATTGTCAATGGTGAGCAGGGAGACGTCAAAGGTGCCACCGCCCAAATCAAACACAAGGATGTTCTTCTCGCCCTCTCTCTTGTCCAATCCGTACGCGATGGCAGCAGCAGTTCTGTGGAGAGAACACCTCACTCAGAAACCGGGACTGCCACCCCCACCAGGCAATACACCCACATTAGGCTACTTACGGCTCATTAATAATTCTCATCACATTCAGCCCAGCAATGGTACCAGCATCTTTCGTCGCCTGGCGCTGTGCGTCGTTGAAGTAGGCTGGCACAGTCACAACAGCGTGGGTAACCTGAGAGAGGAAGAAGGAGACAGTTTTGTTAGAGAGAGATAAGCACACAGCTTGTAACCAGCCAGGCTGAGAGCACATTGTTCCAGCTGAATGGGCTCTGCTCACGCTTGGGTTTTGCCTCTATAGAGGCAAAACCCAAGCGTGAGCAGCGCCCATTCAGCTGGGCTGCTAAAGGGCCAGCAGCACCCGGCAGCTCCGAACTGCAGGCTCGGCCCACCCAGCTCCATGAAGCCGCTGCTTGAGAAACTTACTTTCTTGCCCAGGTAAGCCTCTGCGGTTTCCTTCATCTTGGTGAGCACCATCGCAGAGATTTCTTCAGGAGCAAACGTTTTCGTTTGTCCACCTCCAACATCAACTTGAATATGGGGCTTGGCTTTCTTCTCGACTACCTGGAATCATAGAATCAGCAGGTTGGAAGAGACCCATCGGATCATCGAGTCCAACCGTTCCAATCAACGATGAGTGCTGTCCTGTTCCAACAATTCCCTGTTACTACTGCGCGTTCCGGTGTTTCTTTCTCCCTGAAGATTAAGCAAAGTCTCTATAGCAGACAACTGGGGGAGCTGCTGGCTACGCTCACCCCACTCTCATCCCCACACCCCAACTCTCCCAGGAGCACCAGAGAACCACAGGGCTGCTTAAAAGGACACCACGATCTGGCCAGCCATGCAGCCCCCCTCCCATCCCTCTGACTCAAGCCCACCTTGAACGGCAGGTACTTTATGTCCTGTTGCACTGAAGGGTCGTTCCAGGTGCGGCCAATGAGCCGCTTGGCATCGAACACCGTATTCTCAGGGTTGGACGTCAGCTGGTTCTTGGCAGCATCCCCGATCAAGCGCTCCCCCTCAGGCGTGAACGCCACGTAGGATGGTGTGATGCGGTTGCCCTGATCGTTGGCGATGATTTCCACGCGGCCATTCTTGAAGACACCCACGCTGTGGGGCAGGAGAACCGTCAGCCAGCACTAGGGTCTGCCCACCCCACCCCCGGGGATCCCAGTGCTCCTGCTGGGGCCACAGGCCAAGCTTATCCCACCCCTCCAAGATCCGGGGGCTCCCAGGCCTCCCCCCTCTCCCCCAGCGCTGCCCACAGAGGCCCCACCCATAAAAAGGAGGTCCCAGCACTCCCTACCGGCCTGGCCTCTGCCCTCCCCCACCCCTCTCTTTTCTCCAGAAGCCCTAGTGCTCCCCACAAAAGAACAGGGTCCCAGCATTCCCTATGGCCCCATGCCCCTACCTCCAGCCTCCCCCACCCTCCCCCAGGCCCTGTGCTCCCCACAGCTCCTCTCCCTCAAAACCGAGGATCCCACCACCCCCAGCCCCCCCCAACCACAAACCCCTCACCAGCCCTAGTGGTCCCCACAGATGCTCCTCACTACTAAACATGGTCCCAGTGCTCCTTATACAACCCCAACCCTCTCTAGGCTCCCTAGTGCTCTCCACAGCCCCTCTCCCCCACAAAAACCAGGATTCCATCGTTCCCCACGGCTCCAACCCCCCCTACAATCCCTGTGCTCCCCACAGCCCCTCTCCCCCTACAAAAAACACAGGACCCCAACCCTCCCCCCCACCCCAAACCAGGATCCCATCACTCCCCAAGACACCAACCCCCCCCCCAGCTACTCTCCCCCACCCCAAACCAGGATCCCATCACTCCCCAAGACACCAAATCAGGATGTCATCACTTCCCAAGACACCACCTCCGCCCAGCCACTCTCCCCTACCCTAACCCATGATCCCATCACTTCCCAAGACCCCAACCCCCATCTCCAGCCGCTCTCCCCCACCCCAAACCAGGATCCCATTGCTCCCCAAGACACCAACCTCCCCTACAATCCCCTATGGTATCCCCTACAGAAAAACAGGACCCCAACCCCCACCCCAGACACTCTCCCCCACCCCAAACCAGGATCCCATTGCTCCCCAAAGACCCCAAACCCCTCAGCTACTCTCTCCCACCCCAAACCAGGATCCCATCACTCCCCAAAGCTCCATCCCCCCCAACAATTTCCTATGGTCCCCACAACTCCTCTCTCCCCCAAAAAAAAACCAGGACCCCAACCCCTCCCCCACCCCAACCCAGGATCCCATCACTCCCCAAGACCCCAACCCCCCCAGCCGCTCTCCCCGACCCCAACCCAGGATCCCATCGCTTCCCACGTCCCCAATCCCCCCAAACAAAGCAGCTCTGCCCACCCCCCCCCCTCCTCACCATGAGTAGGTGGTGCCCAGGTCGATGCCCACCACGGTGCCCACGTCCTCCTTCTTCTCCTCGTCCTCGGCGCGCGCCGCGGCCAGCAGCACCGCGACCCCCCACCACACGATCTGCCTCATACCGACCCTCCTCGGCCTTTCGGAGCCGTCACCCGTCGCGAAGGAAGAAAAAAAAAAAAAAAAAAAAGACCTCCGAGGCCTCCTCTGGTCCCGGCCCTGCCGCTCCCCTCACGCTCCTCACCCCTTCGCCGCTGAGCGCGCGCGTCCCGCCTGCCCGCCCCCCCCCTTATAAACCCTCCGCTGCCCCTCGTGGAGCCACGTGATTGGCTGCGGGGCCCGCGCTGGAGCCTCCCCATTGGCTACTCGCCACTCCGCTGTCTCGTTCCCATTGGTGCGTGAGACTCCCTCATCCCCCCCCCCCCACCTCCCACCCCCCTCCCCGGCCCCGCCCGCCGCCCATTGGCTCCTATGGAGCCAATGGGCGGCGGGCGGGGCCGGGGAGGGGGAGCACGTTCTGGAAGTTTCCATGGCGACCTTCGTAAGGGGCTGGGTTAGAGC
>JAUMJK010001504.1:0-19625 GCA_033558105.1 Coccyzus lansbergi | reverse complement strand
GGTGTGCGGTTCTGGCCGCCGCCGCCAGGGGGCGCCGCTCCCGTCTCGGTGCCCGCGGCGCCCTTCGCTCCCGGATCACGTGACCGCGGGCGGAAGCGGCTGGAGGGACATGGTGAGAGGGGAACGGGGCAGGGAGAGGGGAGGGGGGACAGGGCCCAGGGTGAGGGGACACGGCCTGGGGAGCGGGGACAGGGGCTAGCGAGGGGGACAAAGCTTGGCCAGGGGGGACAGGGTCTAGGGAGGGAGAACGTGGCCCAAGGTGAAGGGACAGGGCCCATGGAGGGGGGACAAGGTCTAGGGAGGGGGACAAGGCCTGGGGAGGAGGGACAGGGCTCAGAGAGAGGGACAGGGCCTGGGGAGGGGGGACAACGTCTAGGGAGGGGGACAGGACTCAGGGAGGGAGACAGGGCCTGGGGAGGAGGGACAAGGTCTAGGGAGGGGGACAAGGTCTAGGGAGGGGGACAAGGCCTGGGGAGGAGGGACAAGGTCTCAGCGGTGGGGACAGGGCCTGAGGAGGGGGGACAAGGTCTAGGGAGGAGGGACAGGGCTCAGGGAGGGGGACAGGGCCTGAGGAGGGAGGACAAGGTCTAGGGAGGGGGACAAGGCCTGGGGAGGAGGGACAAGGTCTAGGGAGGGAGACAAGGCCTGGGGAGGAGGGACAGGGCTCAGGGAGGGGGGACAGGTGTAAGGAGAGCTCTACGGAGGGGGACAGTGCCCAGAGAGGGAGGACAAGGCTTGGGGAGGGGGAACAGGGTCTGGGGAGGGGGGACAATGCTCAGGGAGGGGAGACAGAGCCTGGGGAGAGAAAATATGGGCTAAGGTGAGGGCACAGGGCCTGGGGAGGAGGGGCCAGGCCGGGGCTGGCAGGGCCACAGCGTGTCAGGAGCCAGGGAAGAGGCCTGGGGACAGGGCTAGTGACAGCAGGTCCTTCCCTGCAGGCCAAGTACCTGGCGCAGATCATCCTGGTGGGGGCCCAGGTGGTCGGACGGGCCTTCGTGCGGGCGCTGCGCCAGGAGTTCGCAGGTACCAGCTCGGTGCGGGGACATCGCTCCCTGTGCTGAGTGAGCCCACACTTCCCTGACACCATCAGGGTTCTGCTCGACGTTGCAGAGCTACAGACTGGGAGAAGCCTGGCTGGAAAACTGCCAGGAGGAGAGGGACCTGGGGGTGTTGGTTGACAGCCGACTGACCATGAGCCAGCAGTGTGCCCAGGTGGCCAAGAAGGCCAAGGGCATCCTGGCTTGGATCAGAAATGGTGTGACCAGCAGGTCCAGGGAGGTTCTTCTCCCTCTGGACTCAGCACTGGTGAGGCCTCTCCTTGAATCCTGTGTTGAGTTGTGGGCCCCTCACCACAAGAAGGATGTTGAGGCTCTGGAGCGAGTCCAGAGAAGAGCCACGAAACTGGTGAAGGGGCTGGACAACAGGCCCTATGAGGAGCAGCTGAGAGAGCTGGGAGTGTTTTTCCTGGAGAAGAGGAGGCTGAGGGGAGACCTCATTACTCTCTCCAACTACCTGAAAGGAGGTTGTGTAGAGGAGGGAGCTGGGCTCTTCTCCCAAGTGCCAGGGGACAGGACAAGAGGGAATGGCCTCAAACTCTGCCAGGGGAGACTTAGGCTAGAGATTAGGAGGAAGTTTTTCACACAGAGGGTCATTGGGCATTGGAATAGTCTGCCCAGGGAGGTGGTTGATTCCCCTTTCCTGGAGGTGTTTAAGGGATGGGTGGACGAGGTCCTGAGGGACATGGTTTAGTGTTTGATAGGAATGGTTGGACTCGATGATCTGGTGGGTCTCTTCCAACCTGGTTGTTCTATGATTCTATGACGTCCCCATCCCCTGGGCTGGCATCGCTGCCAGGCTCCAAGACATCCCAGCAGCCCCAAAGCAGGGATTGGGATGGTTCCCTGGGACACAGCAGCCTCTGCCCTCCCTGCCTGCTTTTACCTGCTGCAGTCTGGCTCACTGCAGGCACCAACAGCAAATGGGTGCCCCCCAGTTCCTGCCACCCCCCCAGCACCAGGGACCTCATCCCTGTGATCCCAGTGGGCTGTGTGAGGAGGGCGGAGGGTTGAAACTGGGATATGAGCTCTCGGAGCCCGTGAGCTTTGCTGCGAGGCCCCTGCCCAAGGCCTGGGGACACGAGGCAGGCAGCGCTGGGGGCACTCACGCCCTGGGTGTCTCTGGGCAGCGAGCCGAGCGGCAGCAGATGCACGAGGGCGCTCGGAGAGGCCTCAGTCCGCTGCTGCTTCCAGGATCACCGGTATCAGCCTCCAAGAAGCTCAGCAGATCCTCAACGTCTCAAGCCTCAACCCAGAGGAGATCCAGAAGGTAAAGGCTCCCTCGGAGCTGAGGAGACACCAGTGCTGGGTGGTACATGGGTGGTGACTGGTTCCCAAAGGGACCATGGGAGCTATCCTGGACCCAGTTAATCCCAGTTGGAGTTCTCCTGGCCCCAGCTGGAGCTGTGGTGTGGAGCAGCTCGCAAGCATTTGCAGACACCCAGTGGTGCTGCTCAGGGAAGAGGACAGGGGCTCCATGGAGCTGCCTGGTACAACTGCAGAGAGCAAGAAGCTGCCAGGAGGGCAGAGGGGAAAAATCTGACTGGTTCTTCTCCCTCTGTACTCGGCACTGGTGAGACTGCTCCTCGAATCCTGTGTTCAGTTGTGGGTCACTCACCACAAGAAGGATATTGAGGCTCTGGAGAGAGTCCAGAGAAGGGCAACGAAGCTGGTGAAGGGGCTGGAGAACAGGCCTTACGAGGAACGGCTGAGAGAGCTGGGAGTGTTTATCCTGGAGAAGAGGAGGCTGAGGGGAGACCTCATTGCTCTCTGCAACTCCCTGAAAGGAGGTTGTGGAGAGGAGGGAGCTGGGCTCTTCTGCCAAGGGACAGGGGACAGGACAAGAGGGAATGGCCTCAAGCTCCACCAGGGGAGGTTCAGGCTGGACATTAGGGAAAAATATTTCACGGAAAGAGACAATGGGCAGTGTCAGAGGCTGCCCAGGGAGGGGGTTGATTCCCCTTCCCTGGAGGTGTTTAAGGGACAGGTGGACGAGGTGCTGAGGGACATGGTTTAGTGTTTGATAGGAATGGTTGGACTCGATGATCCATTGTGTCTTTTCCAACCTGGTGATTCTATGATTTCCTCTTCTGCAGAACTACGACCACTTGTTCAAGGTGAACGACAAGTCGGTTGGAGGCTCCTTCTACCTGCAGTCCAAGGTGAGCAAAGGGCCCCCAGCCCTGCCCTGGACACCTCCCCTTGCCTGGGGTTCAGGAGAGGCAGAGCTGGGAGAGGACAGTCCTGTCCATCCCGGTCACCCTGTCCCTGTGTCCCACAGGTGGTGAGAGCCAAGGAGCGGCTGGATGAGGAGCTCCGCATCCAGGCCAAGGACGAGAAGGAGAAGGGGTGGAAAGCTGAGACGTGACTCCTGCTGTCCCCACACCCTGTGTCTCTCTCCCCTAACTTATAGGTAGCCAATAAATTCCATGTCCTCCAGCGCCTGGCCTGGCTGCTCTGCGCCCCAGGGAGGGTGAGGGGACTTACTCACCTCTGCCCACTGCCCCAGAGGGGATCAGATCAACGACCTGGATGAAGGCATTGAGGGTACCCTTAGCAAGTTTGCAGATGACACAAAGCTGTGTGCAAGTGTCGATCTGCTGGAGGGTAGGGAGGCTCTGCAAAGGGACCTAAACAGGCTGGACCACTGGGCAGAGTCCAATGGCATGAGGTTTAACACGGCCAAATGCCGGGTCCTGCACTTGGGGCACAACAACCCTATGCAGAGCTACAGACTGGGAGAAGCCTGGCTGGAAAACTGCCAGGAGGAGAGGGAGCTGGGGGTGTTGGTCGACAGCCGACTGAACATGAGCCAGCAGTGTGCCCAGGTGGCCAAGAAGGCCAATGGCATCCTGGCTTGGATCAGAAATGGTGTGACCAGCAGGTCCAGGGAGGTTCTCCCTCTATACTCAGCACTAGTGAGGGCGCTCCTTGAATACTGTGTCCAGTTGTGGGCCCCTCAGCACAAGAAGGATGTTGAGGCTCTGGAATGAGTCCAGAGAAGAACGACAAGGCTGGTGAAGGGGCTGGAGAACAGACCCTGTGAGGAGCGGCTGAGAGAGCTGGGGGTGTTTATCCTGGAGGAGGCTGAGAGGAGACCTCATTGCTCTCTACAACTACCTGAAGGGAGGTTGTAGAGAGGAGGGAGCTGGGCTCTTCTCCCAAGTGCCAGGGGACAGGATGAGAGGGAATGGCCTCAAGCTCCACCAGAGGAAATTTAGGCTGGAGATTAGGAAGAGGTTTTTAATGGAAAGGGTCATTGGGCATTGGAATAGGCTGCCCAGGGAGGTGGTTGATTCCCCTTCCCTGGAGGTGTTTAAGGGACGGGTGGATGAGGTCTTGAGGTACTTGGTTTAGTGTTTGATAGGAATGGTTGGACTAGAAGATCCAATGGGTCCCTTCCAACGTGGTTGTTCTATGATCAGCTCCTGCAAGGGGCTGGGGTTGTTTAGGAGGGAGTCAGCTGGGAAGACGGTGTAGCAGCCGAAGCACCGAGGGCTGCCAGGGCTCCGCTGGCACACGGGGAGGCTGTGGGAGCTATTTTCGTGGTGGATTCAGATGCTCTTGGCCTGAGCACGTGGATCGCTCTGGCTCCGCACCACGGGAACTCTGGGCTGTGACCCTTCTCCCACCGCAGGGTGGCCGCTGGGTCAGGGTGCGGCGATGAGGGGCCACAGAGGGGACACTGAGCTGTCCCCGTCCGTGCCTTATCCTCTGGGCAGGGCTTCCTTGGCACCAAGGCTGCCAGCTGGGAGCGTGGGGCTGTGCCAGGGGGTAAGGCAGAGCCAGCCGTGCCCCCGAGATCACACCCCTCACCTCCCACATCCCTCTTTCCCCAGCTTTGTCCCTGCCTCGGGCCCGTCCTGCCCTCACCACCCTTGCAGACTGAAACAGGAACTTACTTCAACTTCACTTTATTGTTTTCTTAATAAACTTCCTCTCCCCTGGAGGAATATAGTGTTATAGTCGTTAGCTTATCTCTTATGTCTGCAGTCCTTAAACGCTACGCTAACAGCAATGGAGCCCGACAGGAGGAAAATAAAAACGAACCCAGAAACTACGATAGAAAGGCACTTGGAGACCGTTAAAATACTGATGTCCTGGAATGTGCAACAACAAACCAACGAAGGAGCGAGGAGACGTACACCGGCCGGGGCGGCCTGGTCGATGGCCCTCGGCCACGCCGGGGCTGTGGCAGCGCTGGGCAGGAGGGTGAGGGCAGGGAGACCGGCTCCCCGCGGGCCAGGGGCTCCTTCCAGCGGGGAACAGGCAGGATTGGGGAGACCCCACCCCGCTTCGGGGGTCCCGCCGGTGTTGGCCACCGCTGTGCACGCCGGGAGAGGCCACGGGCTCTGCCCACGCAGCTGGCACCGCTGCCCGCTCCTGGCACTTCCCGGCGGCTCGCGGGGATCCGAGGAGCGGGTGTCCTGCCAGCCCTTGCCACCAGGAGCCTGGAGTCCTGCCTGCTGCCTGCGTGCGGTACATGGTTAGGTATGAACGTTGCTAAACAAGGTGGCTCAGAGCCGGTGTGGCGAGCGGCACACGCGCCCGTGTGCCTTGTCGTGGGGAAGGGCCGGGGAAGCGGCGAGGGCGGCCGCGGAGCCGGAGAAAGGCAGGCAGGTGCCAGGCCGGCCTGTGCCCGGCCAGCTGGGCCGGGCACGGCAGCGACCGGGCTGAGGGGCTGCAGCCGTGCCCGCTGGATGGCACAGCCAGGCCCAGCTCGGGGCTGGGGAGCTGCTGGGCCCCGAGCTCTCAGCCTGCCGTCCTTGCAGAGCGAGGCCGTGGTGGCACCGGCAGCGCCAAGGCAGGGAGACACCGAGTCAGCGGCAGCGGATGAGCCCAACAGGGGCCCTGTCGGAGCAGGGAGCTGCTCAAGAAATAAATAGTGGTGTCTCCGGCTGCCTAGGCTGGAGGGGAGCAGGGGGAGCCCCTGTGCCCCCCAGGCTGCCCCCAGCACAGGGTCACGGCTGGCTCCAGCCGCTGAGGGATTATTGCTTTTCTCAGAAGAGTCCGTTCTTCTTTCGTGATGGTTAAAAGCACGAGCGAGGCCCCAGCAGGGCTGGGGAGCTGCAGGGGGAGGAGGGGACGCTGCCCCCCATCCCGGGGAGCGGGATCTGCCCACGGGCGGCCGCGGGCATCGTCGAGCCCCTCAGTTGACGGCGGCAGGTTTGAGCAGCAGGGAGCCGGGGGGGATGAGCACCCAGCCTGGTGGCAGCGCCTCAGGACTGCCCCCGGAGCCGACACCGGCCGAGAGGTCGAGCACAGCCCCCGGCAGCAGCGCCAGGCTCTCGGGGGGTGCCCGCGGCCGCCCCGCTTCAGTCCTTTCACCCCTTTCTTTCCGGCTCTCAGGCCCCTTGGCTCCCTTGGGCGGCCGCCCCTCGGCCCCGCTGCCCTTCTGTCCCTCGGCCTTGGCCCCGCCGGCCAGCAGCGACATGATGGGCAGCCCCAGCCCCGCGGCGAAGGGCGAGGGCAGCAGCGGGTTCTTGGCCAAGTTCAAGGGGCCGCCGTTGAGGGGCAGGATGGGGCCCGGCAGGGCGCCTGCGGCCCCACAGCCCAAGGCGCTGAGGTCGAGCGGCGCCGGCGCCAAGGGGATGGGCAACGCCGGCAAGCCCGGGGGAGCGAAGAGGGCGGCGGGGTTGGGGAGGACGAGCTGCGCCCCGTTGACGTAGGGCACCTCGGCCGAAGCCAGGGGCGTTTTGGGAGGCGGGTGGACCTTGAGCATCTCCGGGTGGTCGGGAGAGACGAAGTGGCCGTGGGCTTTGATGTGTTTGCGGAGGGAGCTGGGGTCGGTGTAGCGCTTGTGGCAGCCTGGCATCTTGCAGGAGTAAGGCTTCTCCACGTAGTGGGTGCGAGTGTGCTTGAAGCGGTCGCTGGAGTTGGAGTAACGCTTGTTGCAGCCTTCGTAGGGGCAGATGTAGGGCTTCTCGCCTATCGTAGAATCAGAGAATCACCAGGTTGGAAGAGACCCACCAGATCATCGAGTCCAACCATTCCCATCAATCACATGATAGAATCATAGAATCACCAGGTTGGAAGAGACCCATCGGATCATCAAGTGCAACCATTCCCATCAATCACATGATAGAATCATAGAATCATAGAATCACCAGGTTGGAAGAGACCCATCGGATCATCGAGCCCAACCACTCCCATCAATCACTAAGCCATGTCCCTCAGCACCTCGTCCACCCATCCCTTAAACTCCTCCAGGGATGGTGACTCAACCCCCTCCCAGCCTTGCCACATCCCCCATGTCCACCGCCATGTCCATTGCCATGTCCCTTGTGTCCCCCTCCCCGCAGTGGCTGGCACTGACCTGTGTGTGAGCGGTTGTGGATTTTCAGGTTCTCCAGGCGGGAGAAGCTCTTGTTGCAGGTGGGGCAGCGATGCGGCTTCTCGTTGGTGTGTGTCCGAATGTGGATCAGCATCTTGTACCTGCCAGGGTCGCAGGAGGGGAGAGGTGAGGGGGACAACTTCTCCTCCCCATACCCTGTCTCTGGGGCGCGGGGACAGGGACATCCAGGCCAGTGCAGTCAGTCGACCTCCCAGGAGTTCACAGCACATATCACAGATCAACGAGGTTGGAAGAGACCCACAGGATCATCAAGTCCAACCATTCCTATCAAACACTAAACCGTGTACCTCAGCAGCTTGTCCACCCATGTCTTAAACACCTCCAGGGAAGGCGAGTCAACCACCTCCCTCGGAGGGCTGGATGGATGGAGACCCCCCACACATAGCCCCTCAGTGCCCCCATACCCCACCAAATCACCCCCATAGCCCCTCAGTTACCCCCTAGCCCATCAATTCCCCTCCATGTCATCCATATCTCCTCAATGTCATAGAATCACAGAACAACCAGGTTGGAAGGGACCCATCAGATCTTCTAGTCCAACCATTCCTATCAAACACTAAACCAAGTCCCTCAAGACCTCATCCACCCGTCCCTTAAACACCTCCAGGGAAGGGGAATCAACCACCTCCCTGGGCAGCCTATTCCAATGCCCAATGACCCTTTCTGTGAAAAACTTCCTCCTAATCTCCAGCCTAAATCTCCCCTGGTGGAGCTTGAGGCCATTCCCTCTTGTCCTGTCCTCTGTCACTTGGGAGAAGAGCCCAGCTCCCTCCTCTCTACAATCTCCCTTCAGGTAGCTGTAGAGAGTAATGAGGTCTCCTCTCAGCCTCCTCTTCTCTAGGCTAAACACCCCCAGCTCTCTCAGCCGCTCCTCATAAGGCCTGTTCTCCAGCCCCTTCACCAGCCTCGTCGCTCTTCTCTGGACTTGCTCCAGAGCCTCAACATCCTTCTTGTGGTGAGGGGCTCACAACTGAACACAGGATTCAAGGAGCAGCCTCACCAGTGCTGAGTCCAGAGGGAGAATCACCTCCCTGGACCTGCTGGTCACACTGTTTCTGATACAAGCCAAGATGCCATTGGCCTTCTTGGCCGCCTGGGCACACTGCTGGCTCATGTTCAGTCGCTGTCGACCAACACCCCCAGGTCCTTCTCCTCCAGGCAGTTTTCCAGCCAGACTTCTCCCAGTCTGTAGCTCTGCATAGGGTTGTTGTGCCCCAAGTGCAGGACCCGGCATTTGGCCGTGTTAAACCTCATCCCATTGGACACTGCCCAGCGCTCCAGCCTGTCCCCTATAGACTCCCCCCATCTCAATGCCCCCCATGTCGGAGGGCTGGCTGGACGGAGATCTCTCCCAGGTGACCCAGAGTAGCCCCCACTAAGGATACCTGGAGACCCCCACCCACCTGGCGTTGAAGCCCCTGCCATGGCGGGCGCAGCCCTCCCAGTGGCAGCAGTACCCGGCGTCCTTCTCGGGTTTGACATGGAAGTCGTTGACATGGTCCACGAGGTCTTGCAGGAGGTCGAAGAACTGGTTGCACTGTGGGCAGGAGTCTGGGGGTGAGGGGAGCTTGGGGGGCACAGGGCGGGGAAAGGAGCTCTACCTAGGGCCAGCCCCATCGCCCCCTTCAGCCCCTTATCTCCCTACCCAGCCCCACAAAACATGGGACCCCCAGCCTCTTAACACACATCCAGCCCCATAAGACATCTGCATGGACCCCCCCAGCCTCCTACCACACCTGCAGCCCCATAAAACATCTGCATGCCCTCCCTCCTCCAGCCCCTAACACCCCCCCAACCCCTTAACCTCCCCCAGCCTCTATCAACTCCTCAGCTCCTTAAGCCATCCCCAGCCACATAAGTATCCGTATGGACTCCCCCTCCAGCCCCCTAACCACTCCCATCCCCATTAGCCTCCGCATGGATCCCCCAGCCCTTTATCTCCACCCCCAGCCCCATAAAACATCTGCATGGACCCTCTCCAGCTCCTATCACCCCCCCAGCCCCTTAACATCCCCCCCAGCCCCATATAACATCTGCAAGACACCCCCCCAGCCCCTAACACCTCCCCAGCCCCATAAGAATCCACATGGACCCCCCCAGCCCCCTAACCACCCCCAGCCCCAGTAGCCTCCGCATGGATCCCCCAGCCCCTTATCTTCACCCCTAGCCCCACAAAGCATCTGCATGTCCCCCCCAGTCCCTAGCAACCCCCACCCCCTTAACCTGCTCCCCCCCAGCCCCACAAACCATCTGCATGCCCCCCCCCCCCGCAGCCCCCTAACCACCCTCATCCCTATTAGCCTCTGCACAGATCCCCCAGCCACTTATCTCCACCCCCAGCCCCATAAAGCATCTGCATTCCCCCCCCCGCCAAGCCCCATAAAACATCCACATGGACCACCCCCCCAGCCCCCTAACCACCCCCATCCCCATTAGCCTCTGCATGGATCCTCCAGCCTCTTAACCAACCACCCCTCACACCAGCCCTATAAGCATCTGTATGCCCCCCCAAGCCCCTATCACCCCCAGTCAGCCCCACAAGCATTTCTATGCTCCCCCCAGCCCCATAAGCACCTGTATGCCTCCCCCAGCCCCTATCACCCCCCCAGCCCCATAAGCATCTGTATGCTCCCCACCCCAGCCCCTATCACCCCCCCAGCCCCATAAGCATCTGTATGCTCCCCCCCAGCCCCATAAGCACCTGTATGCCTCCCCCAGCCCCTATCACCCCCCCAGCCCCATAAGCATCTGTATGCTCCCCACCCCAGCCCCTATCACCCCCCCCAGCCCCACAAGCATTTCTATGCTCCCCCCAGCCCCATAAGCATCTGTATGTCCCTCCCAGCCCCTATCACCCCCCCAGCCCCATAAGCATCTGTATGCTCCTCACCCCAGCCCCTATCACCCCCCCAGCCCCATAAGCACCTGTATGCCTCCCCCAGCCCCTATCACCCCCCCAGCCCCATAAGCATCTGTATGCTCCCCCCCAGCCCCATAAGCACCTGTATGCCTCCCCCAGCCCCTATCACACCCCCAGCCCCATAAGCATCTGTATGCTCCCCCCCAGCCCCATAAGCATCTGTATGCTCCCCCCAGCCCCTATCACCCCCAGGCAGCCCCACAAGCACCTGTATGCTCCTCCCCCAGCCCCATAAGCATCTGTATGCCTCCCCAAGTCCCCATCACCCCCTCAGCCAGCCCCACAAGCATCTATATGCTTCCCCCCCCCAACCCCATAAGCATTGGTATGCTCCCCCTCAGCCCCTATAACCCCCCCAGCCTCATGAGCATCCGCACAGCCCCCCCCTCCCTCCCCACTGACCTTGGACCAGCGGCAGACGAGCTGCTTGGGCAGGGGCAGCTCGGGGGGCAGGCGTTTGTCCTTGCTGGGGGGCAGGAAGGCAGCGGGGGGCAGGTGCAGCCCCCCCCCGGCCCCCAGCGGCAGGAAGAACTGGAAGGAGCTGGGGAGGCCGTCGATGTAGCGCAGGGACTGGAAATCCTGCAGCAGAGACAGGGGTCGGGGGGGGGGGAGGGACAGGGACCAGCCAGGTGAATAACGCCCCCCCACCCCAGGACCCTCCCCATAGCATCCCAGAGAGCCTCAGTGCCCTTCAATTCCCCCAAGACCCTTCCATAGCCCCTCAATGCCCCCATAGCCCCCCAAGACCCCTCCATAGCCCATCAATGCCCTCCCATAGGCCCCAATACGCCTCTATAGCCCCCCAATGCCCCCATAGCTCCCCCGAGATCCCCCAATACGCCCCTCACAACCCCCCCATGGCTCCCGAAACCCCTCCATAGCCCCTCAATGGCCCCATAGTCCCCAATACGCCTCTATAGTCCTTCAATGCCCCCATAGCCCCCCCCGAGACCCCCGCATAGCCCCTCAGTGCCCCCATAGCCCCCCACAAGACACCCTCCATAGCCACTCAGTGTCCCCATAGCCCCCAAGACCCCTCTATACCCCTTCAATGCCCCCATAGCCCTTCAATTCCCCTCACAGCCCCCCACGATCACCCCCATAGCCCCTCAATCCCCCTCCATACCCCCTCAATGCCCCCCATAGCCCCCTCCAGATCACCACCGCTACAGCCCCTCAATTCCCCTCACAACACCCCCCGATCACCCCCATAGCCCCTCAATTCCCCCCAAAACCCCCAGAAGACACCCTCCATAGCACTTCAATGCCCCCCATAGCCTCCCCCCCCAGATCACCACCTCCATTGCCCCTAAATTCCCCTCACAGCCCCCCCAGATCATCCCCATAGCCCCTCAATTCCCCTCCATACCCCCTCAAGGCCCCCATAGCCACCCTGGGTCACCACCACTACAGCCCCTCAATTCCCCACACGGCCCCCCCAGATCACCCCCATAGGCTCTCAATGCCCCTCAAAGCGCCCCAGGCCCCCTCTATACCTCTTCAATGCCCCCATAGCCCCTCAATTCCCCTCACAGCCTCCCCCAGATCACCCCCATAGCCCCTCAATGCCCCCCATAGCCCCCCTGGATCACCACCTCCATTGCCCCTCAATTCCCCTCACAGCCCCCCAGATCAGCTCCATAGCCCCTCATTTCCCCCCAGAGCCCCCCAGACCCCTCTATACCCCTTCAATGCCCCCATAGCCCCTCAATGCCCCTCACAGCTCCCCTAGATCACCCCCATAGCCCCTCAATGCCCCTCACAGCCCCCCCAGATCACCCCCACAGTCCCTCAATTCTCCTCACAGTCCCCTCCCCAGATCACCACCTCTATAGCCCCTCATTTCCCCCCAAAGCCCCCCAGTTCCCCTCTATACCCCCCTCAATGGCCCCCACAGCCCCTCAATTCCCCTTACAGTCTCCCTCCATATCCCTCCAATGCCCCCCATAGCCCCCTCCCAGATCACCACCTCTATAGCCCCTCAATTCCCCTCACAGACCCCCCCAGATCACCTCCATAGCCCCTAAATTCTCCCCTAAGCCCTCCAGGTCCCCTCTATATCCTTTCAATGCCCCCCACAGCCCCTCAATTCCCCTCACAGCCCCGCCCCAGATCACCTCCATAGCCCCTCAATGCCCCCCATAGTCCCCCCCCCGGATCACCACCACTACAGCCCCTCAATTCCCCTCACAGCCCCCAGAGATCACCCCCATAGCCCCTCAATTCCCCTCACAGCCCCCCAGGCCCCCTCTATACCCCTTAAATGCCCCCCACAGCCCCTCAATTCCCCTCACAGCCACCTGTGGTCACCCCCATACCTCCTCAATGCCCCCCATAGCCCCTCAATTCTCTGCACAGCTCCCCACTACCTCTATAGCCCCTCAATTCCCCCCAAAGCCCCCCAGGCCCCCTCTATACCGTTTCAATGCCCCCCTAGCCCCTCAATTTCCCCCACAGCCCCCCCCAATCATCTCTATACCCCTTCAACCCCCCTCACAGCCCCTCAATCTCCTCAATGCCCCCTCTAGCCCCTTAATCCCCCCCGAAATTCCCCTCAGGGATTCTGCTGGAGTTGTGGGGCACAGGGAGGAGGCGCCGGTGGGACATTGACCCCGGGGTGTGGGTACACCAACGGCACCTGGCACGATGCCGAGCTCGGGAGCTGGGGATGCCGCAGAGGGGGGGAACACAACACGGTCGTACTTACATGGGGGGCGAGGGGCCCAGGGAGGTCCCCGCTGCCCTGGCGCTCGGGGGACAGCGAGGCGCTCGGGGACTCCCCACCCGAATGGGGCGAGAGGCTAAGGTCCAGCACCGGGAAGCGTCCGTCCCGTGGCTCCGCCAGCCCCGAGCGTGCCAGGGCGCCGGGGGATGGCACGAGGCGGTGACCCCCCCGGCTGCCTCCTCGGCCATCCCCGGCCGGCGGGGCGTCCTGGGGTGCTCGGGGAGCGGGGACCCCCCGTTTGTCGCGGGCGGCTCGCAGCTTGGAGATGCTCAGCTTGAGGTCCAGCGGCTCGTCCAGCGAATGCATGGTGGCGGCGTGGGGGCTGCGGGGGACACGCGGGGGTCACCACAGGGCACCACTGCCACCCCAAGCATCGCCACAGCTCGGCCACACGGCTGTGCCCGTCCCCGGTGGCCGCGAAGCTGGCACGGTGACATCCCACCCTGCCACGGGCAAAGGCCGTGGCACCAGGCCCCTCCACCTGCCTCAGTGTCCCTTCTTAGGCTAGAGATTAGGAGGAAGTTTTTCACAGAAAGGGTCATTGGGCATTGGAATAGGCTGCCCAGGGAGATAGCTGAGTCACCTTCCCTGGAGGTGTTTAAGGGACGGGTGGATGAGGTATTGAGGGACTTGGTTTAGTGTTAGATAGGAATGGTTGGACTAGAAGATCCGATGGGTCCCTTCCAACGTGGTTGTTCTATGATTCTCTGTGCCACCAACCTCGCCGGCGGGCACAGCCCCTTGGCCAGCTACCAAACCCTGCCGGGCATCGCCAAATCCCACAGACACCCATGGGGCTGCGGTGTCCCCGTTCTGTCCCCCTGTGTCCGTCTGTCCCCGCGGGCCTGGCCTGGCGAGGCCTTTCCCAGCAGCATTGGCGGTGGCGGTCACCACCAGCCCAGCGGTGACCCGGGCAGCCCAGCCCACTGGCCACGGCCCCGGAGGCGGCAGAGCTGCCTCCCCAGCTGGGGCCCCTTCGCCGGCGGCCAACGCCGGGGCCAGGCAGGGGCTGCGGGCTGGACGGCACCGCACATGGCACAGCGGCACCAGCAGAGCTGCCTCCATTTCCCAGGCCGCAGCGGGGGGACCCCCAAGACCCCCTCAAGAGCCTCACAGTTGCCCAGACACCCCCGTGTCATAGAACCATAGAACAACCAGGTTGGAAGAGACCCAACCTGGATCATCGAGTCCAACCATCCCGAACTGCTACTCCCACAGCTCAGCCACCGTGAACCCAGCAGGCAGCTGAGAACAGGCAGCTCAGTGCAGCAGTGAGTGCTCAAACCCGACGCCCAGTGCCCCAACTGGCACCTCCAGCCACCCCCGTGTCCCCCCATGCACCCCAGTCTGCCACCCCCAAGCTTGGCCACAATGCATCTGGTGGGTGGCTAAGAACGGGCAGCTCAGTGCAGCAGTGAGTGGCCAAACCCAACCTCTGGCACTCCAATCCGTGCCTCCAGCCACCCCCGTGTCCCTCCTCCACCCTCCAATCTGCCACCCCCAAGCTTGGCCACCATGCATCTGGCAGGCAGCTGAGAACAGGCAGCTCAGTGCAGCAGTGAGTGCCCCAACCCGACTCCCAGTACCCGACTCGGTGCCTCTGGCCACCCCTATGGCCCCTTCCACACTCCAAACTGCCACCTCCATGGCTCGGCCACCACCCAGCCCCTGGTGGCTGAGACCAGGGCAGCTCAGTGCAGCAGTGAGTGGCTAAACCCAACCCCTAGCAGCCCAATCGGTGCCTCTGGCCACCCCCGTGTCCCCTTCCACACCAAACTGCCACCTCCCCAGCTTGGCCACCATGCATCTCAGTGAGCGGCCGAGAGCAGGGCAGCTCAGTGCAGCAGAGAGTGCCCCAACCCGACCCCCAGCACCCGACTCGGTGCCTCCGGTCACCCCTGTGTCCCCACCCACCCCCCCCCCCCCCGGGCTCAGCCACCACCCCCCATCAGGCAGCTGAGACCGGGCAGCTCGTTGCAGCAGTGAGTGCCCCAGCCCGACCCCTGCGCCCCCCTCTCGGCGCCTCCGTCCCGTGGGTGTGTGCGGGGGCGGCCCTGAGGCCGTGTCGGGGGGCACCCAACCCGCCTGGCAGCTAGCCCAGCCCCCCCAACCCCCGCCCTGGGGGGCCCCCCCCCTGCCCTGCCCGGGGCCCCCCTGCGCTGGCCGGGGTCCAGCCCGGCTCAGACGCTGAGGAATGCGGAGGAGCTGTGGGGGGCGCGGGGCCCGGACAGGGGGGACCCCCCCCCTGCCTGCACCCCCCCTTTCCTCATCCCGGCCTTGGGGCTGGCCCCATGCTGGGGGTCAGCGGCCCCAGCTCCCTCAACTGGAGGAGCTGCCCCATAGCGGGGAGAGGGCACCCCCCCCCCCTCCCCCATCCACCAACCTCAGCCGTGGGGTGTGCCCCATAGCGGGATCTCTGCCCCTCAGAGGGACCTCATCCTGCACCCCACAGCCAGGCCAGCCCCATAGCAGGGCCGGGAGCATCTCTAAGAGCCCCCTAAGCCTGCTAAGATCCCCAAGGTCTGCCCTATAGCAGGAACCTTGTCCCCAAACGGGTCCTTATCCTGTGCCCCACAGGAAGGTCTAGCCCATAGCAGGGTCCCTGCCCCCCAAAAGGGGCCTCATCCTGCGCCCCACGGCCAGGCCGGACCCATAGCAGGGCAAGGAGCATCTCTGCGAGCCCCACAAGCTGTGGGGTCTGCCCCACAGCAGAGTCCCTGCCCCCTAGGAGGTCTTCGTGCTGCGCCCCATAGCAAGGCCAGCCCCACAACAGGGCATGGAGCATCTCCTCGAGGTCCCTTCAAGCTATAGGGTCTGTCCCATAGCAGTGTCTCTGCCCCCTCAGCGGTCCTCATCCTGCACCCCACAGCAGGGTCTGCCCCATAGCAGGGCAAGGATCACATCCCCCAGCTCACCCCAGTCATGGGGTCTGCCCCATAGCGGTGTCTCTGCCCCCTAGGAGGCCCTCATCCTGCGCCCCATATCAAGGTCAGCCCCATAGCAGGGCAGAGAGCATCTCCCCGAGACCCCTCCAGCTGTGGGGTCTGCCCCATAGCAGCATCCATGCCCCTCAGGGGTTCGTCATCCTGCACCCCACAGCCAAGTCAGCCCCATAGCAGGTCAGGGAGCATCTTTATGAGCCCCCTAAGCCTGCCAAGATCCCCAAGGTCTGCCCTATAGCAGGAACCTTGCCCTCAAATAGGTCCTTATCCTGTGCCCCACAGCAAGAGCATGCCCCCCATAACAGAGCATCTCTGTGAGCCCCTTCAAGCCTTGAGGTCTGCTCCATAGCAGGAACCTTGTTCCCAGATGGGTCCTTATCCTGTGCCCCACAGCAGGGCAAAGATCACATGCCCCAGCTCACCCCAGCCATGGGGTCTGCCCTATAGCGGTGTCCCTGCTCCCCAGGGGGTCCTCATCCTGCGCCCCACAGACAGGTTCAGCCCCATAACAGGGCAGGGAGCATCTCTGTGAGCCCCCCAAGCCATGGTGTTTGCCCCATAGCATGAACCTTGCCCCTAAAGGGGTCCTCATGCTGTGCCCCACAGCAGGGTCTGCCCCATAGCAGGGCAGAGAGCATCTCCCCGAGCCCCCCCAAGGCATGGGGTCTGCCCCATAGTGGGCTCCCTACCCCTAGACAGGTCCTCATCCTGCGCCCCACAGCCAGGCCAGCCCTATAAACAGGGCAGGGAGCATCTCTGTGAGCCCCCCAAGCCACGGGGTCTGCCCCACAGCGGGCTCCCTGCACCCCACACCCAGCCCTGCCCCATAGGGCATCTCCCCTCCAAGCCCCCCTGGTTCTCGGGCTCAGCCCCCAATGCCACACGCCCCAGAGCCCACTGGCGCAGCTTGAGGACAGACAGATGGACAGATGGGGGGCAGCCCCACAGCTGGGATGTGAGAGCAGAACCCCAACCCCCCACCCCCAGCCGAGGCATCTGGCTGGTCCCACACAGTGGCCGGATCCCCAGGGGATGGATTTTGGGGGGTCCTGGTGTGGGTGGTGCCGGATGGGTGGGAGCAGGGCCCCTGGGCACTGTGGGCAGCTGCCAAACCACGTGGCTGCGACGCCACCGGGAAGCAGCCCTGCTCAGGATTTGGGGGGCCCTGGTGGGACCCCCAGCACCTGCAGCCACCCCATCTCCTGCCCACACCAGGGACTGCCAACCCCGCTTCCCACCCACAAGCAACCCTGGCCACACCAGTTCAAACCAGTCTGGCGCATGTCTTCCCCAGTCTAGAGACAACCCCCCCCCCACACAGCTCTGCTGGCTGGGTTGGGGTCCCCTGCGGCCACCAGGACCCCCCACGCTTGCAGTCTCACAATGCCAGCTCTCGGGGTCATCCCACTGCTGGCATGGCCGGGGGTCCCCCCTACCCTGGCCCCACAAACACCACCAGGAATAGGGTGTGGGGCAGAGAAACCCCAGTGACACAGGGGAGGGGGGGTTGGGGACAGAGGCGAGGGATGCCAAAACCAGCCACGGGGACGGCACAGAGCGATGCCAGCGGCTGGCACAGGGTGTTGGGGATGGTGACAGCGAGGGATGCCAGCGCCGGGCATGGAGGTGGCAGTGAGGGATGCCAAAACCAGCCATGGGGAGCTCAGGGATGGCAGCGAGAGATGCCAAAACCAGTCTTGGGAGCTTGGGGACGGCAGCAAGGGACACCAGAACAAGGCACAGCGATGGCAGAGAGGGTTGCCAACAGCCGGTGGCACAGGGTCCAGGGGATGGTGGCAAGGGATGCCAGCACCTGGCATGGAGGTGGCAGTGAGGGATGCCAAAACCAGGCCGGGGGGGGTTCAGGGACAATGGCAAGGGATGCCAGCACCAGGAACAGGGTGTGGGGGATGGTGGCAAGGGACACCAGCACTCAGCACAGAAGTGGCAGTGAGGGATGCCAATAGCAGGCATGGGGGACTTAGGGACGGTGGCAAGGGCTGCCAAGGCCCAGCATGGGGATGGCAGAGAGGGATGCCAGCGCCAGGCCTGGGGGGTTGGGGACAGCAGTGAGGGACACCAAACCAGGCACAGGGGCTCAGGGATGGTGGCGAGGGCTGCCAAGGCCCTGCACAGGGACAGCAGAGAGGGCTGCCAGCGCCAGGCATAGAGGTGGCAGACAGGGATGCCAAAACCAGGCCTGGGGGGCTGGGGACGGCAGCAAGGGATGCCAACACCGAGCATGGGGGCTCAGGGATGGCAGAGGGGGACGCCAAGGCCCAACATGGGGATGGCAGAGGGGGACACCAGCGCCAGGCATAGAGGTGGCAGACAGGGATGCCAAAACCAGGCCTGGGGGGTTGGGGATGGCAGAGGGGGACGCCGACACCAGGCATGGGGACTCAGGGATGGCAGAGAGGGACACCAAGGCCCAACATGGGGATGGCAGAGGGGGATGCCAGTGCCAGGCATAGGGGCTCAGGGATGGCAGAGGGGGACACCAAGGCCCAACATGGGGATGGCAGAGGGGGACACCAACACCAGGCATGGGGCTCAGGGGTGGCAGAGAGGGACACCAACACTGAGCATGGGGACTCAGGGGTGGCAGAGAGGGACAACACCAGGCAGGGGGGCTCAGGGATGGCAGAGGGGGACGCCAAGGCCCAACATGGGGATGGCAGAGGGGGACGCCAAGGCCCAACGTGGGGATGGCAGAGGGGGACGCCAGCGCCAGGCATGAGCGCTCAAGGATGGGGGCGAGAGGTGTTGATCTTGGACATGGGGATGGCAGCAAGGACACCAACGTCCGGCACAGGGGGGCTCGCGCTGGCAGGGGGGTGATGCCAACACTAGGCTCGAGGGTCTCGGTGCTGGTGGCAGTGAGGGACGCCCACGCCAGGCCCCACGAGAGGCCGGTGACCCCAGGGCCCGGCGAGCTGGGAGCGGTGCCAGCGCTGCGGGCCCACAGCCCCCCCCGCGGCGGCTCTAGGCAGGCTGGCACCGCCACCAAGGTCGGGCACCCCCCGGGAACAGGGTGGGTGGGGGGGTCACAGAATCCACCCCTGCTGCCACCAGGGTCACCGTCCCCATGGCTGCTGGCAGGACACTGTCCCCCCCACAGCATCCGCCACCCCATCTCATCCGGCGCTGGCACTGCCACCTCTCATCAGACCCTTGCCAAGGCGGGGGGGGGGGGGGGGGGGGTGTGTGCACAATCCTGCTGGTGGCTCCCGCTCGTCACCGTCCCCTGGTCCCCAAGGCCAGACTGGTGCCACCAATCCCCCCTGTCCCATCAGCGGGGACCGAGCGGCCGTGCCACTAGCACCCACACCCTGCCACCTCCACATGGGGACACCAGAAGGGGACCCTGTCACCATGTGGTTGGGGGGGGGGGGGGTGTCTCACCTTTGTGGGGGGGACACAGGGACACCGGATTAGGGGATGTGGCGACAGCAGAGTGACACAAAGACGGGGAGGGGGTAGAAGGGGTAGGGACACCGGGCACAAGTTGCGACCCCCCCCCCCCCCCCCTCAAACCCCAAATTCCATCCCCACAAACCCCAGGGAGGAGGACAGGGTGCAGCCCTGCCAAAACACACACACACAATAAAAAACTGGGGACACTGGG